>CM022297.1:271449456-271987014 GCA_011799875.1 Thinopyrum elongatum
AATTCCTATTTTCAGCGAAAAAATAGGAGAGAAAGTTTCATCACGTTTCATGAGCACCAGCTTCTGTTCTTCATCGGGAGGCCAGATCTGGAGTCCGTTCTGGGCTCCGAAGAGGGGGATTCGCTGCCATCGTCGTCATCAACCATCCTCCATCACCAATTTCATGATGCTCACTGCTGGGAGTGAGTAATCTCTTCGTAGGCTTGCTGGACGGTGATGGGTTGGATGAGATTCATCATGTAATCGAGTTAGTTTTGTTAGGGCTTGATCCCTAGTATCCACTATGTTCTGAGATTGATGTTGCTATGACTTTGCTATGCTTAATGCTTGTCACTAGGGCCCGAGTGCCATGATTTCAGATCTGAACCGTGTATGTTTTCACCAATATATTTGTGTTCTTGATCAGATCTTGCAAGTTATATGCACCTATTATGTGTTATGATGCGCATATCCCAAGGTGACAACAATTGGGATTCATTCCGGTGATGACCGTAGTTTGAGGAGTTCATGTATACACTATGTGTTAATGCTTTGTTCCGGTTCTCTATTAAAAGGAGGCTTTAATATCCCTTAGTTTTCTTATGGACCCCGCTGCCATGGGAGGGTAGTACAAAAGATGTCATGCAAGTTCTTTTCCATAAGCACATATGACTATTTACGGAATGCATGCCTACATTATATAGATGAACTGGAGCTAGTTTTGTGTCGCCCTAGGTTATGTCTGTTATATGATGAATATTATCCAACATTATCACTGATCCATGCCTACGAGCTTTTCACATATTGATCTTGCTAAGTTACTACTGCTGGTACTATTGTTACAACTGCTACAAAATTATTGCTACTATTGTTACCCATACTGTTGCTATCACTGCTACTGCTATCAAACTATCATACTATTGTGCTACTAATCACTCTACTTCAGATATTTAGTCTCCAGGTGTGCTTGAATTGACAACTCAACTGCTAATACTTAAAAATATTCTTTGGCTCCCCTTGTGTCGAATCAATAAATTTGGGTTGAATACTCTACCCTCAAAAACTGTTGTGATCCCCTATACTTGTGGGTTATCAGCGGTGGAGGTAGGTTCCATGTGGAAGACGGTCATGGTGCCGGCGAGGATAGGGGCGAGCTCTATCGCGGGATAAGAGAGATCGATGTGTAGATAAAATCGGTTTAAAAAGATCGTGGGCTAAAATCCAGTTTAAATATATTGGTGGGACAAAACACGGTGGGTAAAGATTAACCAAGTGAGGCGAGACTGCCAACTCCTCCTTTAGAAGTAGAGATATGCGGTGATTCTAATTAGTGGGCTAATTTCGTATTTTGGCTTATCAAGAGCCTATTTGATAACTCAGATAATCCACCCAAAAATACCGGATAATCCATATCGGCGGGATATTACAGATACCATATCCGTCGGATATCCGGCTGACCAAAAGACATATCTGCATCCATCCGTAACATTTACATCCCATAGTCATATGACACTCTGATGACCCACAAGTATAGGGGATCAATCGTAGCCCTTTCGATAAGTAAGAGTGTCGAACCCAATGATGAGCAGAAGGAAATGACAAGTGGTTTTCAGCAAGGTATTTTCTGCAAGCACTGAAATAGTCGGTAACAATTAGTTTGATAGCAAGATGATTTGTAACGAACAAGTAACATAATGTTAGATAAAGTGCAGCAAGGTATCCCAATCCTTTTGTGGCAAAGTCCAGGCCAAAATGGTCTCTAATGATAAGCAAAGCATTCTTGAGGGTACACGGGAATTTCATCATATCACTTTCATCATGTTGGTTTGATTCGTGTTCGCTACTTTGATAATTTGATATGTGGGTGGACCGGTGCTTAGGTTCTGTTCTTACTTGAACAAACCTCCTACTTATGATTAACCCCCTCGCAAGCATCCGCAACTACGAGAAAAGTATTAAGATAAAATCTAACCATAGCATTAAACTTTTGGATCCAAATCAGTCCCTTACGAAGTAGCGCATAAACTAGGGTTTAAGCTTCTGTTACTCTAGCAACCCATCATCTAATAACTACTCCACAATGCATTCCCTTAGGCCCAAATATGGTGAAGTGCCATGTAGTCGACGTTCACATGACACCACTAAGGGAATCACAACATACATATCATCAAAATATCAAACACATATCAAGTTCACATGATTACTTGCAACATGATTTCTCCCGTGACCTCAAGAACAAAAGTAACTACTCACAAATAATAATCATGCTCAAGATCAGAGGGGTATTAAATAGCATAATGGATCTGAACATATAATCTTCCACCAAATAAACCATATAGTAATACAAGATGTAATCAACACACTAGTCACCCACAAGTACCAATCTAAGGTTCCGGTACAAAGATTGAACACAAGAGATGAACTAGGGTTTGAGAGGAGATGGTGTTGTTGAATATGTTGATGGAGATGGCCCTCCCAAAGAAGGGAGAGTTGTTGGTGATGACGATGGCGATGATTTCCCCCTCCGGGAGGGAAGTTCCCCCAGCGGAATCGCTCCGCCGGAGGGCAAAAGTGCTCCTGCCCAAGTTCTGCCTCGAGACGGCGGCGCTTTGTCCCGAAAGCCCCCTCTTGATTTTTTTTCTAGGTCAAAATGACCTATATACCAGAAGATGGGCACCGGAGGTGGGCCGAGGAGGGCACAACCCACCAGGTCGTGCCTGGGGGGCCTCGCGCGCCCAGGTGGGTTGTGCCCACCTGGTGGGCCTCCTCCGGTAGTTATTTGCTCTAGTATTTTTTTATATATTGTGAAATAATTCTCCATAAATTTTCAGCTCATTTGGAGATGTGCAGAATAGGTAACTCTGACGTAGCTTTTTCAGGTCCAGTATTCCAGCTGCCGGTATTCTCCCTCTTTGTGCAAACCTTGCATATTATGAGAGAAAAGGAATTAGAATTACTCCAAAAAGCATTATTACACATAAAAACATTATAAATAATAGTAGGAAAACATGATGCAAAATGGACATATCAACTCCCCCAAGCTTATACCTCACTTGTCCTCAAGCGAAAACCGAAATCGGAAAATATGTCCACATGCTTAGAGAGAGAGGTGTCGATAAAAACAAAATGCGGACATAGAAGCATCATGCATATTATTATAACAGCAAGGAACTTTAACATAAAACTTTGTCAAATAACTTTTACCATATAACTTCTCATGAACAAGTAACCATTCATCACAACATTGAAGTATAAAGCATAAACCTTATTGAAAACAAACAAACTATGTTCTCAGTCAACTTTGCAACTACAATTCATCATATTTTCAGGAAGGGTCACGTATCGGAGCCTTTAGGCAAGTCCACATACTCAACCATTATTTAATCTTCTATGATTGCTAACACTCACAGCATACCCATGAACCAAAAGTTTCAACTGGACACATAGAAAGATAGGGGCTTATAGTTTCGCCTCCCGACGTATTCACCTCAAGGGTGATGTCAACAATAATAACTCATGCCTACTCATATCCAACTGGATATATGTGCCTAGATCTTTCCTCACCACATGATGCTTGCAAAAAGAGGAAATATAAAGGAATAGGGAAGAAAACTTTTGACTCTACATAAAAGTAAATGTATAAAAGTAAAAGATAGGCCCTTTGCAGAGGGAAGCAGAGGTTGTCATGCGCTTATTTGTTTGTATGCCAAATCCCTTAATGCAAAAGAACGTCATGTTATATTGCCCCTTATGATAGCAATCTTTATTATGCAGTCCGTCGCTTTTATTACTTTGCCATCACAAGTTCGTACAACGCTAAATTTTCTCTTACACTAAATGATCCAACACATTTAGAAGCAATTTTTATTGCCTTATTGCACCGATGACAACTTACTTGAAGGATCTTACTCAATCCATAGGTAGGTATGGTGGACTCTCAAAATGAGATTTGGGTTAAGGGTTTTTGGATGCACAAGTAGTATCTCTACTTAGTGCGGAATTTTTGGCTAGAAAAGATATTGAGCAAGCACCACATGTTAAAGGATCTATGACAATATAACTTCTATGTGAATATGAACAAACATAAACCATTACGTTGTCTTGCTTGTCCAACGTCAACTATTTTGACACAAAATATTTAATGGGGGGTCACAATCATATAAGATGTCCAAGATAGTGTATTTGCATGTGAAACTTCTCTTCCCTTATTAATTCTTTCATGAATTGCATCATTGACCAATGCTATGTTTGTCAATCTCCAATATATTTTACCACTTATACTTTTCCTTATGTGATGTCATTACTTACCATAAGATTAGCATATGATCTTATTCATTTATTTTCCTTTCTTTTATTGGAACAAAAGAGTAAAGAAGCAAAAATCAAACTACTCTTTATTATATATCTCGCACATGATTACATCGATAGATAGATCACTAAGAAAACACTCGAAAAGAAAGGATCGAACTAAACTTTTATTCAACTAGATCAAAGGGTAACTAAAGATTGAACTAAAATAGATAAAAGCAAAGATAGTGGTGGTGATACGATACCGGGACACCTCCCCCTAGCTTGGCACAAGCCAAGGGGAGTGCCCATACCATGAACTCAAGTCTCCTTTGGTGATGAAAAAGGTGGTGGTGGTGATGAGGTAGTAGCGATCTTATCTTCCGGTTTCCATGGCAATGGCTCACCGTCATAAGAGGAGGAGCGAGTCTCGTGAGTCCTACAACTGGTAGCCAAACTCATACCTTTAAACCTTGCCTCATATTCAAAGACTTGGTTTTGGAGATCATAGATTTTGCTTTGCAGAAAGTTGATTTGCTCGTTGAAGGTGAAGACGATGTCCTTCATGGATTGCCATCCACCTTGAGATCATCGGTGTAATCCATGATCATGAGGTGATTGGCATTGAGTCCACGTTCCACCATCCCCTTGCACTTGAAGACCTCCTGCTCCATAGCTTCGAGCCTGGCATCCACAGTCCCCGTCCCCTTGGGACCCTGGACGTCCCGGATGTGGAGCACCCCCTCACGCATCTCAATGTCTTGAGGGTGCTGCATCACCTCCCGCAAATATGGGTTGATGACGTTCTCGAAGAACTTGTCCTTGGAGGAGCTCGAAGCGGCCATGGCGATCTAGATCTGTCAGAAAATAGCAAGAAAGAAGAACATAAGATTTCTCCGCGATACGGCGGTCAATACGGCCGGGGGGGGGGGGTATATAAAGATTTCTTATCTTGGGAAACAAGCAAACAAGAGGAAAACGGAGTCGGGAAGGTTCCCGAGGTGGGCACAACCCACCTGGGCGCGCCAGGGGGCCCAGGCGCGCCCTGGTGTCTTGTGCCCCCCTCGGGTGCCTTTCTGGTTGTTTCTTATTTTCCTAATTTTTGTAATATTCCAAAACTGACAGAAAATATTTTTGTGGATTTTTCGGAGTCCGTTTACTTACCGTATCACGTACCTCCTCCTTTTTAGTATTCTGGAGTGTTCCGGAAGGTCTCTTTTATGTGTTCCTCCGGTGTCATGGTTTGAATAATATTGCTTTCAACATTAATAGGCATACCTGAGATATAGTGTTTAATTATTTGCCCATTAACCACCTTCTGGTTAGTACCTTTGGCATTATTTATTTTAATAGCTCCAGAGCGGTAAACCTCCTCGATGATATATGGTCCTTCCCATTTAGAGAGAAGTTTTCCTGCAAAGAATCTGAAATGAGAGTTGTACAAAAGAACATATTCTCCAACTTTGAATTCCCGCTTTTGGATTCTTTTGTCATGCCATCTTTTAACTTTTTCTTTAAATAACTTGGCATTTTCATAGGCTTGGGTTCTCCATTCATCTAGTGAGCTAATACCAAATAACCTCTTTTCACCGGCAAGTTTGAAATCATAATTGAGTTCTTTAATTGCCCAATATGCTTTATGTTCTAACTCTTTATGTTCTAACTCAAGAGGCAAATGACAAGCTTTTCCATAAACCATTTTATAGGGAGACATACCCATAGGATTTTTTTAAGTTGTTCTGTAGGCCCAAAGTGCATCATCTAATTTCTTAGACCAATTCTTTTGGGACCTATTAATGGTTTTCTGTAATATTAGTTTTATTTCTCTATTGCTAAGTTCAACTTGACCACTAGATTGAGGATGATAGGGTGATGCAATTCTATGGTTAACATCATATTTAGCAAGCATTTTATGGAAAGCACCATGAATAAAATGTGAACCACCATCAGTCATTAAATATCTATGGACTCCAAACCTCAGGAAAATAACTTCTTTAAGCATTTTAATGGAAGTGTTATGATCAGCACTACTAGTTGGAATAGCTTCTACCCACTTAGTAACATATGTGTGTACCCATTAGAGGAAGGAAAAGGTCCCATATAATCAAAACCCCAAACATCAAATGGTTCAACAACAAGTGAATAATTCATAGGCATTTCTTGATGCTTACCAATATTACCAATTTGTTGACATTCACCACAATATAAGACAAACTTACGGGCATCCTTGAAGAGAGTAGGCCAATAAAAACCAGATTGAAATACTTTGTGAGCAGTTCTATCTCCCGCATGATGCCCTCCGTAAGCTTCGGAGTGACATTGCCATAGGATTTGTTCCTGTTCATGCTCAGGTACACAACGTCTAATAATACCATCAACTCCTTCTTTATAAAGATGTGGGTCATCCCAAAAGTAATGTCTTAAATCATAGAAGAATTTTTTCTTTTGTTGGTAAGTGAAACTAGGTGGTATGTATTTGGCAACAATATAATTAGCATAGTCAACATACCAAGGAGTGTTATGAGAAACATTTATTGCAGCCAGCTGCACATCAGGAAAGCTATCATCAATAGGTAGTGGGTCATCAAGGATATTCTCTAACCTAGACAAGTTATCAGCCACGGGTTTCTCAACTCCTTTTCTATCAGTGATATGTAAATCAAATTCTTGTAGCAAGAGAACCCACCTAATAATTCTAGGTTTAGCATCTTTATTTTCCATAAGATATTTAATAGCAGCATGATCGGTGTGAACAATAACTTTAGAATCAACAATGTAAGATCTGAATTTATCACAAGCAAACACGACTGCTAAAAATTCTTTTTCAGTAGTAGCATAATTTCTTTGGGCACTGTCTAGAGTTTTGCCAGCATAATGAATAACATTTAATTTCTTATCAACTCTTTGTCCTAGAACAACACCAACAGCATAATCACTAGCATCACACATAATTTCAATAGGCAAGTTCCAATCAGGTGGTTGAACAATAGGTGCAGAAGTTAAGGCTTTCTTAAGTGTTTCAAAGGCTTCTACACAATCATCATCAAAAACAAATGGAACATCCTTTTGTAAAATATTTGTAAGAGGCCTAGAAATTTTAGAGAAGTCTTTAATAAAGCTCCTATACAAAACAACATGACCGAGAAAACTACAAATACCTTTAATATCTTTAGGACATGACATTTTCTCAGTTGCATCAACTTTAGCTTCGTCCACCTCAATACCTCGTTCAGAAATTTTATGCCCCAAAACAATACCTTCATTAACCATGAAGTGGCACTTCTCCCAATTCAAGACAAGATTAGTTTGCTCACATCTCTGCAAAACTCGATCAAGATTGCTCAAGCAATCATCAAAAGAAGTTCCATATACAGAAAAATCATCCATGAAAACCTTAACAATCTTTTCACAAAAATCAGAGAATATAGCAGTCATACATCTTTGAAACGTAGAAGGTGCATTGCATAAACCAAAAGGCATACGTCTATAAGCATAAGTTCCAAAAGGGCAAGTAAAAGTGGTTTTCTCTTGATCAGGTTCTGAGACAGGTATTTGAGAAAAGCCAGAATATCCATCAAGGAAGCAAAAGTGTGTGTGCTTTGATAATCTTTCAAGCATTTGATCAATAAAAGGCAAAGGGTAATGATCTTTTCTAGTTGCTTTATTTAATTTTCTAAAACCAATAACCATTCTATAGCCAGTAACAATTCTTTGTGGAATGAGTTCATTTTTATCATTAGGAACAACGGTAATACCTCCCTTCTTAGGGACACAATGAACGGGGCTTAACCATCTACTATCAACTATGGGATAGATTATACCTGCTTCCAGAAGCTTTAATATTTCAGTTCTTACCACTTCTTTCATCTTAGGATTCAAACGTCATTGGTGATCAACAACGGGTTTAGCATCAAGTTCCGTATTAATCTTGTGCCGACAAAGAGTGGAACTAATGCCCTTAAGATCATCAAGAGTATATCCAATAGCAGCACGGTGCTTCTTCAGAATTTTCAATAATCTTTCTTCTTCATGTTCTGAAAGGTTAGCACTAATAATAACAGGATATATCTTTTTCTCATCGAGATAAGCATATTTCAAAGTGTCAGGCAGTTGTTTTAATTCAAACATGGGATCACCTTTAGGTGGAGGAGGACCTCCTAGATTTTCAATAGGCAAATTGTGTTTGAGCAGAGGTCGTTGTTCAAAGAAAATTGTATCTATCTCATTTCTTTCATGCATATGCATATCATTTTCGTGGTCTAGCAAATATTGTTCTAGTGGGTCAGTAGGAGGCACGACAATTGAAGCAAGACCAATTATTTCATCTTTACTAGGTAATTCTTTCTTGTGAGGTTGTCTATTAAACTTGGAAAAATTGAACTCATGAGACTCATCACCAAAGCTAACACTGACAGTTTGTTTATCACAATCTATAGTGGCATTGACAGTGTTCAAGAAAGGTCTACCAAAGATAATGGGACAGAAGTCATCTTGTGGGGAACCAAGAACTAGAAAATCAGTAGGGTATTTTATTTTCCCACACAAGACTTCAACATCTCTAACAATCCCAAGTGGTGTGATGGTGTCTCTATCAGCAAGTTTAATAGTAACATCTAAGTCTTCTATTTCAACGGGTGCTATGTCATTCATAATTTCTTGGTATAAGGTAAAAGGAATAGTACTCACACTAGCACCTAAATCACATAAACCATGATAACAATGATCTCCTATTTTAACTGAGACAACAGGCATGCCAACAACAGGTCTATGTTTATCTTTTTCATCGGGTTCGGCAATTCTAGCAGCTTCATCACAGAAGTAAATAACATGCCCATCAATATTTTCTGCCAGGAGATCTTTAACCATAGCAACACTAGGTTCTACTTTAATTTGTTCAGTAGGTTTAGGTGTTCTAATATTACTTTTGCGAACCACAGTTGAAACCTTAGCATGTTCCTTTATCCTAATAGGGAAAGGTGGTTTTTCAATATAAGCAGTTGGCGCAACTGGTCAACATTGTAAATAATAGTTTCATCTTTAGCTAAGTCAGGTTCTTTAATTTCTTCTTTGATTGGGGGATGATATTTAAACCACTTCTCCTTGGGTAGATCAACATGAGTAGCAAATGATTCACAAAAAGAGGCTACTATCTCAGAGTCAAGTCCATATTTAGTGCTAAACTTGTGAAAAGCATCGGTATTCATAAAAGATTTAACACAATCAAATTCAAGCTTAATACCTGACTCTTTACCTTCATCGAGTTCCCAATCTTCAGAGTTGTATTTAAATCTTTCTAAAAGATCTCACCTGAATTCAATAGTCTTATTCATAAAAGAACCAATACAAGAAGTATCGAGCATGGATTGATCATCACGAGAAAGCCGAGCATAAAAATTCTGAATAATAATTTCTCTAGAGAGCTCATGATTAGGGCATGAATACAACATTGACTTAAGCCTCCCCCAAGCTAGAGCGATACTTTCTCCTTCACGAGACCAAAAATTATGTATATAATTCCGATCACGATGAACTAGATGCATAAGCAAACTCGGAAAGGATTTGACACGTTCGTGATGCTCATCTGCTGGACACTATGGAAGCAGAGGAATGCGAGGGTGTTCAGATCGAGCCAAATCAAGAACAAATGGGATACTGTGGACATGATCTTCGACGATTTGAGGACTTGGGCCACGGCAGGAGCGTTTGGAGGGCAACTTATATCTGAGTAGTAGAGTAGCGTGAGGAGTGGGGTGGAGGCTTGGTTAGGGTCGGCTTGTGACTCCTAACCAGTGCAATTGTAAAACTCTTGTACATAATTTCTCCCTTCTATAAAGCTAAGGTACGCCTTTGGCGTACCCTCGAAAAGAAAAAAACTAGATGCATTGGATAATTTTTTTGGTGAAACTCCAATTTCAATCGATTCTAGTTCCAAGATCCAATATCATCGCATAGCCTCTACCATGTCAATACTTTTCCCTTCAAAGATAAAGAGAAAACCTTCTTCTTAGCTTCATCTCCGGATAAACCTGCAAGCTTAACCACAAATTTCATCCACATATATCAAGTGCATATCAGGATGTTCAGCTCCATCTCCTGCATAAGGATTAGCTAGCAGTTGTTCTATCATACCCGAAGGAATTTCATAACCAATATTTTCAGTAGGTGCAGTAGGTTGAGGGGCAACTAATTGTGCTTCCGGTCGAGGTGAAGATACCCCAAACAAAACCCTCAAAGGATGATTCTCCATAGTAACAAGTAACAATAGATTTCAGCACGTAGTAATAATTTTTCCTTACCAAGAGCACTTCACTCCCTGGAAACGGCGCCAGAAAAGGGCCTTGATGACCCACAATTATAGGGGATCAATCGTAGTCCTTTCGATAAGTAAGAGTGTCAAACCCAACGAGGAGCATAAGGAAATGACAAGTGGTTTTCAGCAAGGTATTTTCTGCAAGCACTGAAATAGTCAGTAACGAGTAGTTTGATAGCAAGATGATTTGTAACGAACAAGTAATGGTAACGGTAGATAAAGTGCAGTAAGGTAGCCCAATCCTTTTGTGGCAAAGGACAGGTCAAAACGGTCTCTTATGATAAGCAAAGCGTTCTTGAGGGTACACGGGAATTTCATCATATCACTTTCATCATGTTGGTTTGATTCGTGTTCGCTACTTTGATAATTTGATATGTGGGTGGACCGGTGCTTAGGTGCTGTTCTTACTTGAACAAACCTCCTACTTATGATTAACCCCCTCGCAAGCATCCACAACTACGAGAAAAGTATTAAGATAAAATCTAACCATAGCATTAAACTTTTGGATCCAAATCAGTCCCTTATGAAGTAGAGCATAAACTAGGGTTTAAGCTTCTGTCACTCTAGCAACCCATCATCTAATAATTGCTCCACAATGCATTCCCTTAGGCCCAAATATGGTGAAGTGCCATGTAGTCGACGTTCACGTGACACCACTAAGGGAATCACAACATACATATCATCAAAATATCAAACACATATCAAGTTCACATGATTACTTGCAACATGATTTCTCCCGTGACCTCAAGAACAAAAGTAACTACTCACAAATAATAATCATGCTCAAGATCAGAGGGGTATTAAATAGCATAATGGATTTGAACATATAATCTTCCACCAAATAAACCATATAGTAATCAACTGCAAGATGTAATCAACACTACTAGTCACCCACAAGTACCAATCTAAGGTTCCGGTACAAAGATTGAACACAAGAGATGAACTAGGGTTTGAGAGAAGATGGTGTTGTTGAATATGTTGATGGAGATGGCCCTCCCAAAGAAGGAAGAGTTGTTGGTGACGACGATGGCGATGATTTCCCCCTCAGGGAGGGAATTTCCCCCAGCGGAATCGCTCCGCCGGAGGGCAAAAGTGCTCCTGCCCAAGTTCCGCCTCGAGACGGCGGCGCTTCGTCCCGAAAGTCCCCTCTTGATTTTTTTTCTAGGTCAAAATGACCTATATACCAGAAGATGGGCACCGGAGGTGGGCTGAGGAGGGCACAACCCACCAGGGCACGCCTGGGGGCCCTGGCGCGCTCAGTTGGGTTGTGCCCACCTGGTGGGCCTCCTCCGGTAGTTATTTGCTCCAGTATTTTTTTATATATTGCAAAATAATTCTCCATAAATTTTTAGCTCATTTGGAGATGTGCAGAATAGGTAACTCTAACGTAGCTTTTTCAGGTCCAGAATTTCAGCTGCCGGTATTCTCCCTCTTTGTGTAAACCTTGCATATTATGAGAGAAAAGACATTAAAATTACTTCAAAAAGCATTATTATGCATAAAAATATTATAAATAACAGTAGAAAAACATGATGCAAAATGGACATATCACACTCACATGGGACCTTAGTGATTTTTTCTAAAATTGTTATATGGGCCTATAGCCCATCACATATTTCAACACCATCCACGGCAACCTCCCATCCGAGGTGGAGGATGAGGGGCATCGGAGGAGGAAGAGATAGCAGGTTTGGGCGTTGGCTGAGCACGAGCAATGCTACACACACGGTGTGAGTTTTACGGGATTCACGGGATAGCTTAGTTGGGATCTCTTGATTGGATAAAAATCAGGATGAGGGGCCACCCCCCACTGAAAATCTGGGGGGGGGAGAAGATTAGTTAGAAGCACAATCCGTGAAAGGCCCGTAAATACCCCGTGCATTTAGAATTATCAGCTGAGCACTATAGTCGGGAATCCAAAGGTCGGCACTCGATGTTCCACTTAATAACAAAACGGTAAAAGCACTTCGAAGGTCGAAACTGCAACCACTGCAGATCCAAAAACTACCCAAATAAGAAGTGTCACACGTGTGGCATGAAGACAATCGGTCCAAACGCCCTAATCACCGTTGCATCAATTAGCACAAATTCTGGAACAAAACCAGCTCCACGTCATTTACTGTTGTCGTTCGTATCAAAATCGCATTACACCGATCGACCCGAGCAACCCCAACCTTATCCACTGTGCTTCCTCTCTTGTTTTCCTCCCTCCCCATTTCTATCTTCTCCTTTCTCAAATCCGATGACTCCCAGCGATTCCACAATGAGGTGATGGCGTTTTGCAAGGCGGAGGCTGGGGGCACGACGGAGAGACACGAGAGGTGGCGTGGAGCTGGGCGGGGCCGTGGCATGAAGAGGAGGAACTCGGCGGCATCGGCGCCTCAGGGAGCTCGATCCGCGCCGCCGTGGAGCTCCAGGCGGCACGCCTCCCTTCCTGTTGCAGCGGAGCTCCAGGGAGCCACGTCGTGCTACCCCGCCGCCGCGCAAGCTCTATGTCCCTGCGCGCGGTACCCCGATGGCGGCTCCTCCTCGACCTCAACGACGGCATCGGCGGCGCACGAGGTGGAGAGGTGGTGGCCGCACCTCCTCATCACAGCAACCGCCGCCATGGCTCCTCGTGCGGGTATCGGGCCGCCGGCGCCGTCCGGGATAGGAGCTCCTCCGTAGGGCCGTGGCGGGCTTGAGGGAGAGGGGCGTCATCCGAGACAGGAGCGGTGGTGGCCACTATCGACGAGTTGCTCCACGACCTCCACCAACCCACGCCCGCACCCTCCTCCCCCGGTTGCCGCTGAGTTCGTCCCTGGATCTTTTTAGTTTGTTTTGTTTCCTCACCGGTACTTACTGAATTAGTTCAGTGGCTAATCCCAGCAGTGTTTCCACTGAATTCCCTAGCTGTGTTGATGATTCATGTGTAGAATGAAACAGTTCGAATTCGCAAGATCATTTTGATTGGCATTCATCTATACATTTTGGGGGTGTCCATGAACTATAGATTCCTAGAATTTCCATAGGAATATGGACCGATTTGTCATGGCATCCATCAGATGTTGAAACTCAAAATTTATATTTAGTTGCCATGGCAACTCAAATTTTTAGATTTGCCATGATGTGTTTCCACGGAACTAAAAAAGGCTTGTGTTGCCATGTAAATTTATGATGTTTTGCCATGTTTTTTCTTTGCAACATGGCAATTTAAGTTCTAGGAGGGCATGGCAAATGTAGTTTAATATGTTCCCATGTTCATGGCAATTTTTGTGTTGTTTCGCATACACACAACTTAATATCACAGAAGATGTCAAGTTTTGGTAAAACACCATGGCAAGTTTGAACATGCTTTTTGCCATCGCAATTTTTGATCATTTTTTGTCTAATTTCACATTCGTGGCAACTTTTTTTACATAAGCATGGCAAATTTTATAAAAAAAACCCACGTCAAATTCAAATATGCATTTTGCCATGGCAAAGTCGAATATACATTTTTGCGACGGAAAATTTGATCATTTTTTTGTGTTATTTCAGATACACGGCAAATTAATCACACAAAATATGGCATTTTTTGGTAAAATAGCATGGCAAATTTGAACATTCTTTTTGCCATGGCAACGATTCCTCATTTTTGTATGATTTCATATTCATGGCAAATTTTTTGTATATTAGCATGGCAAATTTGATATAAAAAATCCATGGCAAATTATAATATGCATTTTGCCATGGCAATTTTGATCTTCTTTTCGTGTTGTTTCACATACACGACAATTAAATTCACACAAAAGATGGTAAGTTTTGATAAAATACCGTGGCAAGTTTTGTACACGCTTTTCGCCATGGCAATTTCTGATCATTTTTTATAGGGCCATTTGCATTTCAGCCCCTAACTCGAACCCTACTCAGATCTACCCCTAAAAAATCATGTGCTCAATTTTTCCCCTCGTCCGTTAGGTGCGCTTATAGAAATGCCCTTATGTACATTTTCTGTACACTTTCCACCGCAATTTTGCATATGCATTTGCCATGGCAATTTTAATATATTTTTTTGTGTTGTTTGACATCCATGGCAATTTAATTACAGAGAAAGTTTGGCATTTTTATAAAAGTAACATGGAAAATTTGAATGTGCATTTGCCATGGCAATTTTTTTTCCATATTTTCTTTGTGTTATTTTTTGTCCATGGAAAATTTGTTCAACATTTTCCCATGACAAATTTTTCAAAATTTACCCATGGAAAATTGTTCAAAATTATGTCTTAAAATGTGTTATTTTCATCCATGACCAACACTCAAGTTAACTCATGGCAAATACGTTAAATTTTTTTTGCCATGGCAAATGTGTAACTTTTTTTCTCATGGCAAACACTCTAGCTCAAGGTAGTATAAGAAAATTTTCCACATGGCAATTTGCTCAAATCTTTTTGCCATGTGAAAAATGAATCAAGATTCATGGCAACATACTAAAGTTAGCTCATGACGGCAAGTTAGCTAATGGAAAATCTCTAACTTTTTAGCAGGACAAGTTTTCATCCTTGGCAAACTTATTTTCCCATGGAAAATTGTTCAAAATTTATGCCATGGCAAATCTGTAATTTATTTAGTTAGCACAAGGAAAGTCCCCCCATGGCAATTTCGCGCAAATATTTTTGCCATGGCAAATTCCTATTTCATAGCCATGGGGAAACATCATGCCATGTTAATTGTTAATTTGCGATGTCTACCTATACTATGCTTTTTCTATGTCATTTTGTTAATGTTTTGTTTTTGTACATATAGTAGTTTTAGACAGTTTTTTTAATCTGCGTGCAAAAGGAAATTGTGTTAGGCCTCCTAGCCTAGGAAGGGCCTCGATGACGTGGTGAGTGTGCGGGCTGTCGACCTAACCTACCGAACATAATCGTTCGGTGGATCGATGGTTCCACCGAATGAATCGTTCGGTAGTGTGGTCCTCCTGCCACACGTGTGGTGAATGTCGGCGTCCAAAAACTACCCAAATGATAAGTGCCACACGTGTGGCATGAAGCAACATGGTCCAAACGCCTTCATAACCATCCATCTTGCCACATCAAACAGATGACATCAGCAGAATCTTTTTGGTTTTTCAGATTAAAAATTCGTTTTCATCATTAAATCCTTCTCGACGGGATCTTTAAAACTAGATCCCATATTGATATGTTTGGACGACTTTTTTGGGGGGCAAAAAGTTGCCATGATGTTTACACTGAAGTTGCCATAGCGTTTACACTAAAGTTGCCATGCAATTTTTATTAATTGACCATGGAAATTTTTAGTAATTAACCACGACAAATTTAATTCATGGATCATGGCAATTTTTAGTAATTCATCATGGCAAATTTAGTTTATACATCATGTCAATTTTATTATTTTGACCATGAAAATTATTTTTTGTATGGACCATAGCAAATTTTAGTGCATGTATCACGGCAAATTTAAGTACTTCACCATGGCAATTTCATTTTATGGTTCATGTCAAATTTGAGTCATTGATCATGCATTTTTGAAGTAATTGACGACAGATTTCTTTTAATTATGAACCATGTTAAAATTATTTCATGGATCATGGCAAATTTTAGTAATTCACCATAACAAGTTTAGTTTATTAATTCCCTTTTTTATAATATGTCAAAATTTACTTTAAACCTAGAGGAAAAGGTAGTTGAAACATATCATGGCAAGTTAAGTGTAAACACCATGGTAATTTATGTGCAAACACATGACAACTTTTATAAAAAAAAAGTCATCAAAACATATCAATATGAGATCTAGTTTTGAAGATCTCGTCGCGACGGATTCAATGGTGAAAACGGATTTTCAATCGGATTTTTCATTTAAGAGATAAAACTTTTTAAAAACTGGAAACCCAAAAGGATTTCCACATGCATGCATGCGGTGACATGGCAATCTGTTGCTATAAGAACGTTTGATCCGCCTTCCTCCCTGCTGCCGCACGTGTGGCAAATATCAGCGTCCAAAAACTAACCATGACAGGATGGTTCGTCTTCTCCTAGACTCCCTCCCTCCCGCCCCTCCCAATTTTGGCACACAGCCAAAACATCCCCACAGCCAAAACAGCCCCAGACAAATCCAAAGACATCGCAAGAATTAGCCGCTGATTCCACCCCATTCCCCTCTTTCCTTCTGGTCTTCGTCGGACGGCAACCATGGACAGCGGCAACGACAGCAACGACAACGGCGGCGGCGGGATCCTGGAGGGGTACAGGATCTGGATGGGCGCGAGCGTGGCCGCGGCGTTCTTCATCTCCATGGAACGGTTCTCCTGCATTCACATCCACACCGTGGACGACGAGGATGACTACGACCCTGAGGAGGCCAAGGATCGCCCCCTCATGCTCTCCCGCCCCCAGGCCCTCCCCGAGTACTACTACGACCGATCCGGGTCCTCCGCCTCCTTCGCCAAGATGTGAACAGGTCCTGGCCCGTATTGGGATCGTATTGCTATTTCTTTGATCTGTTTATTGATTAGAATTTTTGTGTGTGTTGTTTTGTGATTCATTCAGCCGCGTCATGATCTGATTGTGTCGTCGTGTGAGGTGTTCAAGAAATTATAGCCTTGCATTCTTCATGCGTGATTCGAACGGCCGATTAATCTTTCAATTTTGTACCATCTATTCGCGAATCTTCTATTAATTTGATTCCAAGACGGTCATATTAATCCTGTTTTACATATTTCTGGCGTTGTTTTTCCAAAGGAGTGGAGCTAATGCACGTGTAATTTGGACATGTGGCACCATGTTTCTGATAGTTCTAACACTTAGCTGGAGCCCGAACCTTATTAGTTTCAGATTATGTTTCTGCGTGGATAATTTGTTTCAGATGTGTGGAGAGAAAATTGGCGCTGGTAGTTGTTTCCGTATCTCAAGTTTATTCCCTTTATTCCCCAATCTGCAAGGCTGCAATTGTCTACTTCTTTTTTCAACCTTACATTTGGTAAATTTGCAAGTACATATAGCTTCTGTAAACTGTTGCAACTATAGGTTTTGTGCAGCACCTTTCGATTTTCATCATTGTGTAAGTAGTTTATTCGGCTTGGTAAATCTTGTGAAATATTCAAAATCGGTTGTTGGACAACCGTGCAACTATACTTATTTTTGTTTCAAATTATCAAATTAGTTCAGAGCGTGATTTTCATGTTTGCAATGGGATTTTGAGTTGTGTTGCATTATGCAGAACGTGATGGCAATAACACAAGATAGGTTGTGATGATTGAGAGCATATTATGGCAGGTGGCGAGTGAGGTATTCGGTCAAGCAGAAGGCACGGTCATCGAATTTTGATGATTGACGACTAACTTTGATTGGGAAGGAAGATCTGTGGAGAAAAAAATGAATGTAACTAGCTACTGCATGCTATGTGCTGTGGTCGAATTAGGCCATATGCCTTGGATGTCTGTTCTTTTCTTCTTTCTAATTTCGCTTCATCTACTCGGTGATTTCCGGACCTGAATAGTATTTTGATTACAGAATATGAGAAGAGGCCTTCCCGTTTCAAAGAAACGTATACAATGATGCTGTGAATTTGTTTCAATGAAAAGATTTACTGTTACTGAAGTATCCTCCAATTCTATTTTACTTGCCCTTTTTTTGCGAAAATTGTACTTGTCATGTCATGTAAAAAAAATAGTTCTTAATAGTGCATTCAGGTCAAAAGGCAGTCCTTTTGATCTAGAGGTTGAATTTGTTTCCGGAGCGTCTTACTTAGTTTGTCGCAGCTCATGTAAGAGAACTGATTTGTTTTAGAGAGAATGCAAGAGAACTGATTTGTTTTAGAGAGAATGCAAGAGAACTAAAGTTAGGATTATCAATGATGTTAGGATTATCAACGCAGAGCAATCATCTGAGAAAATAGAATAGAGTATTTGACAAAAAAAACTATCATTATTGGGGTCTCGATCCGACAGAAATACCACTTTAAAACTGTCAACAAAGATCAACGACTTGAATCTTTTTTTTTTCTAAAAATTACCACTTTCGGATAATGGCCGGTTTAAACTATTTAAATGTGTCCATGACAAACGGGGCCCACTTGTCAGGGCTGACGTGGCATGAAAGTCAACTCCGTTTATTTTAATTGTTATATTTAGCGTTATTACAGGTGGGACCCACATGTCAGCATCAACCTTCTTCCTCCTCTCTCTCTAGCATTTCCTCGAACACCTTGTGTGCATCGGGCAGAGGGCAGCATCAACCGGGGAGGAGATTTAAGAGGAGACTGATAGAAGAAAATAATGAATCTATGAACATGTCACAACAAGGAGTTGATGATGATGGGTTTGATGAAATTGATAAAGTGATGAAGAACCACACTGAGAACATTGTGGTGGATACAAAGGTTGAGATATTGGAAGTGGAGAATGTTTTACTCAAGAGGAGCTCTAGGGTATATTTATCTAAGATACAACCTTTTGTGGAGAACGCTATTGAGTAGGCCAAGAAGCGCAATCTTTGACCTAACAGTTACACCTTCCTCTTCTATTAGAGCATCTTTTCAATAGATGATGTAGATGCAAAAATAACTAACTTTTACATTACAAAGGCCTAAAAACGCTGCTTCAACAAATGATGTAGATGCTTAAAAAAATTGTATCACCTCCTTCAAGTGATGTAGAACACGGCACTTGGAGACGTATGCAAATTTGCATCTCTACCTCTCTGGTGATGTAAAACGGCAGTCGCGCGCGAACAGTCAACCTTAACTTCATTTCCTCCCCACCCACTGCGCGACCGCGTCCTCTCTGTCTGCCACCGGCTGCCCAGCCACCGCCACGCCGCCCGCCCACCGCACCACGCCGCATCGCCCCGCCGCCAGATCTGGCCTCTCCACCGCCCCCACCGCCAGTTCCACCGCTGGTCTGCCGCCGCACGCCTCCAAATCGGTCATTTTTCCGTCGCCAAATCGTCGCCGCCCGATTTGAGCTTCCCCAATGCCCCGCCGCCATCGGATTCGAGCCGCACACCCGCCACCACGCCGCCACCGCTTTTCCGCCGCCAAACTCGAGCTTCTCACGCCGCATAGCCGCTGCCCGATTCACAACCGCGCTACCGGCCATTCGAGGTCCTGCCGCCGCATTCGACCTCTCAGCTCTCGCCGCTCGACCACCAGCACTCCTCTCGAAGCTCGGCCGCTACCGCCGAAGAAAATCTCGAAGAGCAAGACCGACGGGTGCGACAATGCCAGCAAGGACAAGTTCTGGGAGCAGTTCGAGAGCGACGATGAGTAGACTAGGAGTAGTAGTAGTAGTTCCATGGATGTAGTAGTTTGAACTATGTTTGAATTGATGTTTGCTTTAAATGAACTTGCTATGTCTAAATTATGTCTGAAATGATGTAGTAGTTGAACTAGTTTACATCTTCAAATACATCATCTGTTGGAGTAGAAGTTTTACATCATCAAATTTATATCATCTGTTGGAGTTGGAATTTTTTTAAGATGTAAAAAAGCACTTTTTGATGATGTAAATTATACAACACCTACTTTTACATCTTCAAATATACATCATCTATTGGAGATGCTCTTAGTTCTTTTTCTACTTTACCTCACACCCTTGTTTCTGCTTTACCTTTGAGAACATATATATAACAATATCTTGTCCACTCCCAATCCCATTTTGATTGCCACGGTAGACGAAATTGGGATTTCCATGGCAAATATTGGTGAAGTTATAGTGAAAGTCCTATTCAGCTCCCGAGCTCAAATGCTCCCTCATGAACAGTAAAATCAAAAAAATAGTAAAAAAATCAAAATTACTATTTTTTATGGCAAACTTTGACAAATGTTTTGCATGCATACCAAAATTCAGTATGAAATGACATTCATGGAAGTCGTGGCGAAAAAAAATCAACAATCCAAAATATTTTCAAAACCAGCATTTTTGGAGCATCGATGTTTTTCCTTTTGCCACGACTTCTACGAATGTCATTTCGTGCTGAAATTTTGCAAGCATGCAAAACATTTGTCAAAGTTTACCATAAATAAAATTCAGAATTGGTTGATTTTTTACTGTTCATGAGGGAGCATTTGAGCTCGGTAGCAAATACTCCACGTCCGAAGATATAATGGCTAATGTAGATCTAATTAAGAAACTTGAACATGCTCGGCATGACCTGCATGCTGGTACTTTTAAGAGTCAAAATGTAGCTAGTTCAAAACAAATCATGTATTCAACCTTGTGAGAATGCGCCAAAGAATAGTAGCGAAACTAGGGAGCGAGCGAGCCAGGTGAAGGTCTCATGTCAATGTCTGCATCTTCTCTTCTCATGAATGTTATATGAAGAAATATAATTCGAACAGCAACTATGTAGGTAGGGCAGTTTTGCTTTTAAATAATTATGATCCGTGAGCCATATTTCAAGGTCAACATTTATTTTGGGACGAAGAGAGTACAACAACGATCGCTTCATGTCTATGGAAACCACGCTTTGGCGACAAGCGGCAGGCCGCCCTTGATCCGCACAGCGATGCCGTTCACCTCGCTCATGTCCAGCAGCGTCCCTGGCACGTTCCCGCCGGCGGGCTCCCAATCAAAGCGATGCAGCAAGCTCGCGATCGCCATTTCGAGAGTCGACATGGCGAACCCGATCCCCGGGCACCCTCTCCTCCCGGCACCGAACGGCAGCAGCTCGAAGTCCTGGCCCCTGAAGTCCACGCTGCTGTCCAAGAACCTCTCCGGCCAGAACTCATCGGGGCGCTCCCACGTCGCCGGGTCCCGGCCGATGGCCCACGAGTTGATCACGACCTGCGTCCGCGCCGGGACGTGGTGGCCGAGTATCTCGGCGTCCGCGGGTGGCTCCCGGGGCACCAGGAGCGGGACCGGCGGGTGCAGCCGGAGAGTCTCCTTGACCACGGCCTTCAGGTAGCCTACCTTGTCGACGTGGTCCTCGGTGACGTGGTCGGCGCCGCCCACGGCCGCTCGGATCTCGTCCTGGAGCTTGCGCATAGCGCGCGGGTGGGTGATGAGCTCCGCCATGGTCCATTCCATCGCCGTGGTCGTGGTGGAGGTGCCGCCCGCGAACATGTCCTGCTCAATCGTGAATAATGGCTTTGATCGGTCGATGCGAGCTTATCAACAAACTATATCACGCGCACGCCTACGATTTGATCGGTCGATGAGTACGATATGAGCATAACGTCTACGTACCAAGATAATGGCCTTGATTTCGACAGTTCCGAGCCGAACGCCGGCGTCCTTGTCCGTCTCGTTTACATCGAGCAGCACGTCCACGAAGTCGCGGTGATCATTGCCGTCGACGTCGTCTCGCATCTGCCGCCCGCCTGGTTGACGCCGCCGTCTGCGGTGGTCCTCAATGACCTTCTCGACCATCCCGTCCAGGGCCTGGAACGTCCGCCTCGCCTTCCCTTCCAACCCCCGCACAGAGTCCACCCAGCCCATCCCCGGCAGGAGCTCCCCCAACGGCGTCGTCCCGAGCAGCACGTCGAATTCGGCGAACACCTTCCTCAGCTCGCGTCCTCTGTCGTCGCCTTCGTACAGCCCGCGCGCGCTATCGTCGCCGAACGCAGCGCGGGAGACGACGTAGTTGGCGTAGGCAATGAGGAGCTCGCTCAGGTCAACGACGGCACCAGCGCCGGCGCTGGTACGGACACGATCGACCAGCGCGGCGGCCTCCTCCTCCCGGACCCGGCGGAAGGACAGGATGCGGCGCGGGCTGAGGAGGTGGACCGCGCAGATGCGGCGTGTCTGCCGCCAGTAATCACCGTAGGGCGCGAACGCGACGTCGCGCCCGTAGAGGAGCCGCTCGGCCATGACAACCCTGGGCCGGCTCGCGAAGGCGAGGTCGCGGGATTTCATCACCTCCTCGGCGGCGACGGCGGAGGAGACAAGCACGGTGGGCACGCGGCCGAGCCGGATCAGCAGAACCGGCCCGTGCTTCGCGGCCAGGGACCCGAGGCCCCGGTGCGGCAAGGAGCCGAGGAAGTGGAGGTGGCCGAGGAACGGGAGGCCTGGCGGCGACGGCGGCAGCCTCCGCTTCCCATTGCGGCTGGGCTTCTTGCCAGAGAGGAGGTATAGGAGAGATACGACCAAGGTGGGGATAAGGAAGAGGACCGCGGCAAGCAACACCGCCATGGATGCTGGCTTGACGACCACCACCTTTCGACACCAGTGAGTGAGTGTGAAGCAACTGGTGGCGCCGCGAGAAGATTTAAACAAGCGGCGAACTGGGAGACGACGCGCGGGAAGGAATGCAGCGATGCTCTCGTCGTCTCATCCGAGGATTCCATGTTTGCATGCGACAAGACGCCGGCCGTGGCCTAACTCATCGCTTGACACGTACGTACACATTTGATCAGAACACTTGCCGGTGGGGGTCGCTGCAGGTCACCATCTATTTGATCAGAACCCTTAAGTTTCAGAACGGACGGCTATGCGCGCCATCAACTGCAGTCCAGGGCACTTGGATAATTGCCTCACCAGCAAGTGTGGAGCGACAAAAAGCTCCTGATTTTTCTAGGAGGTCAAGATAGTTAATATAGATAGCATCGCATAAGCCGCTGATGTGAGCGATGATAACTACACTCGACCTGCGGCGTACTAGATCAATACTTTTGACTCCTTCTGTTGCTTAGCATTGAACAACAGCGTATTCGAACAACAATGTTGCGTGAAACATTTTAGAGACAAGGCACCATGTCAGACTATATAAATAAAATCATAACTGACAATGTCAAATAACAGCCAAATACGCTAGCTAATACTCCCTTCGTCCGAAATTAGTTGACGCTCGAATGGCTACAAAATAGCTCACAACAATCACCAGTCGAGAGCAAAACGACTCAAACCAGGCCCAGGGGCCCGCCCATAGGAAGAACAACGGATAAACACTAAGACAACAAAGGGCAACGACTAAGACTAAGGCATGGGTGGAGGGTGATATTGGGGAAACAAGCTGGAGGTGGTGGCGCTAATCTTGTTAGTCAGTACATCAACACCTTCGGTGTGAAAGATCTTAGAGAGAGGTTTTCATAGCTGCAGACAGGCAATCATTTTAAACAAGCAATCAACAGGACAATTAAGAAAAGATTGTTAATAATAAACTGACTCACCTGACTTGGAGATGCTGGGCCCCCCTCCGCGTCAAGATGTTCACCTGGCTCGCCGACCTTGCTCGTTGCTGGACCGCCGCTAGGCTGGCCCGACATGGCCTGCCGCACAATGACCGTTGTGTCCTCTGCGACCAGGCGGAGGAGACCATGCAGCATATCATCATTGACTGCCCCTTTTCTCGCCAAATTTGGCACGACGTGCTTGCCTGGGTGCGTGCTACCACCCACCCTCCTTCCGGTGATGAGGAGTTCCTCCCATGGTGCATGGCGGCCATAACTGGATCCCCTTCTGGCCATCGCAAGGGCCTAGCCACGCTGGATGTACTCACGGCGTGGTCCATCTGGAGGCACCGTAATAGATGTGTCTTCGACGGCGAGACCCCCTCCATCTCGCGACTCTTTGTGTCTATCCAGGACGAGGGTAGAGCCTGGCCTAGGGCAGGCGCACGCGGACTCAGCTTGTTGCTAGCATAGGGTTTGTATCTGTTCTCGGGCTGAGCATCCTGTCACCAATGCTCTGCGGCTCCCTGCCTTGCCTTCTGTGTACAAGGCATTGAGCGCGCACCCCCCCCCCCACACACACAGTTATGTTGTATGCTCCCTACCTATCAATGAAATGATACGCACACTTGCGTATTCGCAAAAAAAATAAACTTGTTGTGGGTCGTCCACAGAGACCAGCACTGAGCAGCGAAAGCAATGCAGAAAGTACGGAGAAACTAGTCGAAAAGATTTGTAACAAAACCAAACACAACTCCAGGAAAGCATAGCCAAAACACAGTTAAATAAGATGTGCTTCACCCTTGGTTTCACTTGTCATCCGTCGCATCCTGGAGGAGGGGAAGGCCTGGTAATCGGAGAATCTTTTTCGCGGAGATTTGCAAAGTTTCCTCCAGAGGTTGAGTACACGGGGTTTTAGGGAGTGGTCCACTTCTGTAACTCTGCCAGCCAGCGCCTTGGGCCTAGTTTTGTAAAACTGGTAGGGCATCTTGCCCCTTTTTATAAATATACGACACGCATGCTTGTGTGTATTCTAGAAGTAAAAATAAGATATGTTGTGTGATACGTCTTCAACATATCTACTTTTTCTAACATTTTTCCTCTTGTTTTGGACTCTAATTTGCATGATTTGAATGAAAATAACCCGGACTGACGCTGTTTTTAGCAGAACTATCATGGTGTTATTTTTGTGCAGAAATAAAAGTTCTCGGAATGGAACGAAACTTTGCGAGGATTTTTTATATAATAAAAGAGAATTTCTGGAGCCAAGAACCACCGGAGGGGGGCACCTGGGTGGGCGCGCCCCCCTCCAGGCGCGCCCAGGTGGGTTGTCCCCACCTGGCCCCGCAGACCCTGAAACCGACGCTATAAAATCCTATTTTTCCTGAAAAAAATGAGGGAGAAATAATTATCGTGTTTCACAAGACGGAGCCGCCGCCGTCTCCTGTTCTTCATCGGGAGGCCAGATCTGGAGTCCGTTCGGGACTCCGGAGAGGGGGATCTTCGATCTTCGTCATCACCAACCCTTCTCAATCGCCAATTCCATGATGCTCCCCACCGGGAGTGAGTAATTCCTTCGTAGGCCCGCTGGTCGGTGAGGAGTTGGATGAGATTCATCATGTAATCGAGTTAGTTTTGTTAGGGCTTGATCCCTAGTATCCACTATGTTCTAAGATTGATGTTGCTATGACTTTGCCATACTTAATGCTTGTCACTTTGGGTCCGGATGCCATGATTTCAGATCTGAACCGTTTATGTTATCATCATTATATCCATGTTCTAGATCTGATCTTGCAAGTTATAGTCCCCTACTACGTGTTATGATCCGGCAACCCGGATGTGACAATAGTCGGGACCACTCCCGGTGATGACCGAGTTTGAGGAGTTCATGTATTCATCGTGTGTTAATGCTTTGTTCCGGTTTCTCATTAAAGGAGGCCTATATACCTTGGTTTCCAATATGGACCCCGCTGCCATGGAAGGCTAGGACAAAGATTCGCAAGTTCTTTCCATAAGCACGTATGACTATTTACGGAATACATGCCTACATTATATTTATGAACTGGAGCTAGTGCTGTATCGCCCTAGGTTATGACTGTCTCATGATGAATATCATCCAACGAATCATCGACCCAATGCCTACGAATTTCCTTATATTGATCTTGCTAAGTTACTACTGCTATCGTTACTATTGCACTTGCTACGACACTACTGCTATCACTATTACTGTTACTATTGTTGTTGCTACTGCTATCAAACTATCATACTACTTTGCTACTGATCACTTTGCTGCAGATAATTAATATCCAGGTGTGGTTGAATTGACAACTCAGCTGCTAATACTTGCAAATATTCTTTGGCTCCCCTTGTGTCGAATCAATAAATTTGGATTGAATACTCTACCCTCGAAAACTGTTGCGATCCCCTATACTTGTGGGTTATCAAGACCTTTTTCTGGGCCGTTGCCGGGGAGCATAGCTATATTTGTTGAGTCACTTGGGATTATTATCAAATTATCACTATAGAAATCTGAAGGATGCTAAGACTAAGATTTTTCCCTCTAAGACGAGGAGGTAAGGAACTACCATCTGTCTCCGCACTTGATTCACCTTCTGTTATAAATACTTGCAAACACACCAAATGCTATTAATTCTGATATGTCGCAAGTTATTGATGATGCTACTTCTGCATGAATGCCACTCATGATGATGCTAGTACCTTGCTTGATGATAATGTGCCACTAGGTGAATTTCTTGATGAACAAATTGCTAGAGTAAGACAGCATGATATTGTGAAACTGATGATGAGCTTGAAACTGAAAATCTGAAAACCTATTAGAACTAGCCCTCCTGAATACAAATTGCCAAAGGTACCGGAAGGTTATGTTATGGGTGGGAGGCAACTAGAGATATTCTTGCTTGTAAGGATAGAGATGACTAGAAAATTATTATGCAAGTATAAAGAAAGATCTTTGGATGCTAGAATGAAATGTGTCCTAAGTTTGCTACTTCCACCTATCTTTATTGATGATAAGGATTATGAATTTTCTGTCGACCAGAGTTAATTACTTTGGTTGAATCAGATCCTTTCCATGGTTATGACCTGAAACTGTTGTGGCACATCTTACAAGTTGAATGAAATAGCCACCCTTTTTGCTCATGATGAAGATTCGCTATTATATATCCTCAAATTATTTCCGTTCTCATTAAAGGGTGATGCTAAAGCTTGGTACAATACTCTTGCTCCTGTTTGTGTGCGTAGTCCCCAGGATATGATTTATTACTCTCTGAAAAATATTTCCCTGCCATAGAAACAAGCTGCCTTGCAGGAAATATTTAATTTGTTGCAATTGAAGAAAGAGTCTCCCACAAGCTTGGGGGAGGCTTCTCCAATTGCTTAATGCTTTGCTGATCATTCTCTTAAGAAAAATGAAATACTTGATATCTTCTATAATGGACTAACCAATGCTTCTAGGGATTTCCTAGATAGTTGTGCTGGTTGTGTTTTCCAGGGAACGAACTATTGAGCAAGCTGAAGAATTATTGAATAACATATTGAAAAATTATGATGATTGACTCCTCCTGAAACACCGCTTAAACCCACTCCGAAGAGAGGGGTATTTTATCTCAGTCAGTCCTGAAGATATGCAAGAGGCAAAGAAATCTATGAAGGAAAAGGTTTTAAAGCTGAGGATGTCAAAAATTTACCTCCTATTGAAGAAATACATGGGCTTGATACACCACCACCACCTAAGTGGTAGAGGTAAATTCTCTAATGAAATTCAATGATATGATAATCCTCACAATTGCACCCTAGCCAATGCCTTATGAGTTTGAAAACTACATTAGAAAACAAGATCACTTCAATGGAAATGTTATGAACACATTGAAATACAATTCTGATATGATTGCTCGCTTGATGATTTGTTATTTAGAATCTCAATATGTTCGAGGTGTAGGGAAGCATGCTTCTATGGTTCAAACTCAGTTATAACAGTTGTTAAATCTCAAAGAGAATTGCTTGATGAAATGAATAATAATATCAATGATCATGCTGTTAGAGTAATGACTAGAGGAGTGGATGAGTCAGGAACCACTTTATCCTGAGGACACCCAAAAAGAATTTGAACAAGACTCTCAAAGAGTTAACACTGATGCACCTAGTCCTTCTAAAAGAAAAGAAGAAGAAAAATGATAGGACTTTGCATGCCTCTAGTGAACCTGAAGTAGAAAAACTTCCTGATAATGATAATGAAATTTCTATCTGATGCTGAACTCAATCTGGTAGTGAACATCACCTTCTGATAATGAAAAAGATATGATGGTTCATAAGAAACTCAAACAAAATAAAGAACCAGACATATTATGAGATAGAACCAGCAGTTGTCTTGATAACCCACAA
The DNA here is from genome assembly GCA_011799875.1 of Thinopyrum elongatum. Classification (NCBI taxonomy): domain Eukaryota; kingdom Viridiplantae; phylum Streptophyta; class Magnoliopsida; order Poales; family Poaceae; genus Thinopyrum; species Thinopyrum elongatum. The sequence continues at coordinate 271,477,520 of CM022297.1, forward strand.
CCCAAGAATAAAAGATATAATAAAAGAGACTTTGTTGCTAAAAACATGGAAAGGAAAGAGAGCCATGGGTTCAAAAACCTATGCCCTTTCGACCTAAGTCAACTAAAGAAAGATGATGAAGAATTTGAACGCTTTGCTGAAATGCTGAGCCCAGTCTTTTTGCATACTCGCTTGACTGATACTAAAAATGCCTCCTTATGCAAGTACATGGAGACAATCATCACCAATAAGAGAAAAATACCGGAAGCTGAAATCCCCACCATGCTTGCTAATTATACTTTAAAGATGGAGTCCTAAAAAATTGGAAACCCGGGAATACCAACTATAACCTTGCTCCATTAAAAGAAATTATGTGAAAACTGCTTTATGTGATTTGGGAGTGGTGTTAGTGTTATGCTTTTCTTTTATAATAAAGACTTGATTGAATAAACTCACACCTACTGAAATCTTTGTAAATGGCCGACAAATCAACTGCCATACCTATCAGTATTTGTGAGGATGTGCCCGTTTTGTTGTTAATGTTACATATTCTGACTGACTTGTTATACTTGAGATCCCCGAGGACGACAACATGTCGATTATCCTTGGTAGACCCTTCTTGAATACTACAGGGCTGTTATGATGTACAAAAGCAAGGTCACTTTTCATATCAATGGTAATGAGCATATGGTGCACTTTCCGAAGAACACAATTCCAAGTGAATGGTATAATGTTTTGAAAAATCTCCAACAGTCACTATTGGAAGTTTTCAACTACCTCTACCTACTGTTAAAAAGAACACTGAAATACTTATTGTTGGGGACATTCATATCCCGTTGAGGTAACTTAGTGATTACGAAAGTTCTTCGTTTTCATGCTAATCGAAAGTGGTTGTTAAATGACTTGATCAACCTTATTAATGGATCATTTTTGAGAGGTATGAGGTTGATGAATTTAGTGAGCACTACCTTCTGTCCCTACCTTTTGTTTTCTATTTTTTATTAGTTAAATAAAATAAAATGCCATGTTTGTTCTGTTTTCTGAATTTTTCGTGCTAAAAAAATGACCCAAAATAAAAGTTCTCAGAATGCTCTAAAAATTTAATACGATTTTTTTCTGAATATTTAAGAATTTTTGGTGCAAATAATTTTAGAGGGAGGTGCACCAAGTGGGCACAACCCACCTGGGCGCGCCAGGACCCCCAGGCGCGCCCTGGTGGGTTGTGGTACCCACGTGGGGCCCCCCTCACTTATCTCTTTATCCCACATCACCACCTACCTCCAGAAAAAAATCACTATTGCTCTCTCTTTCGTGTTCTTGCTCTCAACCCCGCGATTCGATCTCTTTGCTCGAAGCCCGTTTCCGAAACTGTTTCGGAGATGTTTGCTTGGTATGTGACTCCTCCGTGTCCAATTAGTTTTTGCTTTAGTGGTTTATATTTTGAATAATTAGCTGCTCTTGGTGTTGCTGTAGATGAGCTTGCATGTTGAATTCTTAGAGTTCTAAGTAGTTTGAATGCTTGCTATGGCCTCTATACATCCTATGAGTAGTTGCTTACAATCTTGTGAAGTTTTGTTGACAAAAAATTTTGTGGACTACAAAATTTCAGAATTTTGTTCATAGGGAAAAGATGATATCTTTAGAAGTTTGCTTCCAAGAAGAACTCCAAGGGAGTTATTGGGATTCATCTGACAGTGATCTCCATACCCGAGAATTGGCGAGATACGGCCGTGCGAATGGCCGCATACCCGTTCATGAAGGGGCCGGAATCCTTCAAGAGTTTGCCACAATACGCTGCTCATGCCGGCCCACCGACTTCATCGCAGCTGAGTGTGAACAGTATCATCTCCTCACAAATTCCTTTGTGCAAAGTTTTAATTTCCTCTGGAATAATCCCCCTGAAGTGCAGTTTAACTTTATGCTGAACCCCATCAGATACCGCTTACTATGAATTTTGTGACATATGCCTGATCCTTCGGATGGGAGTTTTAGCAAGCCTAGGCTGCAACTTCGAAGGCTTTTATCGTACTCTCTATCTATAAGGGATGAGAGAGGGGTGGTCAAGTGTCACCGCTAGTAGCTTGCATTTTCCTGCCATTCATTATTTTGCTCTATTCATTGCAAGTGCTTGCTTGCTAGAGAGAGGTGGGTGCACTCAGTGCCCCGGACCTTGCTGTTTTACGCGCGTGCACTCCAAAGCGACACCACTTATAGCTTGGAGCTATTGTGGCACGTTGCCTCCACATTATAAATCCAAGGGCAATACATGGTGTATTTACGCTACTCGCTTGGCTAATCGCTTTAACAATTCAATAACCGCATGATTATCTCTTGCCCAAGGTTCGCCTAGATCACGTGGCCATGGAACACCACACAGTTTATGGCAGTCGATTACCCTGACATTCTATTCCTATAACCTGGTTTTCAGTGTGAAACTCACGATATTATTCCATTGCCTGCCCTGCTTTGTTTGATCCTATTGACAGGGGTGGATACAAGATTATGCCTGCGGACATCGTCGCCTACTGGAACAACCTAGCTGGCAGCAGAGGAGGAGCTCAGCAGTGGGATCCATGGGTGCCCGTCCTCAGCACTTCAACTAGACCCATGGCTTCTACGACTGGTGATTAACAAGTTAGGCCAAAAGCTAAGTTGGGGAGTACGTATTTCCACCGCACTTACATTCATGTTCACACATTTCATTCCAGTTGTCGTGTTCACACTTTTTCATTGTATTATCCTGTTAATTTATTTTCTTCCGCCTTCTTCTTGTGTGTTGAAAACTTTGAGAAATCCAAAAATATATTTCTTGCTTCTTTTTTGATTTTCTTTCAAGTTTAAATTGTTGTAGCACTAAAAAGAAACCAAAAAGATTCCCTTGTTCTTCTTTTGCTTGTTGGGAGCTTTCTCTGTGTAAATAGTTTTTCTCATTTTTGTTTTTCCCTTTTATTTGCTTTCCTTCAAAACCCAAAACTCCAAAAATTTTCAGTGTGTTTCTCTGAATTTCTTTTCTGTTTATTGCGTCATACCAAGGAGAAGACCACGATAAAAATGTTGATGGCTCTCATATGCATTATTATTAACTAACAAGAGCTCAGTTTACCATTGTCTTCATCCTTTTGAATAAAATGTTTGCAGATTCCAGCTTAGTCCATAGCACTCTTGCACTATTATATTTTCAAATCGTTCGGTCGTGCAAGTGAAAGGCAATAATGACGATATTTGATGAACTGCCGTGGCAGAGAGAACGGGTATGAACTCGACTTGTTCTATTTTTGTAAATTGTTTAACCTAGTATCCATGATTCAGCCCATTGATTAAACATGTTTGCAATGACCATTAGAGATTATAGTTTTCTCATGCCATGCATAAGTAGCTAGGAGTGGATAATGATTTATCTTGGATGTCAACATTGCGTTAAATGATTGTGATGTAGTATGATTGTAACACCCCCGTGATTAGCAACAGTAATCACTTTGATAATGACTTGTTAGCATATCAACAGTGCATAATCATCATTAGCATCATATTGCTTTTTCAACTACTAATCAAATTCAAAAATTAAATGAAAGTGAAATATGAAAGTTGTCCAATATAGGAGCTAAAATGTTAGATATATAGCAAATATTCCAGAGGCTATTCTAAAATTGAACCACACATCATTGGAATTGGATAAGTGACTCGAACAACCTCAAAACAGTGGATAAAGATAATTTTAATACCATTTATTAACTGAAATAAATATGGAATTATGTTTTGCCAAACTAGTTTTAGGTGTTAGGGAATAATGCACATGGTTTTATGACTAGGTCTCATGTTTTGCAAAAACCATTTTGAGGCCTGACTTTTACTAAACTGCGAAAGGAGAATAAAAAAAGATAAAAGAAAAATGAAACAGAAAAGAAGAAGAAGGACACCCCCCCTGCCGGCCCAACTGCCAAGCCCACCGGCCGTACCCACCCCGCCCCTAGCCATTACCCGCCCAAGGGGGGGAGTTCCAGGGACGGCCCGAACCCTGCGTCACCCACCCCTTCCCCTCGCTTCCTCTCCTCCCCCCCTCGTCTGGATCGGGATCTCCGATCCGCGTCCGCCCCGTCCCGTGCCTCGCCGACGTAGTCACGACCGCCGCACTTCGGCCTCAAATCAGACCGTAACGTCCAATCCCAACCTCCCGATACAGATCGGGATCGGGAGTCGCTGGGAACGGCCCCTTCGTCCGGGCCTCTCTCCGACGCCAGTCCGAAAAACCTCATCGTCCGTCTCCTGTCGCTTCTCCTACTCCATTCCGGTCCTACATGCTACATTACTGACTCCTTCTCCCTTTCCTCTCTGGTCGCTCTTCGCCCCTCACCGGTATAACCTGCTTGCTTTCTCCTGTTGCGGGGGGAGGCATGCTCGTGCCCCTTCCCCTTACTGGTATCCGGATCGTTGCAAATCCCCGACTCCGCGGCCCGATTACTACCTCCTCCGCCTCCCTTATGGCCCGCGCCTCCTCGCGTCTTCCCTTGCCTCCCTCCTCCTTCCTGCCGTCCCCGTCTCCGTCGTCCCCGTCGACCACCCCGACCCCCCTGCCCCGGCCCTACTAGCACGATGGAGGCTCGTGCGCTCTTCCTCCGCCTCCCTCCCCCCCTCTTGCCTCCCCGCCCTCGCCGCGCGACCGCGGGCCCCCGTCCCGCGCTCACCGCGCTGGCGCGCCTGCTCACGCGTCGCCGCGCCCCGCTCGTCGTCCCGACTCGCGCTGCGCGCTGCCCCTCGCTTCTCGCGCCCAGCATCGTCCAAATATTCCCATCCTCCTCTGGTCCCTGGGTCTCGACCTCTCACCTCTGTCCGTCGCTCTCATCTGGCGTTCTCGTTCCACCTGCTTCGGAGATCATCTCTGCTCTCCGAGGGGCCTCCCCCTACACCTCTCGTCTCATCGCTCCGCGCTTGTGCCCCATCGCTCACCCCGACCGCTTCTGCCGCCTCTCCTGCTCCGTGGCGGCGCTCTTTTGCCACGCCCCTTATCTCACCTTTACTCTCTCTGCTCTCCGGGCTGCGCCTGCTCCGCGCCTGCACGGCTCTTTGAACCCCCCCCTGGTGCTGCACTGGCCCAGTGGGGGGCCGCGAACCCCCTGTGCGCGGACAAATGGGGCCACAGCCCACCCCCTAAAAACGATTTTAAAAGAAAATAAAAATATAAAAATAAATACAATATTAATTATACTAATTAATTAGTTAATTATTAGTTAAATTATCCTGATTAGGTTAATCAATTAACTAATTAGTGTTAATTAATCAGTATTAAATTATTAGACCTATTAACCTAAGCAGGCCTTGACGGTGGGACCGTATGCACCCTGTCATGGCAGGTGGCTGCTGACGTCAGCATGTGTCATGTGCTGACGTCATAAATCCACTGTTTCGGAATAAAAATGGTTGAATTAAATAATTAATTAAATTTCAGAAATTAATAAAAACTTTAGAAAATCATATCTTTTAAACCGTAACTCCGATGAAAATATTTTATACATGAAACTTGCTCAGAACGACGATACGAACCCGGATACGCCCTCTGTATTCCCGTCGGATGCCCGCAACTATAAGAACGTGGAACAATTAGACCGATTTCGATAAATGAATAGTGCCCAACTTTAATTAAATAAATCCAAATAAATTCCTAAATTAACTAAATCATTTAGTTAGGCAGTAGAACACCCCGGCATATCATTTAGGCATGTCATACATATTGTTTGCATTATTGCCGTGAATTTATTGTTTCTCTCCCCCTCCTTCTCTCTCGATAGACGCCGAGACCGACGTCGCTGCTGTCGAGTACGACTACGCTACTGACGAGCAGCCCGTTGACGACCTCCCTCTCTTGCCAGAGCAACCAGGCAAGCCCCCCCATTGAGCATTCCAGATATCGCCCATTCTATTCTCCTGCTTGCATTAGATTTCGCTACTGTTAATGTATGCTCCTATTCTGATGCATAGCCTGCTGTTGTAACCTGTTCATTGCTACCTTACCTGCCTATGATAAACTGTTTAGTATAGGTTGGTATGACCCATCTGTGACCCCACCACCTTACTTTGTCGCCCCTGCTTGTTCATCAACGACTCGATCAACGTGATCGTCGATCAGAGACAGACGCCTCACTTCACACCCCCCTTAGTTGTACGACTCTGCGTAGTAACTATCGAGTGCCGAGGGTGATACCTCGTAACGCACTCCTGATGAATACTCTGCAGCATAGCTGTACGATCGTGGTCATCGAGGGTGATTCCTCCTTCTCCATGTCCGATACGACTCTGTCGTGCAACCCCTCAGTGTGAACCTCAAGGGTGATACCTCTTACGTTCACCCTGATGATTATGACCACACGGTTACTTGACCTTTTTCACAGGCGGGTCCACCCTGGTGGGTACCCGCTGGGGATCTATGATTTCGGGTGTGCCGGAAGGGCACTCGAGTGTGACATTGTGGCGGAGCATCAGAGACTCTGATTGTCTCCGCTTGATACTAATTGAGCCTATTGGATTTGGGTGTGTGATCTGAGTGGGTCGACGTGCCCTATACGCACTGCCACCACGCGGGATAATGGTTATGGGGCCCTCTGCGATGTACGTTTCGCCGAAAGCTTATCAGACGTCACGATTCACCGTGCGGGCTGATCGTCGGGATTGGGCTGGATACTTCACTGGCGAGTTCAGTGTCGCGCCTGCACCCCGGCCAGCCACGCAACGCGCAGGGTGCCCAGGGCGATGGCCCGAGACCCCTGGGTGCGTAGGTTAGTCCAGCGTGCTGACCTCTCTGCTGAGCCTAGGTAGAGCGCTGCTTCGTGTTGATCTTCCGAGGACGGGCATTACCCAGCAAGTATGTCCGGCCAGAGTTGATCGAGCGTGTTGGGTAACAGTAGTGCACCCCTGCAGGGATGAATCTTCTATCGATAGCCGGTCCTACGGTAAAGGACGCTCAGTTTGTGTATCCCGATCTACTACTTAAACTGGATACTTGTTACTTAATTGAAGCTTCGGGATTACTTTCTCGCTGGGAGTCGAGGAAGGATCTTTGAGCTGTACTTCAACATGTTTGTTAAATAAAATGCTATTCTACTCTCTTCTACTGCTGCAAGATGATGGCTTTGAGAAGATGTTTGAAGATGCTAGTCTTCGATAGGACTAGGCCTTTCTCTCTATTCTGGCATTACTGCAGCCCAGTCCACATATACAGCCTTTTCTCCATTGATAATGTTGCATATGTAGTATAGATCCTTGCTTGCTGAGTACTTCGGATGAGTACTCACGGTTGCTTTATTTTCTCTTTTCCCCCATATACCCCACCTTGATGATACACCAGACGATGGAGTCCAGGAGCCAGACGCCACCACCGGAGCCTACTACCAGGCGGGTCCAGAGGGCACGTACTACTGGATCGAGCCAGCTGACCAGGAGTAGGATCGGAGGCTCCCAGGCAGGAGGCCAACGCCTTTCGATCTAGTGTCGCTGTTTGTGCTAGCCTTCTTAAGGCAAAACTTGTCTAACTATGTCTGTACCCAGATATTATTTGTATGACTGACTTATGTATTCGGATCTTCGGATCCCTGGTCTGTAATATTGTGGACCTCCGTTTATTTGTGTTTAGAGTTGTGTTGTGATATCTTCCCGTGAGTCCCTGGGCTTGATCGTACACGTTTGCGTGTATGATTAGTGTACGATTGAACCGGGGGCGTCACAATGATGATATGGTATCCTCCTCTGAATGTTCGAGTGGCTTGACTAGGCACATGTTCATGCATGTAGTTGAATCAAAACCAACATAGCCTCTATGATATTTATGTTCATGGTGTTCATATCCTACTCATGCTAGTATCCAATGTTACTTATGCATAATGCATGTTCATGACCGTTGTTGCTCTCCAGCTGGCCGCTTCTCAACCTATTTGCTAGCCTTCGCTTGTACTAAGTGGGAATTCTGCTTGTGCATCAAAAACCTTGAACCCAAGTTATTCCAGATGAGTCCACCATACCTACCTATATGCGGTATTACCCTGCCGTCCTAAGTAAGTTTGCATGTGCCACCTCTAAAAACTTCAAATAAATATCCTTTTTGTGTGCTTGGATTGTTCATGGAACGACAGGAGGTAGTTGGTATCTTTCATGCTAAGCGGATTATTCTCAGGACGAGTGTTTATTCACTCGCCATTGCATGAGAAAGGGGCGGTAATAGGGATTCCCAGTCCCAAATTGCAAAAAGAACTTACAAATAATCAAACAAAAACTCCTATGGAGCAATAACCTTTACTTTATCACTTGGGAACCGCTACTAATGTGTTTAGCATGGAAGATATTGATAACTGATGGTTGCGAAGTAAACAAGAAGGGTGCATGTCTCAAAATTTCATTTACCTCTGTTTTTTAAAAAAACTTGAGCTCTGGCACCTCTGCAAATCACTGCTTCCCTCTGCGAAGGGACTATCTATTTACTTTTATGTTATATCATCACCTTCTCAAATAAGCGCCAGAACCTGAGAGCACTGCTGTCATGCCGATGCATTGTGTGTAGCTAATGTTGGGTGCATCATGACTGGATCTTTTCTACCATGAATTACAATGTTTAGTCGCTGCTTGAACTTTGGAGGTGCTCTGCATTTATGTTTTGCGGTCTCAGAAAGGGCTAGCGAGATACCACTATTGTCATATTATATCATGGTTGTTTTGATAACGTGTTGCTATTTGAGATATCTTATTATTGCTCGCTAGCTGATTATGTCATTGATATGAGTTAATATAATTTTTAAGAGTTATTGTCGACATGGTTAGTTATAATATTGGCTAAAAACCTGGGTGCTGTTTAAGCTTATTTATGCAAACAAGAGCAAAAGAGTTCGCAAAAGTTTTTCTTTTTCACTTTCAGTTTATCAACTAAATTACTTGAGGACAAGCAAAGGTTTAAGCTTGGGGGAGTTGATATGTCTTCAATGTATCTACTTTTCCTAACGCTTTTCCTCTTGTTTTGGACTCTAATTTGCATGATTTGAATGAAACTAACCCGGACTGACGCTGTTTTCAGCAGAACTACCATGGTCTTGTTTTTGTGCAGAAATAAAAGTTCTCGGAATGGAACGAAACTTTGCGAGGATTTTTTATATAATAAAAGAGAATTTCTGGAGCCAAGAACCACCGGAGAGGGGCACCTGGGTGGGCACAACCCACCAGGGCGCGCCCCGCCTCCAGGCGCGCCCAGGTGGGTTGTCCCCACCTGGTGGCCCCGCAGACCCTGAAACCGACGCTATAAAATCCTATTTTTCTAGGAAAAAATGAGGGAGAAAGAATTGTCACGTTTCACGAGACGGAGCCGCTGCCGTCTCCTATTCTTCATCAAGAGGCCAGATCTGGAGTCCGTTTGGGGCTCCGGAGAGGGTGATCTTCGATCTTTGTCATCACCAAACCTTCTCAATCGCCAATTCCATGATGCTCCCCACCGGGAGTGAGTAATTCCTTCGTAGGCCCGCTGGTCGGTGAGGAGTTGGATGAGATTCATCATGTAATCGAGTTAGTTTTGTTAGGGCTTGATCCCTAGTATCCACTATGTTCTGAGATTGATGTTGCTATGACTTTGCCATGCTTAATGCTTGTCACTTTGGGCCCGGATGCCATGATTTCAGATCTGAACCGTTTATGTTATCATCATTATATCCATGCTCTAGATCTAATCTTGCAAGTTATAGTCACCTACTACGTGTTATGATCCGGCAACCCCGGAGTGACAATAGTCGGGACCACTCCCGGTGATGACCGTAGTTTGAGGAGTTCATGTATTCACTCTGTGTTAATGCTTTGTTCCGGTTCTTTATTAAAAGGAGGCCTTAATATCCCTTAGTTTCCAATATAGACTCCGCTTCCACGGGAGGGTAGGACAAAAGATGTCATGCAAGTTCTTTCCATAAGCACGTATGACTATTTACGGAATACATGCCTACATTATATTTATGAACTGGAGCTAGTGTCGTATCGCCCTAGGTTATGACTGTCTCATGATGAATATCATCCAACGAATCATCGATCCAATGCCTACGAATTTCCTTATATTGATCCTGCTAAGTTACTACTGCTATCGTTACTGTTGCACTTGCTACGAAACTACTGCTATCACTGTTACTGTTACTATTGCTATTGCTACTGCTATCAAACTATCATACTACTTTGCTACTGATCACTTTGCTGCAGATAATTAATCTCCAGGTGTGGTTGAATTGACAACTCGGCTGCTAATACTTGCAAATATTCTTTGGCTCCCCTTGTGTCGAATCAATAAATTTGGGTTGAATACTCTACCCTCAAAAACTGTTGCGATCCCCTATACTTGTGGGTTATCATTGTGTATCTTTGTTCTTTCCACAAAGAGAACATGCCGAATGAATCGTGCCATTATTATGCTTAAGGATATGATCATTCACTGGAAGACGACGACGAATGGCCTGCCAGATGAAAACCTTAATCGTGAGAGGAATATATGCCCACAAACTCCCACAAACTTGTTTGAACGACGCCCATGCACAAGTCTGGAATACAGAGATTTGACCGAAAACTTCCTAGAAGCGGAGTGGGGCCAGACCATGCGGTCATTAGTCGACGAGAATGTATGGAAAAGAGCAAGAAGCTCTTGTCAATTAACCAACTCTAGAGGGACAACGACGGATGATAGTCAAAGACTAGTTATTAGTATAGAGCTTCATAACGGAGATCTCTGGAGTAGACCAGTAGAAGAAAAGGGCCATGAAGGAAAGCTTAAGGGGACCCTCCTCGTGGCACAACTCCAACTAGAATCTAACCATGGTATGTGGCTCCAATACCAACCATAAATTTAACATGTTCAATAAATTCATCCCTCACTCTGCCTATGGCTTTCCAATATTGACACCCGACCCTTGGATTGGTGTTGTGTGAAACTAGGCTTGGGCAGTTATGTTCTGCTTAGGGCATCTCAAGTGACATGCAACAAACCCCCTCCCTCATCATCCGCGGACAACACGAAATTTTCCATCAAACCCGGCCTCTGGAACGGCATCCCTTTTTTCGAAAAGGAGGAATGCCCCTGCCTCTGCATCTCCTGATGCACACAGTCATATTATCAATAAAGGTCCAGGTTCAAAACAAGGTCTCAAACAAAACTACAAATCTCATAAAAAAGTTGTCACAACAGGCAAAAATAGGGTAAGATGACTATACACCTATCCTATTGTTGGACCGCCATCCAAGCCGATTGTAAGTATCCCATGCGACCATCTCTCATCGGTTGCTCCCAATATCCATAAGCTCCATGTGGTCTGTATGGCTGAGTAACGACCACATACGGATCAAAGCAGACGCCCTGAAGATAACTTGCAAAACCTTTGTGATGGTTTCTTTGTTAAAGGCTACATCATTCCGATAATTCCATATGGCCCAAAATAATGCACACACTCCAACTCGAATATGTGCCGCAGTCTTAGGCTCTATCCCATTTAACCAAGTCCCAAATAAATGCGAAACCATGACGCGCGGAGATACGTTGAAGGACGTGTGAATGGTCTATCACAATAACTTAGCAAGTGGGCACTGGAGAAAAAGATGTTGTATTGTTTTGTCCTGATCACAAAAGCAACATCATTTACTACCCTCCCAACTACACTTTGCTAAGTGATACGTCTCCAACGTATCTATAATTTTTTATTGTTCTCCAACGTCTCCAACGTATCTATATTGGTAAAATAGCATGGCAAATTTGAACATTCTTTTTGCCATGGCAACGATTCCTCATTTTTGTATGATTTCATATTCATGGCAAATTTTTTGTATATTAGCATGGCAAATTTGATATAAAAAATCCATGGCAAATTATAATATGCATTTTGCCATGGCAATTTTGATCTTCTTTTCGTGTTGTTTCACATACACGACAATTAAATTCACACAAAAGATGGTAAGTTTTGATAAAATACCGTGGCAAGTTTTGTACACGCTTTTCGCCATGGCAATTTCTGATCATTTTTTATAGGGCCATTTGCATTTCAGCCCCTAACTCGAACCCTACTCAGATCTACCCCTAAAAAATCATGTGCTCAATTTTTCCCCTCGTCCGTTAGGTGCGCTTATAGAAATGCCCTTATGTACATTTTCTGTACACTTTCCACCGCAATTTTGCATATGCATTTGCCATGGCAATTTTAATATATTTTTTTGTGTTGTTTGACATCCATGGCAATTTAATTACAGAGAAAGTTTGGCATTTTTATAAAAGTAACATGGAAAATTTGAATGTGCATTTGCCATGGCAATTTTTTTTCCATATTTTCTTTGTGTTATTTTTTGTCCATGGAAAATTTGTTCAACATTTTCCCATGACAAATTTTTCAAAATTTACCCATGGAAAATTGTTCAAAATTATGTCTTAAAATGTGTTATTTTCATCCATGACCAACACTCAAGTTAACTCATGGCAAATACGTTAAATTTTTTTTGCCATGGCAAATGTGTAACTTTTTTTCTCATGGCAAACACTCTAGCTCAAGGTAGTATAAGAAAATTTTCCACATGGCAATTTGCTCAAATCTTTTTGCCATGTGAAAAATGAATCAAGATTCATGGCAACATACTAAAGTTAGCTCATGACGGCAAGTTAGCTAATGGAAAATCTCTAACTTTTTAGCAGGGCAAGTTTTCATCCTTGGCAAACTTATTTTCCCATGGAAAATTGTTCAAAATTTATGCCATGGCAAATCTGTAATTTATTTAGTTAGCACAAGGAAAGTCCCCCCATGGCAATTTCGCGCAAATATTTTTGCCATGGCAAATTCCTATTTCATAGCCATGGGGAAACATCATGCCATGTTAATTGTTAATTTGCGATGTCTACCTATACTATGCTTTTTCTATGTCATTTTGTTAATGTTTTGTTTTTGTACATATAGTAGTTTTAGACAGTTTTTTTAATCTGCGTGCAAAAGGAAATTGTGTTAGGCCTCCTAGCCTAGGAAGGGCCTCGATGACGTGGTGAGTGTGCGGGCTGTCGACCTAACCTACCGAACATAATCGTTCGGTGGATCGATGGTTCCACCGAATGAATCGTTCGGTAGTGTGGTCCTCCTGCCACACGTGTGGTGAATGTCGGCGTCCAAAAACTACCCAAATGATAAGTGCCACACGTGTGGCATGAAGCAACATGGTCCAAACGCCTTCATAACCATCCATCTTGCCACATCAAACAGATGACATCAGCAGAATCTTTTTGGTTTTTCAGATTAAAAATTCGTTTTCATCATTAAATCCTTCTCGACGGGATCTTTAAAACTAGATCCCATATTGATATGTTTGGACGACTTTTTTGGGGGGCAAAAAGTTGCCATGATGTTTACACTGAAGTTGCCATAGCGTTTACACTAAAGTTGCCATGCAATTTTTATTAATTGACCATGGAAATTTTTAGTAATTAACCACGACAAATTTAATTCATGGATCATGGCAATTTTTAGTAATTCATCATGGCAAATTTAGTTTATACATCATGTCAATTTTATTATTTTGACCATGAAAATTATTTTTTGTATGGACCATAGCAAATTTTAGTTCATGTATCACGGCAAATTTAAGTACTTCACCATGGCAATTTCATTTTATGGTTCATGTCAAATTTGAGTCATTGATCATGCATTTTTGAAGTAATTGACGACAGATTTCTTTTAATTATGAACCATGTTAAAATTATTTCATGGATCATGGCAAATTTTAGTAATTCACCATAACAAGTTTAGTTTATTAATTCCCTTTTTTATAATATGTCAAAATTTACTTTAAACCTAGAGGAAAAGGTAGTTGAAACATATCATGGCAAGTTAAGTGTAAACACCATGGTAATTTATGTGCAAACACATGACAACTTTTATAAAAAAAAAGTCATCAAAACATATCAATATGAGATCTAGTTTTGAAGATCTCGTCGCGACGGATTCAATGGTGAAAACGGATTTTCAATCGGATTTTTCATTTAGTTTGCTGTTTCAATCTTACTCTAGTGAAACCTATGGCCCCCGGGTCTATTTTCCATCATATATTTTCAGATCCATAAACCAAAAAACCCAAAAATACCTTGCTGCAATTTATTTATATTTACTTTAGTTTGCTGTTTTATTTATCTTTTATACCTATCTCTATTAGAACTCACTCTTGTTCGTGACCGTGAAGGGATTGACAACCCATTTTTTGCGTTGTGTGCAAGTGTTTGTTAGTTTGTGCAGGTGCATATATTGGAGACTTGCTTGTGCCTCCTACTGGATTGATACCTTGGTTCTTAACTGAGGAAAATACTTATCTCTACTTTGCTGCATCACCCTTTCCTCTTCAAGGGAAAAATCAACGCAAGCTCAAGAAGTAGCAGGAAGAATTTCTGGCACCGTTGCCGGGGAGGTTCTACACCAAGCCTACCAAGTACCCATCATAAACTATATCTCTTGCACTTACATTATTTGCCATTTGCCTCTCGTTTTCCTCTCCCCCACTTCTAAAAAGTTTTCACAAAAATACAAAATATTTGCCCTTTTATTCGCCTTTCATTCGTTCATCTTTTCATTTGCTTTCCGTTTGCTTGTGTGCTAGATTGGTTTCTTGCCATCATGTCTGAATCTGGGGAGGTTATCATTGAAAAAGATAGTAATAATATTGAGGGAAACTTTGATGACTTTGCTAGTAATGATCCTCATGAAGAACCTACTATCATGCATACCAAAAAACTCCGCGTGGGTAGCGGTAATATTATTGGAAAAGGTGTTATTCAAGATTTCTATACTTGTGTCGGTACGATACCCATGCTAGGAGGGTCAATCCTTAATAAAACTAATAGCCTTGCGGATGCAATATCTTTGCTTGTAATTGAACTTGAAAGACAATTTGTTCACATGCATCCATGTATACAAAGGGTTTTCCTAGAATTCTCTAATTTTCATCACCCTTCCGTTAAACGTATTGCCACCATATTCCTAGCTCATGAATTTAGGTTTATTTTAAAAGAAGCAGGTGAAATATTTGCTCATTATAATATCAATAGTGGTTGTCCTCCCATAGAGGAGATCCTTTTTAATCAAGAAGAAATAATGAGATTGCAATCTCTGGATTATGCTGCTTATAATGAAAACTTAAGAAAGAAAGTTCCTTCCGATGTTTTGGTTGATAAGATTTCTGAACACAATGACAATTTTGCTATACAAAATAATGGATTTGGGTTTGTGCTAAGAGATAAACTTAGAGAATTCACTCAAAGGAATGTTTATAATGAAGTAATAATTATCAAGTACAAAGGGCCGAAGGAGGATCCTATTCCTCCCAAACTTGATCTTATAGATCCTTACCCTATTAAATTTAGCCCCTTTGATTATTTTTGCTTGCCACAAAAAAAACTTGCTGTCGAGAGGAGGGAGTAAGAGATGAGTATGGATGATCTCCCTCACTTCTATTTCAATGATTAAGATCTATGTGTTATGCCTAGCTAGGGCGTTGAACAATAGCGCTTGTTGGGAGGCAACCCAATTTTATTTTTATGTTTTTTGTTCTGTTTTTCAATAAATACACATTATTACCACTGTAGTAATTGTGTTTTGGTGTTTCAATTAGTGTTTGAGCCAAGTTAGACCTTTGGGATGGTCTATGGTGATAGTTGATTTGATCTTGCTGAAAAACAGAAACGTTTGCGCTCATTGCCAGAAATTTATAAAATAACAGAAATGTGATTTTGATCTGAATTTTTTACACAAGATTGATATAAAAATTGCATAAATTTTCCTATTTTTTCAGAATTTTTCGAGTTACAAAAGTATACAAAATTTCCAGATTACTACAGCCTATTCTGTTTTTGACATATTATGTTTTCTATGTGTTGTTTGCTTATTTTGATGAATCTATGGGTAGTATCGGGGGGTATGAACCACGGAGAAGTTGGAATACAGTAAATATAAGACCAATATAAATTTAGAATGAGTTCACAACAGTACCTAAAGTGGTGATTTATTTTATTATACTAACGGATCTTACGAGTTTTCTGTTGAGTTTTGTGTTGTGAAGTTTTCAAGTTTTGGGTAAAGTTTTGATGGACAACGGAATAAGGAGTGGCAAGAGCCTAAGCTTGGTGATTCCCAAGTCACCCCAAGGTAATATTCAAGGACAACCAAACATCTAAGCTTGGGGATGCCCCGGATGGCATCCCCTCTTTCGTCTTCAATCCATTGGTAATTTACTTGAGGCTATATTTTTATTCACCGCATGATATGTGTTTTGCTTGGAGCCTCTTGTATGATATGAGTCTTTGCTTTTTAGTTTGCCACAATCATACTTGCTATACACACCTTTTGAGAGGGACACGCTTTAAACAAGAATTTATTAGAATACTCTATGTGCTTCACTTATATCTTTTGAGCTAGGCAGTTTGCTCTAGTGCTTCACTTATATCTTTTTAGTGAACTCTCGTGCTTCACTTATATTATTTTGAGAGTCTTAAACATCATGGTAATTTGCTTAGGTTATGAATTTAGTCCTAATATGATGGGCATCCAAGAGGTATATAATAAAAACTTTCATATAAAGAGCATTGAATATATGGGAAGTTTGATTCCTTGCATTTGTTTTGAGATATAAAGATGGTGATATTAGAGTTGTGCTAGTGAGTAATTGTGGATTGGTAGAAATACTTGTTTTAAAGTTTTTTATTCCCGTAGCATGCACGTATGGTGAACCGTTATGTCATGAAGTCAGAGCATGATTTATTCTTTGATTGTCTTCCTTATAAGTGCCGGTCGGGGACGAGCGATGGTCTTTTCCTACCAATCTATCCCTCTAGGAGCATGTGTGTAGTACTTTGTTTCGATGGCTAATAGACTTTTGCAATAATTATGTGAGTTCTTTATGACTAATGTTGAGTCAATGAATTATACGCACTCTCACCCTTCCACCATTGCTAGCCTCTCTAGTACCGCGCAACTTTCGCCGGTGCAATAAACCCACCATATACCCTTCCTCAAAACAGCCACCATACCTACCTATTATGGCATTTCCATAGCCATTCTGAGATATATTGCCATGCAACTTCCACCATTCCGTTTTATTATGACACATACCATCATTGTCATATTGCTTTGCATGATCATCTAGTTGGCATAGTATTTGTGGCTTGGCCACTGATACGTCTCCAATGTGTCTATAATTTATGAAGTATTCATGCCATGTTTACAACAATTTTATATGGTTTTGGTATGATTTCGATGGAACTAACCCGGACTAGCACTGTTTTCAGCAGAACTACCGTGGTGTTGTTTTTTGTGCAGAAATGAAAGTTCCCCAAATGACCTGAAACTTTTTGACTTTATTTTGGAACAAAAGAGGCACTAGAAGCTTTGTGGGAGGGCCAGAAGAGCCACAAGGAGGGCACAACCCACAAGGACGCGCCAGAGGGGCCTGGCTTGCCGCGGTGGGTTGTGCTCACCTCGAGGCACATCTTAGCATGAAACCAACGCCAAAAAATCCTATAAATAGAGAAACCCCCAGAAACAACCCTAGATTGGAAGTTCCGCTGCTGCAAGCCTCTGTAGCCATGAAAAACCAATCTAGACCCCGTTCTGGTACCCTGTTGGAGGGGGAAATCATCACCGGTGGCCATCTTCATCATCCCGGTGGCCACCATGATGAGGATGGAGTAGTCCACCCTCGGAGCTGAGGGTTTGTACCAGTAGCTGATACGTCTCCATCGTATCTATAATTTTTTATTGTTTCATGCCAATATTATACAACTTTCACATATTTTTGGCAACTTTTTATATGATTTATTGGACTAACCTATTGATCCAGTGCCCAGTGCCAGTTCCTGATTGTTGCATGTTTTTTGTTTTGCAGAAAATCCATATCAAATGAAGTCCAAACACGATATAAATTTATGAAGAATTATTTTGGAATATTTATGATTTTTGGGAGGTGGAATCAACCCAAACGGGGGCCCACAGTGACCACAACCCACCAGGGCGCACCGGGCACCCCCTTGCGCGCCCAAGTATCTTGTGCCCTCCTCGAACGTCGGATGGGGTCCTTCTTATGGCACAAGAAAGATAATTTATGGAAAAAAAATTGTAAAAATTTCAGCACAATCGGAGTTACGGATCTCCAGAAATTTAAGAAACGGTGAAGGGCCAGATCGGGGGAACGCGAAACAGAAGGGAACAGAGAGGGAGATCCAATCCCGGAGGGGCTCCTGCCCCTCCGCCGCCATGGAGGCCATGGACCAGAGGGGGAACTCTCCTCCCATCTAGGGGGGAGGCCAAGGAATAATAAGGAGGGAGTCTCTCTCCACCTCTCTCCCGGTGGCGCCGGAGTGCCACCGGGGCAAGGATCGTGACGGCGATCTACATCAACAATCTTGCTACCGTCAACACCAAATCTCTCCCCCTCTATGCAGCAGTGTAACACCCCTTCTCCCCGCTGTAATCTCTACTTAAACATGGTGCTCAACTCCATATATTATTTCCCAATGATATTTGGCTATCCTATGATGTTTGAGTAGATCCGTTTTGTCCTATGGGTTAATCGTGATCTTGGTTGGTATGATTGTATATTTTATTTATGGTGCTGTCCTACGGTGCCCTCCGTCTCATGCAAATGTGAGGGATCCTCGCTGTAGGGTGTTGCAATATGTTCATGGTTTGCTTATTGTCAGTGTTGCGGGGGTGACAGCAGCCTAAATGTGGATAAGTGGGTTATGGCCTATGGGAGTAAAGAGGACTTGATGCTTAATGCTATGGTTGGGTTTCACGACCTTAATGATCTTTAGTAGTTGCGGATGCTTGCTAGGGGTCCAATCATAAGTGCATATGATCCAAGTAGAGAAAGTATGTTAGCTCATGCCTCTCCCTCATGTAAAATTGCAAGAATGATTACCGGTACTTGTTATCGATTGCCTAAGGACAAATGACTTTCTTGTTGACAAAAGCTATCCACTTTTATTATCTTGCAATTTATCCATAGTTTTATTCTTGCAAAGTACTCGTAGTTTTATTCTTGCAAAATAGTTTCATACTTGTTTTAGGTAAAGTAAATGTCAAGTGTGCGTAGAGTTGTATCGGTGGTCGATATAACTTGAGGGAATATTTGTTCTGGCTTTAGCTTCTCGTTGGGTTCGACACTCTTATTTATCGAAGAAGGCTACAAACGATCCCCTATACTTGTCGGTTATCAAGACCTTTTTCTGGCACCGTTGCCGGGGAGCAATAGCGTGGGGTGAATATTCTCGTGTGTGCTTGTTTGCTTTATCACTAAGTAGTTTTTATTTTGTGCTCTTGTTTTCTATCTTTAGTTATGGGTAGGAAACACAAAATACCAAAAAAATTAGTTGTACCTACTAAACCAATGGTTGAAGAACCACCCAAAATTTATCATACTACTGAAGCTTTCTACTTGGATCATCTTTGATCCATTTGTGCTCGTGCTGAAAACCCAACTAGCTTAGTTGAGGGAAAATCATTAAATGAGCATGCTTATTATGTGCGACACCGCTTATCTCAAAAAGGGAAACTTTTATGGCATCATATGAATAGTTTGTATTGCTATGCTCTGAATTTATGTGACATACATGATTTTACTTGTTGTTCTGAAGACCCTAAAAAACACCTTCCCTTCCAATGTGAGTTTAAGGATAATGGAATCGTATCTTCTTATGCCAAAGGTGTTTATAATTACTATGATGTTGAACAAATTAAAGAATTTGTTGCTTTTAAGGGTGCTTATGAAATTGCTTCTTTGATTGAAAAGTATGATGCTACTCTTTACAAATCTGAAAATTTTGCTATACTTAAATATTGCTATGAAAACTATGCTTCCAATGCGTATGTTAAAGAATATATTGAGTACTTCTCCGCTCTCCAAGAAGAGACTAACATTTTGCAGGAGTCTATGGAAGAAGAAAATGATGAAACTATGAGCTCATTGGATGAAAAAGATGATGAGGAGAGCGAAGAACAAAAGGAGGAAGAGCGGATTAGCTACCCGTGCCCACCTTCTAATGAGAGTAACTCTTCAACTCATACATTATTTAATTTCCCTTCATGCTTACCTAAGGATGAATGTTATGATAATTGCTATGATCCCATTGATTCTTTTGAAATATCCCTTTTGGATGAACTTGATGCTTGCTATGCTTGTGGCCTAGATGCCAATATGAATTATGCTTATGGAGATGAACTTGCTATAGTTCCTTATGTTGAGAATGAAATTGTTGCTATTGCACCCACGCATTATAGTCCTATTATCTTTTTGAATTCTCCCAACTACACTATATCGGAGAAGTTTTCTCTTATTAAGGATTATATTGATGGGTTGCCTTTTACTGTTACACATGATGATTTTGATGAATATAATATGCATGTGCTTGCTGCTCCTACTTGCAATTATTATGAGAGAGGAACTACATCTCCGCCTCTCTATGTTTCCAACACGATAAAATTGCAAGAAACTACTTATGCTATGTATTGGCCTTTACTTGATGTGCATGATTTGTTCTTGTATGACATGCCGATGCATAGGAAGAGAGTTAGACTTCGTCATTGCATGATATATGTTGCTTTGTGCTCACTACTAAATGCCAAATCATTGTTAATTAAAATTGGCTTTGATATACCTTGGGATCCGGGTGGATCCATTACTTGAGCACTTTATGCCTAGCTTAATGGTTTTAAAGAAAGCGCTGCCAGGGAGACAACCCGGAAGTTTTAGAGAGTCATTTATTTATGTTGAGTGCTTTTATAAAGTTAAAAAAAATATAGAGGGGAACTTAAAACTTCACAAAAAGAGAAGCGATTGAAAGGTGATGCATTGGAGAAGTGAGGGTCGACCTTGAACACTTGTGTTCACGCTCATGGAAACAATGTAAATTTTTCATGAATATTCTCACAAAAATAATTATCCCCTTGTACAAATCCATTGTATTATAAAAATAATGTGCCAAGATTTGCCTTTAGGATGATTAGATTGCATGTTGGTATGTGCGGTGTAAAAATAGAAACTTTGGCTGTAGTGCGCGATTTTACATTTTTTACTGGAACATCAAAAGTTTCAGAAACTTTTTGCACAGTATTGCTATAAAAATTGTTTATTTTTTCCTAATTGTTTTAAATTTTTTGGAGTACCAGAAGTATGGTAGGTGTTTAGATTGCTACAGACTGTCCTGTTTAAGATAGATTCTGTTTTTTGATGCGTTGTTTTGCTTGTTTTGATGAAACTATCGATTTTTATCGGTGGTATAAGCCATGGAAATGTTATATTACAGTAGCTGAAATGCAAAAACAAAATATGAATTGGTTTGCAATAGTACTTAAAGTAGTGATTTGCATTATTATACTAATGGATCTCACGAGATTTCTGTTGAGTTTTGTGTGGATGAAGTGATCAAAGATCGAGGAGGTCTCGATATGAGAAGAAGGAGGAGAGGCAAGAGCTCAAGCTTGGGGATGCCCAAGGCACCCCAAGTAAATATTCAAGGAGACTCAAGCGTCTAAGCTTGGGGATGCCCCGGAAGGCATCCCATCTTTCTTCAACAAGTATCGGTATGTTTTCGTCTTCATTTCATTCATGTGATATGTGCAAATCTTGGAGCGTCTTTTGTGTTTAGTTTTCATTTTTCTTTTATGCACCATGCTGGTATGAGATAGTCCATGGTTGATTTATAGAATGCACATTGCACTTCACTTATATCTTTTGAGTTTGGCTTTATAGAATGCTTCATGTGCTTCACTTATATCATTTGAAGTTTGGATTGCCTGTTTCTCTTCACATAGAAAACCGTTATTTGTAGAATGCTCTTTTGCTTCACTTATATTTATTAGAGTGTGGTATTTTGTAGAATGAATTAAACTCTCATGCTTCACTTATATCTATTTAGAGAGTCAACAGGAATTGGTCAATTGCATGGTTAGTCATAAAATCGTACATAAAACTTATGGATCACTAAATATGGTATGTTTGATTCCTTGCAATAGTTTTGCGATATAGAGATGGAATATGTGGGAGGTACTAGTAAACGGTTGTGGTTAGTAAGAATATTGGTGTTAAGGTTTGTGATTCCCGAAGCATGCACATATAGTCTCTCGTTATGCTATGAAGTTGGAGCATGATTTATTATTGATTGTCTTCCTTATGAGTGGCGGGCGGGGACGAGTGATGGTCTTTTCCTACCAATCTATCCCCCTAGGGGCATGCGTAGTAGTACTTTGCTTCGAGGGCTAATAAACTTTTGCAATAAGTATATGAGTTCTTTATGACTAATGTGAGTCCATGGATTATACGCACTCTTACCTTTCCGCAATTTGCTAGCCTCTACGGTACTGTGCATTGCCCTTTCTCACCTCGAGACGTGGTGCAAACTTCGCCGGTGCATCCAAACCCCGTGATATGATACGCTCTATCACACATAAGCCTTATTATATCTTCCTCAAAACAGCCACCATACCTACCTACTATAGCCTTTCCATAGCCATTCCGAGATATATTGCCATGCAACTTCCACCGCTTCCGTTTTGATGACTTGAGCATTCATTGTCATATTGCTTTGCATGATCATATGGCTGACATAGTAGTTGTGGCTCAGCCACCGTGCATCATTTTTTTATACATGTTACGCTAGATCATTGCACATCCTGGTGCACTGCCAGAGGCATTCATATAGAGTCATATTTTGTTATAGGTATCGAGTTGTAATTTTGAGTTATAAGTAAATAGAAGTGTGATGATCATCAATTTTCATTATTAGAGCATTGCCCTAGTGAGAAAGGATGACGGAGACTATGATTCCCCCACAAGTCGGGATGAGACTCCAGACAATGAGAGAGAAAAATAAGAAGAAAAAAAAGAAAAAGAAAAAAAATAAAAATACAAAGAGAGAAGGGGCATGCTAGTTCCACACTTGTGCTTCAAAGTAGCACCATGTTTTTCATATAGAGAGTCTCCTATGTTGTCACTTTCATATACTAGTGGGAATTTTTCATTATAGGATCAGATGCACACCCACTTAGTTTTCATATTGAGCTTTCATACACTTATAGCTCTTAGTGCATTCGTTGCATGGCAATCCCTACTCCTCGCATTGATATCAATTGATGGGCATCTCCATGGCCCGTTGGTTAGCCGCGGCGGTGTGAGACTTTCTTACTTTTTTGTCTTCTCTATATTTACCCCTATCATCATATTCTATTCCACCCATAGTGCTATATCCATGGCTTGCGCTCATGTATTGCATGAGGGTTGAAAAAGCTGAAGCGCGTTAAAAAGTATGAACCAATTGCTCGGCTTGTCATCGGGGTTGTGCATGATAAATACTTTGTGTTAAGAAGACAGAGCATGACAAGACTATATGATTTTGTAGGGATAGCTTTCTTTAACATTGATATTTTGAAAGACATGATTGTTTGTTGGGATGCCTGAGTATTGATGTCTTTATGTCAAATTATAGACAATTGCTTTGAATCACTCATGTCTTAATATTCATGCCATGACTAGACATATGATCAAGTTTATGCTAGGTAGCATTCCACATCAAAAATTATCTTTTTTATCATTTACCTACTCGAGGACGAGCAGGAATTAAGCTTGGGGATGCTGATACGTCTCTGTCGTATCTATAATTTTTGATTGTTTCATGCCAATATTATACAACTTTCACATATTTTTGGCAATTTTTTATATGATTTATTGGACTAACCTATTGATCCAGTGCCCAATGCCAGTTCCTGTTTGTTGCATGTTTTTTGTTTCGCAGAAAAACCATATCAAACGAAGTCCAAACGCGATAAAAATTTACGAAGAATTATTTTGGAAAATTTATGATTTTTGGGAGGTGGAATCAACGCAAACGGGGGCCCACAGTGACCACAACCCACCAGGGCGCGCCGAGCACCCCCTGGCGCGCCCAGGTATCTTGTGCCCTCCTCGAAAGTCGGTTGGGGCCCTTCTTCTGGCGCAAGAAAAATAATTTATGGAAAAAAAATGGTGTAAAAATTTCAGCGCAATCGGAGTTACGGATCTCCGGGAATTTAAGAAACGGTGAAGGGCCAGATCTGGGGAACGCAAAACAGAAGGGAACAGAGAGAGAGGTCCAATCTCGGAGGGGCTCCTGCCCCTCCGCCGCCATGGAGGCCATGGACCAGAGGGGGAACTCTCCTCCCATCTAGGGGGGAGGCCAAGGAAGAAGAAGAAGGAGGGGGGCTCTCTCCCCCTCTCTCCCGGTGGTGCCGGAGTGCCACCGGGGCAAGGATCGTGATGGCGATCTACATCAACAATCTTGCTACAGTCAACACCAACTCTCTCCCCCTCTATGCAGCAGTGTAACACCCCTTCTCCCCGCTGTAATCTCTACTTAAACATGGTGCTCAACTCCATATATTATTTCCCAATGATATTTGGCTATCCTATGATGTTTGAGTAGATCCGTTTTGTCCTATGGGTTAATCGTGATCTTGGTTGGTATGATTGTATATTTTATTTATGGTGTTGTCCTACGGTGCCCTCCATCTCGCGCAAACGTGAGGGATCCTCGCTGTAGGGTGTTGCAATATGTTCATGGTTTGCTTATTGTCAGTGTTGCGGGGGTGACAGCAGCCTAAACGCGGATAAGTGGGTTATGGCGTATGGGAGTAAAGAGGACTTGATGCTTAATGCTATGGTTGGGTTTCACAACCTTAATGATCTTTAGTAGTTACGGATGCTTGCTAGGGGTCCAATCATAAGTGCATATGATCCAAGTAGAGAAAGTATGTTAGCTCATGCCTCTCCCTCATGTAAAATTGCAAGAATGATTACCGGTACTTGTTATCGATTGCCTAGGGACAAATGACTTTCTTGTTGACAAAAGCTATCCACTTTTATTATCTTGCAATTTATCCATAGTTTTTTTCTCGCAAAGTACTCATAGTTTTATTCTTGCAAAACAGTTTCATACTTGTTTTAGGTAAAGTAAATGTCAAGTGTGCGTAGAGTTGTATCGGTGGTCGATATAACTTGAGGGAATATTTGTTCTGCCTTTAGCTCCTCGTTGGGTTCAACACTATTATTTATCGACGAAGGCTACAAACGATCTTGAGTTGGCACGATCTTGATGTATCGCGAGCTTTGTTAATATTGTTGGATCATATGGTGTTTTCCCCTCTCTATCTTGTTGTGATGAATTGAGTTTTCCCTTTGTGATTTCATTTTTATCGGATCAAGTTCTTTTATGGATTTGAGAACACTTGATGTATGTCTTGCTATGAATACTCGTGGTGACAATGGGGTATCATATTGATTCACTTGATATGTGTTTTGGCACTCAACTCGCGGATTCCCGAGGTGACATTGGGGCAATCTATGCATAAGGGTTGATGCACGTTCTCATCTTTGTTTCTCTGGTAGAAATCTTGGGGCACTCTTTGAGGTTCTTTGTGTTGGATTGAGTATTATGAATCTGGAATTGTTTAATGCATATCGTATAATCAACTCACGGATACTCGTGGTGACATTGGAGTATCTAGGTGACATTAGAGTTGGTTGATATGCATCATATGGTGTTATTTTAGCATGAACTCTTAGATAGATCGATCAGAAAGGATAACTTGGTGTTATTTTAGTACGAACTCTTGGATAGATCGATCGGAAAGGATAACTTTGAGGTGGTTTCGTACCCTGCAAACAATTTCTTCTTATGTTCTCCGCTAGATAAGAACTTTGGAGTGATTCTTCATCGCACGTTGAGGGATGGTTATATGATCCAATTATATTAGCATTGTTGGGAGATTGCACTAGCAAAAGTACGGACCCTAGGCCTCATCTTCAAGCATTGCAATACTGTTTGTGCTCACTTTTGTTACATGTTACCTCGCTGTTTTTTATTGTTCCTATTACAAAAATCAATATCTACTATCATTACTACGCTTGTATCACCATTTCTTCGCCGAACTAGTGCACCTATAAAATTTACCATTGTATTTGGTGTGTTGGGGACACAAGAGACTTTTTATTATTTGGTTGCACGGTTGTTTGAGAGAGACCATCTTCATCCTACGCCTCCCACGGATTGATAAACCTTAGGTCATCCACTTGAGGGAAATTTGCTATTGTCCTACAAAACTCTGCGCTTGGTGGCCCAACACGAGTCTACAAGAACAAGTTGTGTAGTAGACAACAAGCTCTTTTCTGGCGCCGTTGCCGGGGAGGTGAGTGCATGAAGGTATATCTTTAGAACTTGCAATCGAATCTTTTAGTTTCTTGTTTTATCACTAGTTTGGTTTATAAAAGAAAACTACAAAAAAATGGAATTGAGGTTGCATCATATTGTTCATCTTTATAATGTCTTTCGTGAAAATGATGGAAAGGAAAATTGTGCTCAATTGATAGAGCAAGAATTATATAAAATGTTTGACAAAAATTCTTTGAATGATGAGCATGATTGCAATGTTGTTGGTATGAACTCTTTGAATATCCATGGTGCTAACGATATGCAAAGCCATAAGCTTGGGGATGCTATATTTGATGAAGATGATATTTTTAGTCCCCCAAGTTTTAATGAGAAAATTTATTATGATGATTGCATGCCTCATATTTATGATGATTATATTGATGAAAGTGGATTTGGAGAGGTCTTGACTTTATTTAATGATGAATCCACTATTTTGGAAGAGGTTGCAATTGATTATGACAACAAAGTTGCTATCTATGATGATTATTGTGATGACATGTATGTTATAAAAAATAATGATATCCATGAAACTTGTCATGATGATTTTAATTTTCAATCCTATGATAGCTATTTTGTTGAGTTTGCTCCCACTACTATTCATGAGAATAAATTTGCTTATGTGGAGAGTAATAAAATTTCTATGCTTGTGGATCATGAAAAGAATGCTTATGTGATGGTTATATTGTTGAATTCATTCATAATGCTACTGAAAATTACTATGAGAGAGGAACATATGCTTCTACATATTTCAATAATATCAAGTTTCCTCTCATTATGTTGAAAGTTTTGAAGTTGCGCTTGTTTTGCCTTCCTATGCTAGTTGATTCTTGCTCCCATAAATTGTTTGCTCATAAAATACCTATGCATAGTAAGTGGGTTAGGCTTAAATGTGCTAGTCATATGCTTCATGATGCTCTCTTTGTGTTTCAATTCTTTTCTTTTATGTGAGCATCATTGAAATCATCATGCCTAGCTAAAAAGGCATTAAAGAAAAGCGCTTGTTGGGAGACAACCCAACATTTACCCCTACTGTTTTTATGTGTTCACATGATTAGTATACTTTAGTAATTATGTTTTATAGCTTTTGTTTCAATAAAGTGCCAAGTAAAGCCTTTGGGATAGTGTGGATGATAGTTGACTTGATTCTGTGCAAAAACAGAAACTTTTGCGTCCAATGCATAAATTCCTATCTTTTACTGTAACGTGGAACAATTCTTAATTTTTTACAGTTTATGGGTATACAAATTTTATACGTTTTCCAAATTTTTCAGAAGTTTTGGAGTTACAGAAGTATGACCTTAATTCTGATCTTTACGTACTATTCTGTTTTTGACAGATTCTGTTTTCAATGCATAGTTTGCTTGTTTTGTAGTTTCTATGGTTTATATTGGTCAATATAAGTTGTAGAAATTGTAGGGTACAGTAGGAATTGTGTGAGAACAATTGTGAATCTTATCTTGACAGTACCAAAGTGAATGATTTGTCTTTATCATACTAACCCATCTCACGAAGTTCCGTTAAGTTTTGTGTGATTCAAGTTTTCAAGTTTTGGGTGAGATATCGATATGAGGAGAATAAGGAGTGATAAGACCCTAAGCATGGGGATTCCCAAGACACCCCAAGGTAATATTCAAGGAAGATCCAAGCAACTAAGCTTGGGCATGCCCCGGAAGACATCCCTTCTTTCGTCTTCAACATTATCGATAACCTCACTTGGGACTATATTTTTATTCCTCACATGATATGTGTTTTTCTTGGAGCATCATTTTATTTTAGTTGGATTTGCTTTATGTTATTTATATAATGTTTTTCATCTTTTATTTCAATAAAAATGTCAAGCATAGCCTTTACCATGCTCATTTTGCAAGTCTATGTGTGGCTGTTTGAAAACAGAATGTTGCATGCTAGTGCGTGAATTCTTTAGAAAAGTCAGAATGTGATAAAATGTTGAATTTTTTTGCACAATAAGCTATGATAAATTTTCTACAGTCTCGTAATTTTTATTATTTTTGGAGTTAGGGAAGTGTAAGTAAAATTGCACTCTTTACAGACTGTCCTGTTTAGACAGATTGCTGGTATGTTTGCATATGTTTGCTTGTTTAATGATTCTATTTGAGGATATGAGTATTAAATATGCAGAGGCATTTAGTACGCAATGTTGAATAATAATTTTAGTGATTTGCTAAAATAGAGAATGATAAGGTTATGCATTGATTTATACTAACTTATCTCACGAGTTCTTGTTGATTTTTGTGTGGATGAAGTTTTTAAGATTTAGGGACACCGTGGTATAAAAGGAATTAAGGAAACACAAAAGCTCAAGCTTGGGGATGCCCAAGGCATCCCAAGTTAATATTCCAAGAAGTCTCAAGCATCTAAGCTTGGGGATGCCCCGGTAGGCATCCCACCTTTCTTCATCAACAACTATCGGTTAGTATCGGTTGAGCCTAAGTTTTTGCTTCTTCACATGAGTTGTGATATTCTTGGAATGTCATTTAGTTTTTGTTTTTCTTGCTCTTGTAATAAAATACTTATATCTTAAAGTTTTTAAATAAGAAAGAGTCCTCACATAGCTACCTATTTACTTAACTACTCGCTTGATCTTCACTTATATCTTTTTGGAGTAGCTTGTCATTTACTCTTGTGCTTCACTTATATCCTATGAGTAAATTGTTGAAAGAATTGAATATCATGAAGTTGAAATTATATCATGCCAAGTGGTAGCTTCACATTGGGTTTAGAAAGTGAAATCCTTTGAAGCTTGACAATCACAATATTGGTCAAACAAGCAATTCATGAATGATTAGTATATGGAAGAGAACTTTCACATACAAATATATTATCTTGGACATCTTCTATGTTTGTGAATACCCATTAATTATTTTCAAACTTGAGCAAATTAGTTGAAGTTGGACAAGTAAAACGACGTAATGAGTTATGTTTGGGTATATTTGCATAGAAGTTATATTGCTATGGATCCTCCAACATGTGGTGTTTGCTTAGGATCTTTTGCTAGCCAAAAATTCGTACTAAGTAGAGATACTAGTTGTGCATCCAAAAACCCTTAAACCCAATTTATTGCCATGAGTGTCCACCATACCTACCTATGGATTGAATAAGATCCTTCAAATAAGTTGTCATCGGTGCATAAAGCAATAAAAATTGCTCCTAAATATGTTTGATCTTTTATAGTAAGGGAAAATTGAGCGTTGTACGAACTATAACGTGATGTTCCTTTGCATTAAGAGTTTGGGCATCCAAAAATAAAAAGTGCATGACAACCTCTACTTCCCTCTGCGAAGGGCCTATCTTTTACTTTTCAGTATTTACTTTTATGCAAGAGTCAATAGTATGCATTCTCATTTCAACCTCAATTATCCTCTAGTTGGCAAGCATCATGTGGTGGGGAAAGATCTAGGAACTATGTGGCACCCCAGCTCAGAGAGACCGGAACACCCTGTATTCCAGCCCAGAGATCAAGTCTTCTGGAATACAGCACTGCTTGGCATAGAACAAATCAGCTCTTATTACAAAGGGTATGGATACAAAGGATCCAATATAACATGGAATTACATCGGCACGACGACACTACGCCTGCTAGGGTGGTTCTATGCTAGCAGCAGAACAACTCATGGCAGCGGAATAACTTCTAGCAGCGGAACAATGACGACAGCGATGGACTCCACTCCGTAGGGACTCTGGCTAAAACGCTTATCCTAGCTCGCAAACTCGGCATCCTCGACACGCAAACAATTAGGCATGACCTGCAAACTGGCGTGACACGCCAGGTGAGTACTTTGAATGTACTCGCAAGCTCACAGCAACCAAAGCAATCAAGACAAACAATAGTATGGCATTTACAGGTTAAACATTAGAGATGACATGATACCACTCGAACAACATAAGCATGGCATAAACATGAGCATGTTGAACATCACATATCTAGAACCATATGAAATGAACATGGCATGTTATTCATGATGTGAACCGGATGGTACTAGGATGCAGTATGCTTAAACTATCATGATTCCACTTACTCTATTCGGAGGTTACCTCGTAACCACCACGTGCATGAACTTACCATCGTGTGCATCACACGATCACCTCAGGACCAACCAAGCTTGGTATTAACAGTACCGTAGTGATCTTATGAACACAAGGAGCTTGATCTTTACCCGGGATCATCATATGACACCATAAACATCAACCAACCTTGGTATCCATGATACCACTGTGATCCTCTCGCGATCACATCAAGTTCAACCATCTTCTTTCCTCATCGAACCAGGGTTGTTCATTAATTAGATTATTATTTCTATTGACCCATAGTGTGACCTACTACAAACTGGGCCCATATCCGTAGGCGCGGCTATCGATAGATAATACACTTTGCAGAGGTTAGTACACTGTACCCACACTATGGAACCCAAGGCCTCGTGCTCCCATTCGGGTGGACCAACGGCGTTCCGACAAAACCAATCTATTGCATGACACTCTCCCGCCCACTCTGACAAACTCCCCTTTGGGCTAAGTCATGGGTGGCCTCGATGTCACCTCGTGACACCCAACGGCCACTGTCGTGGCAAAACATAAACGGTCCCAAACGGGGACAAAAGCGCGCAAACAACTCGGGCACACAAGGTTATCACCGCCTACCGGGCCAGGGCAGCGCGCGTACATAACCTTACCTAGTTGGAGGCACCGGCGATAGGCATGACAATAGACCGCATTAAGGCCTTCCCATAAAGGCAAATGTGGTTGCACTGGTCAGCTCATCTCGGTGGCACTATGACTTAGCCAACAAGTGTTCAAGTTCATTTAATATTCGGTTAGACTTTGAAAAGTAAATAGCTGAGCCATAATAAAGTAACATGATGAAACAACAATGCATATGAGCATGATATTAACATGAACTTGGATGGGAGGTATAACCATATGCAACCTTAGCATCAACAATAATAAAGCACTTAGTCTATTGGATGCAGATGAACATGGCATAGCGATGATCATACATATCACAGGTATTCTCATAACGGACGATAATAATGCATCAAGGAATATCACTATTACCGGCATGTACTAGCAACAAGCATGACATACTAGAATAATACTAGCAAGTAACCACCTGCTAACAGGATGCATAAGAACATAGCAGGATGATAAGCATGGATTCACAAGCATATATATAGCATTCACGAAGTATTTATATGCACAAAACATTTTAAAATTCAATAAGAAAACCATTGCTACTGCAAAGCTATCATGCAAGTGGCTGTCGTGGCTTGCCTGGGGTGAAGGGTTCTCCGGGAGGAAATGCGATGAAGTCGCGGAACGCTTCGCCGGAATGTTTCTCTCTTGGAGGGGGCAAGATAAGGGCAAGGGCAAAGTGGTCATTTCCAGTATGTGACAACATAGTGAAAATAGCACCAATAGATCGGGCTCGACGAGACAAAGACGTGGGCTTTGGAATCACCTGATTCGGAGTTACGGTCGCGGAGATAAGGACGGTTGAAGTCCAGGGACCGATCTATAAAAAGATCCTCACAAACGGGCCCCTGGCTGAAAAACAGAAAATGCCTTTCAGAGAAATACGCATTCTGCACAGGGAAACACATTTTCAGCCGTAGTATAACCAAAGTTTGTTTTCCAGAGAAGAAAACGTATTCACAGAAACCGCCTTCACTTACCACGTCAGCGGGCCCGTGGGGTCAACGCGGAGGGGCTGACTGGTGGGGTCGCTGGGGAGGTGGGCCCGCCTGGCCGGTTCTTCTTCTACTACCTCCCGCACGCGTGCGATGCATAGGAGGGGTGCACGCTCGCCGGTGCCTGCCCGACGCCTCCGTCTGAGCTCCGGCCATCTGCGTGCTTGGGGCGAAGAGGCGCACCTGCCTGGAGGTGTTAGACGCGTCGGGGAGTGCGGGAGGGGGCGTGGCTTTGGCCGCGGTGGACGGCGGCTTCAGCCGGAGTTGGGCACGGCACTACGGTGCGCCGGGGGTGGAGCTGAAGGGCGGGGGAGGGTCCAACATGGTGGTGGAGTCTCACGGTGGTGGCTAGGTGGAGGGTGGGGCTCTGCTTTGAGCCATTTTAGGCCGAGGCCGACGGCAGGCATGACGGCCATGGGGGTCGAGGACAGCTCCAGAGGCTTGATGGAGAGGTCGGGGAGAGAGCTGGGAGTGTGAGGAAGGGGCTGGTGTGGTCAGGTGAGCTCGGGGAGGGCTATATATAGCCGGGCGAGGGGGACCGAGACGCACGGCCACGACGACGCGTGCACCGGTGCTCTGGCACGTCGAGACCACGTGGAGGGCAGGGGCGGTGTGTCCAGAGGCTTCACAGAGGAGCAGGGAGACTCGGGCGTGCTTGAGACGACTCGGGAGCGGCGTAGGCAACCGGACACCGCGGCGGCAGAGGTTGCAGGTCACGAGTGCAGTCGATGGCAACTTGTCAGCGGGGAGATAGGACGGGGCAGGGGCAGGGAAGTGATGGCACGGTCACGAGGTAGCTCCAGGACACGAAGAGAGCTCGAGAAGCAGAGGAAACCGATGGGAACAGGGACGAGATTTGGCAAAGCGCGCTCT
This sequence comes from Thinopyrum elongatum, assembly GCA_011799875.1. Lineage (NCBI taxonomy): Eukaryota > Viridiplantae > Streptophyta > Magnoliopsida > Poales > Poaceae > Thinopyrum > Thinopyrum elongatum. The sequence continues at coordinate 271,510,316 of CM022297.1, forward strand.
CAGGCATGCCAGTAGCACGGTCACCATGCTACATGGCCAAGATGGGACAAGAGAGGCAGGGAAACAATGTCTAGCGTGTTGTCTCTGCACACTGGAGACTGTAGGAGGTGAAAGATCATCAAAATAAACCAAGAGCAGATGTGAGGCTTCACTGGAAGTTTGTTGTAGCAAAGTAGACTGCATCACTGTGATCAACAGATAATGGCTAAGGGACAAACTGGATGTTTGGGAGGTTTAGAGTAGGAAGGACTGCTGTCCTGTTAATTTCGAGGTGATTTGGACCATGGTTTAATATAGTTGCGTAACAACTGCACAATCTGGTCCACAATCAAGATCATGAAGTAGCACTCACTAGGAGTGTTGGATTGAGCTGACATTTGGTGTAGAGGAGTCATTTGGGCATATGAACATATTGTAAAAATTTCATACCATTTGGATACACCAAAATGGTACTTCCTTCACAGTGGTCCTCTCTGGACAGAATTTTAGAAACATTCTAGAGAAATAATGGATGAATTAAATGAGCCCAAAATTTGTGGAGAGAGTTTATATGGGTAGGATCATGTCCTAGTAAATTTTCAGCAATAATGAAGCAATATAAAATATAGTTGCTTCACAACCTGAAAATCTGACCAGAAACAAAGATTTGATGATGAGCTTACATGGATTGATGAATGAAGCTCAAATTTGGAGGAGAGCTATTATTTGAGCATATTAAGGAGCTTGCAAAATTTAAACTCATTTTGATATTCCTAGCTAGTACTTCCTTCACCAAGGCTTCCATCTGACAGAAACTTTGGAAAATTGCTAAGGAAGTTTGGCTAGGCAAATGGAGCTGAATTTTGGCATGAAGCAATGATTTGGATGTGATAGCATGCACATAAAGTTTGGGAGCAATAAAGAAAATATAGTTGGCACTTCCTTCAGAGAAGACCACTCTGGACAGAATTGAAGAATGAATATTGATGAACTATTTTTGGGCCAGGAAAGGAAAGTTTGGACATATTTGGGGCATATATGATCCTAACAATTTATGAGAATTATTTGGGAATTTTGTGGATGACAGAAATATAGGTTGCTTCACAACCTAGGGCAAATAGGGTCATTCCTTTAAGAGAAAAAGGAATATTCCCAATAAAAAGAATATTAGGCTTAGTCCAAGATGGAAATGACAAGGTCTTGGAATGGGTTTGAGGATGACAAGCCACTTGTGAGACCTGAGAAGAAATGATCTTCCCAAGTTTTCAGACCAGAAAGCCACAGAAAAAGAAATCTCAAGCAAAATCCTTAGAAAATCAAAAGAAAAAGAAAGGGCCAAAATCCAGGGTGTTACAAACCTTCCCCCCTTAAAGAAATCTCGTCCTCGAGATTTGGTTGCTCAGGGAACAAGTGTGAATATTCTGACTTAAGGAAACTGTTTCCAACTCGGGTATCCTTTTTCCTTATATGATGTTCCCGTTGAATTTCATATGACTTGACTGTCTCGCTTTGGGGTGGCTTGCTTCACTTTATCCTTATTCTGACGGATATTACCTCACATGTTCATGCTTACACTGGCTCCAATTTCTTTCATATCTGCTGACTTAGCTGGGATGCGAAAGATTATCATGACGGGAATATATGCCCTTCTCACAAGTCCGAGAGTTGTTTCTGATGGATGTGTCTTCCTTATATCCAGCACGGACAACATCCCATGGAGTTGTGAACAGCTCTTCCCGGTGAACACCAATTCTTTTATTCCTTGCATTGTGTTGCTCAGATAAATGTATGTCCTTCGGGTTCAAAACAGTGTTGTGAATCATAACCGGAATCTGACTTCTCGCAGGTATTCCTAAATCACCTTGACTGCCTTGACGGTCTTGAGTATCAAATCCATACCAAGGATTTGACTGTCACCTGTCGGGACCAGTATGAAGGAATATGGCCTTATAACAATAGTATCCACAGACTTGACTGACGGTGGTTCTGGCAGAAGAATCTTGTTCCTGACAGGCTATCCTTAAACTGATTCCCATATGTGAGGGCACATGCTTCGAGACCGTGGTTCAGCATTCGTATTACCATGTGAATAGTAGGCCGTGCGATGTTTTAACATTGTCGCTGGAGTCAAACTGCTGAATTGGCCTTTAGTCTGACATGACGAACTTGGATATTCGATACTGACAATTCTGAGCATATACAGCTGGCTGAGCAGGTTACCTTGATATGAGGCCCTTACCAAAAATGGAGTAGACCCCTTAGGTGAATATTCATGGTGATCGATACTGAACCAGACTGTCCTGGGTAGCTGTACCATGTTGGTCACGCGACAATTATTATACCTGTATTGCTGGTCTTGCTTCTTCATTATTGTTTTCTTTGTCTGGATCTTTTTGCCAAAAGAACTTGGCCACATACACTCTTGATTCTTTGTGTGACCATAGGTACTGTCAGGTGTAGTATTCCGGCAATCATACTTTATCCTTGTTCATGGCTTGGGTCACATAATATATACCCGGTTCATGTGTGCTTGTACGGAACTCATTGTTGTCGTCAATCATACAGGACTATGACAAAGGTTAATGATATCACCTTGTCGGGTGTGAGGAAGCTGACCTTGATAAGCACTACCAAAATTGTTGCCCCATGTTATCTTTCTTCAAAGCTTGTCGGTCCTTGCATCACCCACTGAGGCGTATAACGGACTTCCTTTCTCTTGCATAATGGGTGAGGTTGTCGGATTCTCACCGTGATTTCATCATCGTACGAGTGACTTGCATGAACTTTGGCGGCACGCTCACAGCATAGAAGTATTTGATTCACGAGGCAGACTTGTGTCCTGACTGATTCTTGCTTCTGACAAAGACTGTTGTGGATCGGATCCTGGGGATGCACCACCATATGCTGCCAACTCACTGTAATATCTTGCACCAGGGATGTACTGAGGAACCTTGAACCGCTTGTGTTGGAAGCCATCGAGAGTATCATGCCGGTGAATAACTTGTGCTCAAAGCTTTCATCAGGGCAGCTTGTTGAGGAAGACTGGGTACCGTACTTCAGAAACTTCCCCCCTTAAAGACTTGCTGGGGAAGACTCGGTACCTTATGCGGGAAGCTTTTGCAGTAGCTTACTGAAGAAGCCTGAGTATCTTGCACGGGAAGTCATCCACGTATCGTATCGAGGAAGATAGAGGAGTCTTGTATTGTAAGCTTTTCTGGTTGCTTTCAGAGGAAAACTGGACTGCTTGCACCAGAAGCTTCTTTCTATGATATGCGGACTGTATGCCACATATATATGCCTTTCAATATTTTGGCTGCCAGTGAAAAAGATTGTTCGACTATCCTTCTTTCTGAGTATTGGGTACATGGCATATTCTGGCTGGCTTCTGGGCTATAACATGTTTCAAAATTGTACTCATTACAGAATCAAACCTTGTATATGAACCATACCTTTGACTCGAAATATACAGTTGGTTTTGCACACAATTTGTCTTTCGGTTGATGTCATCATTACTGCTGTGAAGATTGCATGCTGATGTGGACTTGATGTTGATCATCAAGCCAGGATATCATTTGTATAAACCAGATATTCTCAATACAATGCAGTCGGCTGAGAATTCCATAATGTTGCTGAGCTTCCAAATATTTGAACTCCTCACTGATTCTTCGGGTCCGATGTCGGTGGACGAGCAACTTGCTTAAGGGGAAATAAGGTAACACCGAGGGCCCAAATAAATAAACAGAAGAAATGAATGAAACAAAAGCACACAAGGCATATAAATAATATCATATTTAAGCAACATCACACATTACTGCTACTGCATACTTAAGCTACCAAATCTCACGGAAACTCCGGTATTACGGTCTAACATGTTGTGGCTGTGTGCACGAAAGTGAATCCACATGTGGACGGAGTTGGTCTAAACAAAGTCACACCAAGCGTTGGCTTAACACTGGCTGCAAATTGATAGGCACGAAGGTGAGGGCGGATTTGGTGATTATGAGACACGAATGTCACGACCATATCATCATCAAGCGGATGGAAGGGAACCGTACACGTCCAAACAATGGGTGGTAGGATAGGATAGCAGTGGAAAGCAGGGCTTGCTGGCATTGCCCTTTTCTGATAGCAAAGATCAGTAAGGGTTGCCAATGCGACAAGTCGGATGGCATGATTCGGGATAGAAACCTGTCTATCACCGAAACGATAGGGGTGGCTGGCGGAAAAGATATCGACGCAATACTGGAGCATAAATCCTGCAAGTGTTCGACACCACTTGGCGCCTCGGCATCAATCTGCTGGGACAGAGCTGACGCCAACATCGAAGAGGTGGGTATGCAAAGGTGGAGGGTGCAGGTAGTGGATCGAAACCGATGCCACCTACACTCACAAGATTAACCGTTAGCGACAAGATAACAAGTCTATATGCATGCTATGCAACAAACAAATGCAACAACCAAATGCAGCAAACCGACCAGACTCTATACTACCGCTTTCTAACACTCGCACGGACTAGGGCGTCCTACAGCTAGATCTGCTCTGATACCAACCGTTGTGGCAGCCCAGCTCAGAGAGACCGGAACACCCCGTATTCCAGCCCAGAGATCAAGTATTCTGGAATACGGCACTGCTTGGCATAGAACAAATCAGCTCTTGTTACAAAGGGTATGGATACAAAGGATCCAATATAACATGGAATTACATCAGCACGACGACACTACGCTTGCTAGGGTGGTTCTATGCTAGCAGCAGAACAACTCATGGCAGCGGAATAACTTCTAGCAGCGGAATAATGACGACGGTGATGGACTCCACTCCGCAGGGACTCTGGCTGGAACTCTTATCCTAGCTTGCAAACTCGGCATCCTCGACACGCAAACAATCAGGCATGACCTGCAAACTGGCATGACACGCGACGTGAGTACTTTGAATGTACTCGCAAGCTCACAGCAACCAAAGCAATCAAGACAAACAATAGCATGGCATTTACATGTTAAACATTAGAGATGACATGATACCACTCGAACAACATAAGCATGGCATAAACATGATCATGTTGAACATCACATATCTAGAACCATATGAAATGAACATGGCATGTTATTCATGATGTGAACCGGATGGTACTAGGATGCAGCATGCTTAAACTATCATGATTCCACTTACTCTGTTCGGAGGTTACCTCGTAACCACCACGTGCATGAACTTACCATTGTGTGCATCACACGATCACCTCGGGACCAACCAAGCTTGGTATTAACAATACCGTAGTGATCTTATGAACACAAGGAGCTTGATCTTTACCCGGGATCATCATAAGACACCATAAACATCAACCAACCTCGGTAACCATGATACCACTATGATCCTCTCACGATCACATCAAGTTCAACCATCTTCTTTCCTCATCGAACTAGGGTTGTTCATTAATCAGATTATTATTTCTGTTGACCCATAGTGTGACATACTACGAACTGGGCCCATATCCACGGTCGCGGCTATCGATAGATAATACACTCTGCAGAGGTTAGTACACTATACCCACACTACGGAACCCAAGGCCTCGTGCTCCCATTCGGGTGGACCAACGGCATTCCAACAAAACCAATCTATTGCATGACACTCTCCCGGCCACTCCGACAAACTCCCCTATGGGGTAAGTCATGGGTGGCCCCGATGTCACCTCGTGACACCCAACGGCCACCGTCATGGCAAAACATAAACAGTCCCAAACGGGGACAAAAGTGCGCAAACAACTCGGGCACACAAGGTTATCACCGCCTACCGGGCCAGGGCAGCGCGCGTACATAACCTTCCCTAGTTGGAGGCACCGATGAGAGGCATGACAATAGACCGCATTAAGGCCTTCCCATAAAGGCAAATGTGGTTGCACTGGTCAGCTCGTCTCGGTGGCACTATGACTCAGCCAATAGGTGTTCAAGTTCATTTAATATCCGGTTAGACTTTGAAAAGTAAATAGCTGAGCCATAATAAAGTAACATGATGAAACGACAATGCATATGAGCGTGATATTAACATGAACATGGATGGGCGGTATAACCATATGCAACCTTAGCATCAACAATAATAAAGCACTTAGTCTATTGGATGCAGATGAACATGGCATAGCGATGATCATACATATCATAGGTATTCTCATAACGGACGATAATAATGCATCGAGGAATATCACTATTACCGGCATGTACTAGCAACAAGCATGACATACTAGAATAATACTAGCAAGTAACCACCTGCTAACAGGGTGCATAAGAACATAGCATGATGATAAGCATGGATTCACAAGCATATATATAGCTGATACGTCTCCAACGTATCTATAATTTTTTATTGTTCCATGCTATTATATTATCTGTTTTGGATGTTTTATATGCATTAATATGCTATTTTATATTATTTTTGGGACTAACCTATTAACCTAGAGCCTAGTGCCAGTTTCTGTTTTTTCCTTGTTTTTGAGTTTTACAGAAAAGGAATATCAAACGGAGGCCAAACAAGCTGAAAATTTACGGTGATTTTTATGGACCAAAACAGACCCCCGAAGCACCGAAGCTAGACCAGAAGAATCCCGGGGAGTCCACAAGCCAAGGGGCGCGCCCTACCCCCCTAGGCGTGCCTTGAGGGCTTGTGGGCCCCTCGGGCACCTCCTTGTCTTGTTTCCGATGCCAAAAATTCTTATAAATATAGAAACCTCCGAAAAGAACCCTAGATCAGAAGTTCCGCCGCCGTAAGCCTCTGTAGCCATGAAAAACCAATCGGGAGCCTGTTTCGGCACCCTGCCGGAGGGGGAAACCATCACCGGAGATCATCTTCATCATCTCAGTGGTCTCCATGACGAGGAAGGAGTAGTTCACCCTCGGGGTTGAGGGTATGTAGCAGTACCTATGTGTTCGATCTCTCTCTCTCTCGTGTTCTTGATTTGGCATGATCTTGATGTACCGTGAGCTTTGTTACTATAGTTGGATCATATGGTGTTTATCCCCCTCTATCTTCTTGTGATGAATTGAGTCTTGCTCTTTGAGGTTTCGTTATGTTGGATTGAGTATTGGATTTGAGAACACTTGATGTATGTCTTGTGATGGGATATCTGTGGTGACAATGGGATGTTCTATTGATTCACTTGATGTATGTTTTGGCACTCAACTCGCGGATTCCCGAGGTGACATTGGGGTAATCTATGCATAGGGGTTGATGCACGTTTTTGTCCTACGTTCTCCGATAGAAACTTTGGAGTGATTCTTTGTTGCATGTTGAGGGATTGTTATATGATCCAATTATGTCATTGTTGAGAGATTTTACACTAGTGAAAGTATGAACCCTAGGCCTTGTTTTCAAGCATTGCAATACCATTTTTGCTCACTTTTGTTACTAGTTACCTTGCTGTTTTTATATTTTCAGATAACAAAACCTATATATACTATCCATATTACACTTGTATCACCATCTCTTCGCCGAACTAGTGCACCTATACAATTTACCATTGTATTGGGTGTGTTGGGGACACAAGAGACACTTTGTTATTTGGTTGCAGGGTTGTTGAGAGACCATCTTCATCCTACATCTCCCATGGATTGATAAACCTTAGGTCATCCACTTGAGGGAAATTTGCTACTGTCCTACAAAACTCTGCGCTTGGAGGCCCAACACGAGTCTACAAGAAGAAGGTTGCGTAGTAGACATCAAGCTCTTTTCTGGCGCCGTTGCCGGGACGGTGAGTGCTTGAAGGTATATCTTTAGATCTTGCAATTAAATCTTTTCGTTTCTTGTTTTATCACTAGTTAAGTCTATAAAAGAAAACCACAAAAAAATAGAATTGAGGTTGCCTCATATGCTTTATCTTTTTAATGTCTTTCGTGAAAATGATGGAAAGGAAAATTATGTTCAAGTGTTAGAAGAAGAAGTCAATAAAATGTTTGGCACTAAATCTTTGAATGATAAACATGGTTGCAATGTTGTTAGTGTGCTTCCTATGAATATTCATGATACTAATGATGATTGCACTAGTCATGATAAAGATGTTTCTTATAAGCATGTCAATTTTTGTGGAGTGAATAGAGTTTGTGAAGACATGCCTTATAGGGATGATAGATTTTGTAAGAAGTATAAACATGATGAAACCAATCGGTGGCTTAAGGTGATAGATAAATTTGCTACAAAATTATGCTCTCTTCATCCCATTACTTGTGAACTTTGCAATAGGATTGGTCATCATAATTTCCAATGCACACTTTTTCATGATCGAATCATGGCTAAAAATAGCAATAACTTGATCACCCTTGAACTTTATAATGAACTTTGTTTATTTTTGGGGTGTGAAGAATTGTCACATAAAAATAGTTGGTTTGAAGCATTCATATTCACCGACCATGTTGAAACTACTCTTAAAGAAATATATATGTTTTACATGGTAAATTGCAAGGAAAATGCTTATATTGCCAACTATAAAAAGATGGGAAAGCCAATAGAATATAAAAGTACTAATGAAAGGGTAAAGATTTCCACTTTCCCTTCTATTGTCTCTTGTGGTGAAACAGGTTACGATAGTGAGCTCCGTATGCAACCAATCTCATCAATAAGGAGCTCCAAAAAGTTGATTAAACCCACACATGATGTGGAGAAGAAAAAGAAAAGATGGAGAAGCAAAGGTAAAAAGGTATCCCTCGCAAATGATGTTGCTACTATTATTGTTATGCCTCATGAGAATGAATCAAAAATAAATGTGGAAGATGATATACTTGATGATGATATTGATTCTTTGTCTTATGGTACAATGTTCGAAGGAACTATTGAGGATGATTTTGTTATGCCTATTACTCATTGTGATGGTTAGGATTGGGAAAATAATGATACTTCTTATAATCTTGAAAATCTTTTTTGCACCAACTTAGAAAATTGTGATGATAATAATTGCTATACTATTGGTGCTATTCATACTATTAATGATGAGAGTGATTATGCTTATGATATGCAAAGCCACAAGCTTGGGGATGTTATGTTTGATGAGAATGACATGTTTGAGAATTTATTTGCTGCAATTAATGTTTGTCCCAGGCCTGGGGATGCTATGCTTAATGAAGAAGATATTTTTAGTCCCCCAAGTTTTGATGTGCAAATTTATTATGATGATAGCATGCCTCCTATTTATGATGATTGCAATATTTATGAAAGTGGGTTTGAAAGAGTGTCAAATTTAGATAATAATTATCCCACTATTTTGGAGGGTGTTGAATCTTATTAAAATGATAAAAGTTGATTTGGAGAGGTCATGACTTTATTTAGTAATGATTCCACTATCTTGGAAGAGGTTTCAATTGATTTTGATGAGAGCAAAGTTGCTACTTATGATGATTATTGTGATGACACTTATGTTATAAAAAGTAGTGATGATTATATTTATAAAACTTGTCATAATTATGATTACCCTTTTTCTGAACATTACTCTTTTAATGTGGAAACAATTTATAGTATTCGAGTTTCTTATGATACTCCCACTGTTCCGAATGAGGAGAATTTTGCTTATGTGGAGAGTAATAAAATTTCTATGCTTGTGCATCATGAAAATAATGCTTTATGTGATGGTTATATTGTTGAATTCATTCATGATGCTACTGAAAATTATTATGAGAGAGGAACACATGCTTCTACCTATTGCAATGATATCAAGTTTCCTCTCTATGTGTTGAAAATCTTGAAGTTTTGCTTGTTTTGCCTTCCTATGCTAGTTGATTCTTGTTCCCATGAATTGTTTGCTCACAAAAACCCTATGCATAAGAAGTGGGTTAGACTTCAATGTGCTAGTCATATTCTTCATGATGCTCCCATTATGTTTCAATTCTTATCTTTTATGTGAGCATCATTGAAATCATCATGCCTAGCTAAAAAGGCATTAAAGAAAAGCGCTTGTTGGGAGACAACCCAATATTTATACCTACTATTTTTTGTGTTAACATGATTAATATACTGTAGTAATCATGTTTTATAGCTTTTGTTTGAATAAAGTGCCAAGTAAAGCCTTTGGGATAGTGTGGTTGATAGTTGATTTGATTCTTTGCAAAAACAGAAACTTTTGCCTCCAGTAACAGAATTGTTAAAATTCACTGGAATACGGAAAAACTCTGAATGTTTTACATAGGATTTATATACAAATTTTCTACGTTTTACTAATTTTTTAGATTTTTTGGAGTAATAGAAGTATAATTTTAATTCAGATATTCACAGACTGTTCTGTTCTTGACAGATTCTATTTTTATTGTGTTGTTTGCTTATTTTGATGAATCTATGAGTAGTATCGGAGGGTATGAACCATGGAGAAGTTGGAAAACATTAGATATTACACCAATATAAATAAAGAATGAGTTCACAACAGTACCAAAAGTGGTGATTTATTTTCTTATACTAACGGATCTCATGAGTTTTCTGTTGAGTTTTGTGTTGTGAAGTTTTCAAGTTTTGGGTAGAGATTTGATGGACTATGGAATAAGGAGTGGCAAGAGCCTAAGCTTGGGGATTCCCAAGGCACCCCAAGGTAATATTCAAGGACAACCAAGCATCTAAGCTTGGGGGTGCCCCGGATGGCATCCCCTCTTTCGTCTTCAATCCATCGGTAAATTTACTTGAAGCTATATTTTTATTCACCACATGATATGTGTTTTGCTTGGAGCGTCTTGTATGATATGAGTCTTTGCTTTTTAGTTTGCCACTATCATCCATGCTGTACACACCATTTTAGAGGGACACACATTAATCGTGAATTTATTAGAATACTCTATGTGCTTCACTTATATCTTTTGAGCCAGGTAGTTGCTCTAGTACTTCACCTATATCTTTTTAGAGCATGGCGGTGGTTTTATTTTATAGAAATTGATGAACTCTCATGATTCACTTATATTATTTTGAGAGTCTTTAAACAGAATGGTAATTTTCTTAGGTTATGAATTTAGTCCTATTATGATGGGCATCCAAGAGGGATATAGTAAAAACTTTCATATAAAGAGCATTGAATATATAAGAAGTTTGATTCCTTATGATTGTTTTGAGATATAAAGATGGTGATATTAGAGTCATGCTAGTGATTAATTGTGGATTGGTAGAAATACTTGTGTTAAAGTTTGTGATTCCCGTAGCATGCACGTATGGTGAACCGTTATGTGATGAAGTCGGAGCATGATTTATTTATTGATTGTCTTCCTTATGAGTGGCGGTCGGGGACGAGCGATGGTCTTTTCCAACCAATCTATCCCCCTAGGAGCATGCGTGTAGTACTTTGTTTTGATAGATAATAGACTTTTGCAATAAGTATGTGAGTTCTTTATGACTAATGTTGAGTCCATGGATTATACGCACTCTCACCCTTCCACCATTGCTAGCCTCTCTAGTACCGCGCAACTTTCGCCGGTGCATTAAACCCACCATATACCTTCCTCAAAACAGCCAACATACCTACCTATTATGGCATTTTCATATCCATTTCGAGATATATTGCCATGCAACTTCCACCGTTCCGGTTATTATGACACGCACCATCATTGTCATATTGCTTTGCATGATCATGTAGTTGGCATAGTATTTGTGGCTTGGTCACCATTCATATTTTTTATACATGTCACTCTTGATCATTGCACATCCCGGTACACCACCGGAGGCATTCATATAGAGTCATATCTTGTTCTAGTATTGAGTTGTAAGTAAATAAAAGTGTGATGATCATCATTATTAGAGCATTGTCCCATGTGAGGAAAGGATGACGGAGGCTATGATTCCCCCACAAGTCGGGATGAGACTCCGGACTTAAAAATAAAAATGAGGCCAAAGAGCCCAAAAAAAGAAGCCAAAGAGCCCAAACAAAAAAACAAAAAAAAGAGAAAAAGAGAGAAGGGACAATGTTACTATCCTTTTACCACACTTGTGCTGCAAAGTAGCACCATGTTCTTCATGATAGAGAGTCTCCTATTTTGTCACTTTCATATACTAGTGGGAATTTTTCATTATAGAACTTGGGTTGTATATTCCAATGATGGGCTTCCTCAAATTTCCCTAGTTCTTTGTGAGCAAGCAAGTTGGATGCACATCCACTTAGTTTCTTTTTGAGCTTTCATACACTTATAGCTCTAGTGCATCCGTTGCATGGCAATCTCTACTCACTTGCATCGATATCAATTGATGGGCCTCTCCATAGCCCATTAATTTGCCTAGTTGATGTGAGACTTTATCCTTTTTGTCTTCTCCTCACAACCTCCACCATACTCTATTCCACTTATAGTGCTATTTCCATGGCTCATGCTCATGTATTGCGTGAAAGTTGAAAAAGCTTGAGAACATTAAAAGTATGAAACAATTGCTTGGCTTGTCATCGGGGTTGTGCATGATAAAATATTTTGTGTGATGAAGATAGAGCATAGTCAGACTATATGATTTTGTAGGGATAACTTTCTTTGGCCAGGTTATTTTGAGAAGATATGATTGCTTTATTAGTATGCTTGAAGTATTATTGTTTTTATGTCAATATTAAACTTTTGTCTTGAATCTTATGGATCTGAATATTCATGTCACAATAAGGAAAATTAGATGGATAAATATGTTAGGTAGCATTCCACATCAAAAAAATTGTTTTTATCATTTACCTACTCGAGGATGAGCAGGAATTAAGCTTGGGGATGCTTGATACGTCTCCAACGTATCTATAATTTTTTATTGTTCCATGCTATTATATTATCGATTTTGGATGTTTTATATGCATTAATATGCCATTTTATATTATTTTTGGGACTAACCTAGAGCCCAGTGCCAGTTTCGCTTTTTCCCTTGGTTTTGAGTTTTACAGAAAAGGAATATCAAACGGAGTCCAAACAAACTAAAAATTTACGGTGATTTTTTATGGACCAAAAGAGACCCCCGACGCACCGGAGCTGGACCAGAAGAGTCCCGGGGAGTCCACAAGCCAGGGGGCGCGCCCTACCCCCCTGGGCGCGCCTTGAGGGTTTATGGGCCCCTCGGGCACCTCCTTGACTTGTTTCCGACGCCAAAAATTCTTATAAATATAGAAACCTCCGAAAAGAACCCTAGATCAGAAGTTCCGCCGCCGTAAGTCTCTGTAGCCACGAAAAACCAATCGGGAGATCGTTCCGGCACCCTGCCGGAGGGGGAAACCATCACCGGAGGCCATCTTCATCATCCCGGCGGTCTCCATGAGGAGGAGGGAGTAGTTCACCCTCGGGGCTGAGTGTATGTACCAGTAGTTATGTGTTCGATATCTCTCTCTCGTGTTCTTGATTTGGCACGATCTTGATGTACCGCGAGCTTTGTTACTATAGTTGGATCATATGGTGTTTCTTCCCCTCTATCTTCTTGTGATGAATTTAGTCTTGCTCTTTGAGGTTTCGTTATGTTGGATTGAGTATTGGATTTGAGAACACTTGATGTATGTCTTGCGATGGGATATCTGTGGTGACAATGGGATGTTCTATTGATTCACTTGATGTATGTATTGGCACTCAACTCGCGGATTCCCGAGGTGACATTGGGGTAATCTATGCATAGGGGTTGATGCACATTTTTGTCCTATGTTCTCCGATAGGAACTTTGGAGTGATTCTTTGTTGCATGTTGAGGGATTGTTATATGATCCAATTATGTTATCATTGTTGAGAGATTTTGCGCTGGTGAAAGTATGAACCCTAGGCCTTGTTTTCAAGCATTGCAATGCTGTTTTTGCTCACTTTTGTTACTAGTTACCTTGCTATTTTTATATTTTCAGATTACAAAAACCTATATATACTATCTATATTACACTTGTATCACCATCTCTTCGTCGAACTAGTGCACCTATATATGTTACCATTGTATTGGGTGTGTTGGAGACACAAGAGACTCTTTGTTATTTGGTTGCAGGGTTGTTTGAGAGAGACCATCTTCATCCTACGCCTCCCATGGATTGATAAACCTTAGGTCATCCACTTTAGGGAAATTTGCTACTGTCCTACAAAACTCTGCGCTTGGAGGCCCAACACGAGTCTACAAGAAGAAGGTTGCGTAGTAGACATCAATAGCATTCACGAAGTACTTATATGCACAAAACATTTTAAAATTCAATAAGAAAACCATTGCTACTGCAAGGCTATCATGAAAGTGGTTGTCGTGGCTTGCCTGGGGTGAAGGGTTCTCCGGGAGGAAATGCGATGAAGTCGCGAAACGCTTCATCGGAACATTTCTCTCTCGGAGGGGGCTAGATAAGGGCAAGGGCAAAGTGGTCATTTCTAGTATGTGACAACATAGTGAAAATGGCACCTACAGATCGGGCTCGATGGGACGAAGACGTGGGCTTTGGAATCACCTGATTCGGAGTTACGGTCGCGAAGATAAGGACGGTTGAAGTCCAGGGACCAATCTATAAAAAGATCTCACAAACGGGCCCCTGGCTAAAAAATAGAAAACGCCTTTCAGAGAAATACGCTTTCTGCACAGGGAAACGCATTTTCAGCCGTAGTATAATTGAAGTACGTTTTCCAGAGAAGAAAACGTATTCGCAGAAACCGCCTTCACTTACCACGTCAGCGGGCCCGTGGGGTCAACACGGATGGGCTGACGGGTGGGGTCACTGGGGAGGTGGGCCCGCCTGGCCGGTTTTTCTTCTCCTACCTCCCACACGCCTGCGATGCACAGGAGGGGCGCACGCTCGCCGGCGCCTGCCCGACGCCTCAAACCGCCTCCGGCCGAGCTCTGATCATCTGCGTGCTCGGGGTGAAGAGGTGCACCTGCCTGGAGATGTTAGACGCGCCGGGGAGCACAGGTGGGGGCATGGCTTTGGCCGCGGCGGACGGCGGCTTCGGCCGAAGTTGGGCACGGCGCTACGGTGCGCCAGGGGCAGAGCTGAAGGGCGGGGGAGGGTCCAAGGTGGTGGTGGAGTCTCATGGTGGTGGCTAGGTGGAGGGTGGGGCTCGGCTTTGAGCCAATTTAGGCCGAGGCCGACGGCGGGCACGGCGGCCGTGGGGGTTGAGGAGAGCTCCAGAGGCTCGATGGAGAGGTCGGGGAGAGAGCTAGGAGTGTGAGGAAGGGGTTGGTGTGGTCGGGCGAGCTCGGGGAGGGCTATATATAGCCGGGCGAGGGGGTCTGAGACGCACGGCCACGAGACGAGTGCACCAGTGCTCTGGCGCGTCGAGGCCATGCGGAAGGCAGGGGCAGTGTGTCCAGAGGCTTCACGGAGGAGCAGGGGGACTCTGGCGTGTTCGAGAAGGCTCGGGAGCGGCGCAGGCAACCGGACACGACGGTGGCAGAGGTTGCAGGTCACGGGCGCGGTCGATGGGACTCGTCGGCAACGAGATAGGACGGGGTAGGGGCAGGGAAGTGACGGCACGGTCACAAGGTAGCTCCAGGACACGAAGAGAGCTCGAGAAGTAGAGGAAACCGACGGGAACAGGGACGACATTTGGCAGAGCACGCTGTCAGGCAAGCCAGTAGCGCAGTCACCATGCTACATGGCTAAGATGGGATGACAGAGGCAGGGAAACGATGTCTAGCGTGTTGCCTCTGCACACTGGAGACTGTAGGAGGTGAAAGATCATCAAAAGAAACTAAGAGCAGATGTGAGGCTTCACTGGAAGTTTGCTGTAGCAAACTAGACTGCATCACTGTGATCAACAGAGAATGGCTAAGGGACAAACTGGATGTCTGGGAGGTTTAGAGTAGGAAGGACTACTGTCCTATTAATTTTAAGGTGATTTGGACCATGATTTAATATAGTTGCTTAACAACTGCACAATCTGGTCCAGAATGAAGATCGTGAAGTAGCACTCACTAGGAGTGTTGGATTGAGCTGACATGTGGTGTAGAGGAGTCATTTGGGCATATGAACATACTGTAAAAATTTCATACCATTTGGATACACCAAAATGGTACTTCCTTCACAGTGGTCCTTTTGGACAGAATTTTAGAAAAATTCTAGAGAAATAATGGATGAATGAAATGAGCCCAAAATTTGTGGAGAGAGATTATATGGGTAGGAGCATGCCCTGGTAAATTTTCAGCAATAACAAAGCAATATAAAATATAGTTGCTTCACAACCTAAAAATCTGACCAGAAACAAAGGTTTGATGATGAGCTCACATGGATTGATGAATGAAGCTAAAATTTGGAGGAGAGCTATTATTTGAGCATATTAAGGAGCTTGCAAAATTTAAACGCATTTTGATATTCCAAGCTAGTACTTCCTTCACTAAGGCTTCCATCTGACAGAAACTTTGGAAAATTGCTGAGGAAGATTAGCTAGGAAAATGGAGCTGAATTTTGGCATGAGGCAATGATTTGGATGTGATAGCATCCACAAAATGTTTGGGAGAAATAAAGAAAATATAGGTGGCACTTCCTTCACAGAAAACCACTCTGGACAGAGTTGAAGAATGAATATTGATGAATTATTTTTGGGCTAGGAAAGGAAAGTTTGGACATATTTGGGGCATATATGATCCAAACAATTTATGAGAATTATTTGGGAATTTTGTGGAAGACAAAAATATAGGTTGCTTCACAACCTAGGGCAAATAGGGTCATTCCTTTAATAGAAAAAGGAATATTCCCAATAAAAATAATATTAGGCTTAGTCCAAGACGGAAATGACAAGGTCTTGGAATGGGTTTGAGGATGACAAGCCACTTGTGAGACCTGAGAAGAGATGATCTTCCCAAGTTTCCAGACCACAAAGCCACAGAAAAAGAAATCTCAAGCAAAATCCTCAGAAAATCAAAAGAAAAAGAAAGGGCCAAAATCTAGGGTCTTACAACATATGGCCGGTCAAATATATTTAATCATGATTTATTATTGTTGACAATTATCTCTATGATAAAATAGTTGGGAGGCGAAACATTAAGCCCCTATCTTTCTCTGTGTTCGATGGATGCCATTTGTTCTAAGAATATGCTTTGAGTACTACCAATCATAGAAGACTATATGATGATTGAGTATGTGGAGCTCTTACTTAGACTCTGTTGAATAAGTTGAATTGCAGTTTTTTGGTGACTAAGAATATAGGTTGTTGAGTTTCAAGAGCATTCATTGTTTGAACCTTAACATGTGAATTGTTTGCTACTTTAACATAAGATGTTTTATGAGAAAGAATTGTTGTTATGATGCTAGGAAAAATGATTGAAATTATCATTGATCAAACTCATGCACTCTGCTAGCATTCGCACTTCATAAATTATTTCTTTTATCATTTACCTACTCGAGGACGAGTAGGAATTAAGCTTGGGGATGCTGATACGTCTCCAACATATCTATAATTTATGAAGTATTCATGCCATGTTTACAACAATTTTATATGGTTTTGGTATGATTTGGATGGAACTAACCCGGACTGACGTTGTTTTCAGCAGAACTACCGTGGTGTTGTTTTTGTGCAGAAATGAAAGTTCTCCAAATGAGCTGAAACTTTTTGATGATTTTTTTTGGAACAAAAGAGGCACTAGAAGCTTCGTGGGAGGGCCAGAAGAGCCACGAGGAGGGCACAACCCACCAGGGCACACCAGAGGGGCCTGGCTTGCCCCGGTGTGTTGTGCTCACCTCGAGGCCCATCTTAGCATGAAACCAACGCCAAAAAATCCTATAAATAGAGAAACCCCCAGAAATAACACTAGATCAGAAGTTCCGCCACCACAAGCCTCTGTAGCCACGAAATACCAATCTAGACCCCGTTCCGGCAGCCTGTCGAAGGGGGAAATCATCACCGGTGGCCATCTTCATCATCCCGACGGCCACCATGATGAGGAGGGAGTAGTCCACCCTCGGGGCTGAGGGTTTGTACCAGTAGCTATGTGTTTAATCTCTCTCTCTCTCTCATGTTCTTGAGTAGGCACGATCTTGATGTATCGTGAGCTTTGTTAATATAGTTGGACCATATGGTGTTTCCCCCTCTCTATCTTGTTGTGATGAATTGAGTTTTCCCTTTGTGATTTCATTTTTATCGGAATGAATACTTTTATGGATTTGAGAACACTTGATGTTTGTCTTGCTATGAATACCCATGGTGACAATGGGGTATCATATTGATTCACTTGATATGTGTTTTGGCACTCAACTCACGGATTCCCGAGGTGACATTGGGGTAATCTATGCATAGGGGTTGATGCACGTTCTCATCTTTGTTTCTCCGGTAGAAATCTTGGGGCACTCTTTGAGGTTCTTTGTGTTGGATTGAGTATTATGAATCTTAAATTGTTTGATGCATATCGTATAATCAACTCACGGATACTCGTGGTGACATTGGAGTATCTAGGTGACATTAGAGTTGGTTGATGTGTATCATATGGTGTTATTTTAGTATGAACTCTTAGATAGATCGATCGGAAAGGATAACTTGGTATTATTTTTGTACGAACTCTTGGATAGATTGATCGAAAAGGATAACTTTGAGGTGGTTTCGTACCCGGCAAACAATTTCTTCTTATGTTCTCCTCTAGATAAGAACTTTGGAGTGATTCTTCATCGCACGTCGAGGGATGGTTATATGATCCAATGATATTAGCATTGTTGGGAGATTGCACTATCAAAAGTACGGACCCTAGGCCTCATTTTCAAGCATTGCAATACCGTTTGTGCTCACTTTTGTTACATGTTACCTTGTTGTTTTTTATTGTTCCTATTACAAAAATCAATATATACTATTATTGCTACGCTTGTATCACCATCTCTTCGCCAAACTAGTGCACCTATACAATTTACCATTGTATGTGGTGTGTTGGGGACACAAGAGACTTTTTATTATTTGGTTGCAGGGTTGTTTGAGAGAGACCATCTTCATCCTATGTGTCCCACGGATTGATAAATCTTAGGTCATCCACTTGAGGGAAATTTGCTACTGTCCTACAAAACTCTGCGCTTGGAGGCCCAACACGAGTCTATAAGAACAAGTTGTGTAGTAGACATCAGCCACCGTTCATATTTTTTATACATGTCACTCTTGATCATTGCACATCCCGGTATACTGTCGGAGGCATTCATATAGAGTCATATTTTGCTCTAGTATCGAGTTGTAATTCTTGAGTTGTAAGTAAATAAAAGTGTGATGATCATCATTATTAGAGCATTGTCCCATGTGAGGAAAGGATGATGGAAGCTATGATTCCCTCACAAGTAGGGATTAGTCTCCAGACTTTAAAAATAATAAAAGAGGCCAAAGAAGCCCAAATAAAAAAAGAGGCCAAAGAAGCCCAAAATAAATATTAAAAAAATGAGAGAAGGGACAATGTTACTATCCTTTTTCCACACTTGTGCTATGAAATAGCACCATGTTCTTCATGATAAAGAGTCTCCTATTTTGTCACTTTCATATATTAGTGGGAATTTTTCATTATAGAACTTGGCTTGTATATTCCAATGATGGGCTTCCTCAAATTGCCCAAGGTCTTCATGAGCAAGCAAGTTGGATGCTGATACGTCCATTTTGCATCATGTTTACCTACTGTTATTTATAATGTTTTTATGCATAATAATGCTTTTTGGAGTAATTCTAATGCCTTTTCTCTCATAATATGCAAGGTTCACACAAAGAGGGAGAATTCCGGCAGCTGGAAATCTGGACCTCAAAAAGCTACGTCAGGCTACCTATTCTGCACAACTCCAAATGAGCTGAAACTTCACGAGGAATTTTTATGGAATAAATAAGAATTATTGGAGCAAATAACTACCAGAGGGGGCCCACCAGGTGGGCACAACCCACCTGGGCGTGCCAGAGAGCCCAGGCGCGCCCTGGTGGGTTGTGCCCTCCTTGGCCCACCTCCGGTGCCCATCTTCTGGTATATAAGTCATTTTGACCTAGAAAAAATATGAAGATGACTTTCAGGACGGAGCGCCGCCCTCTCGAGGCGGAACTTGGGTAGGAGCACTTTTGCCCTCCGGCGGAGCGATTCCGCCGGTGGAACTTCCCTCCCGGAGGGGGAAATCATCGTCATCATCATCACCAACAACTCTCCCATCTTGGGGAGGGTAATATCCATCAACATCTTCAACAGCACCATCTCCTCTCAAACCCTAGTTCATCTCTTGTGTTCAATCTTTGTACCGGAACTATAGATTGGTACTTGTGGGTGACTAGTAGTGTTGATTACATCTTGTAGTTGATTACTATATGGTTTATTTGGTGGAAGATTATATGTTCATATCCAATATGCTATTAATACCCCTCTGATCTTGAGCATGATTATCATTTGTGAGTAGTTACTTTTGTTCTTGAGTTCACGGGAGAAATCTTGTTACACATAATCATGTGAACTTGATATGTGTTCGATATTTTGATGGTATGTATGTTGTGATTCCCTTAGTGGTGTCATGTGAACGTCGACTACATGACACTTCACCATATTTGGGCCTAAGGGAATGCATTGGGGAGTAGTTATTAGATGATGGGTTGCGAGAGTGACAGAAGCTTAAACCCTAGTTTATGCACTATTCCGTAAGGGAGTGATTTGGATCCAAAAGTTTAATGCTGTGGTTAGAATTTATTCTTAATACTTTTCTTGTAGTTGCGGATGCTTGCGAAGGGGTTAATCATAAGTAGGAGGTTTGTTCAAGTAAGAACAGCACCTAAGCACCGGTCCACCCACATATCAAATTATCAAAGTAGCGAACACAAATCAAACCAACATGATGAAAGTGACTAGATGAAATTCCCGTTTACCCTCAAGAACGTTTTGCTTGTTATAAGAGACCGTTTTGGCCTGTCCTTTGCCTCAAAAGGATTGGGCTACCTTGCTGCACTTTTGTTACTATTACCGTTACTTGCTCGTTACAAATTATCTTGCTATCAAACTACTCGTTACTTATAATTTCAGTGCTTGCAGAGAATACCTTGCTGAAAACCACTTGTCATTTCCTTCTGCTCCTCGTTGGGTTCGACACACTTACTTATCGAAAGGACTACGACTGATCCCCTATAAATAATTCCAAAGGTACTAACCCGAAGGTTTTTAATGGGCAACGAATAAAACACTATATCTCAGGTACGCCCATTAATGTTGAAAGCAATATTATCCAAACTATGACACCGGAAGAACACATAAAAGAAACCTTCCAGAACACTCCAGAATCATGAAAAAAAGAGGAGGTACATGACACGGTAAGTAAACGGACTCCGAAAAATCCGCCAAAATTTTTTTTGTCAGTTTTGGAATATATAAAAAATTAGGAAAATAAGAAGCTACCAGGAAGGTCACCCTGGTGGGCACAAGACACCAGGGTGCGCCTGGCTTGCCAGGCGCGCCCAGGTGGGTTGTGCCCACCTCGGGTACGTTCCGGACTCCGTTTTTTCTTCAGTTTGCTTGTTTCCCAAGATAAAAAATCTTTATATACCCCCCGAACCTATTGACCTTCGTATCGCGGAGAAATCTCCTGTTTTCTTTTCCTTGCTGTTTTCTGACAGATCTAATCCACCATGGCCCCTTCAAGCTCCTCCAAGGACAAGTTCTTTGAGAACGTCATCAACACATATTTGCGGGAGGTGATGCAGCACCCTCGAGCTATCCAAATGCGTGAGGGGGTGCTTCACATCCGTGATGTGCAAGGCCCCAAGGGGACCAGATCCGTGGAGACTAGGCTTGAAGCTATGGAGCAGGAAGTCTTCTGGTGCAAGGGGATGGTGGAACGTGGACACAATGCCAATCACCTCATGATCGCGGACTACACCTGTGATCTCAAGGTGGATGGAAAGTCCATGAAGGACATCGTCTTCTCCTTCAATGACCAAATCAACTTCCTCTAGAGCCAGATCTACGACCTTCAAAACCAAGTCTTTGAATATGAGGCAAGGTTTAAAGGTATGAGTTTGGCTGCCAGTTGCAGGACCCGCAAGACTCACTCCTCCTCTTATGATGGTGAGCCTCTGCCATGGAAACCCGAGGACAAGATCGCTACCACTTCATCACCAAAAGAAAATTGAGTATCGGGTATGGGCACTCCCCTTGGCTTGCGCCAAGCTTGGGGGAGGTGCCCCGGTATCATATCACCTCCACTATCTTTTGCCTTTATTTATCTTAGTGCGATCCATAGTTATCTTTTGCTTTAGACGAATAATAGTTTAGTTCGATCCTTTCTTTTTGAGAGTTTGCTTAGTGATCTATCCTTGTAATCATGTGCGAGATATATACTAAAGTTTAGTTTGAGTTTTGCTTTCTTTACTTTCATTATTCAATAAAAAGAAAGGAAATAAATGAAAACAATCATATGCTCATCTTATGGTAGGTAATGACATCACATAAGGAAAAGTATAAGTAGAAAATTTTATTGGAGATTGACAAACATAGCATTGGTCAATGATGCAATTCATGAAAGAAATAATAAGGGAAGAGAATATTCACATGCAAATACACTATCTTGGAAATCTTTTGTGATTGTGAGCCCCCATCAAAATATTATATGCCAAAATTATTGACGTTGGACAAGGAAGACAACGTAATGATTTATGTTTGTTCATATTCACATAGAAGTTATATTGTCATAGATCCTTCAACATGTGGTGTTTGCCCCCCATTTTTGCTAGCCAAAAATTCCGCACCAAGTAGAGATACTACTTGTGCATCCAAAAACCTTAAACCCAAATCTTATTTTCAAGAGTCCACCATACCTACCAAAGGATTGAGCAAGATCCTTCAAGTAAGTTGTCATCGGTGCAATAAGGCAATAAAAATTGCTTCTAAAAGTGTTAGATCATTTAGTGTAAAAGAAAATTAAGCGTTGTACGAACTTGTGATGGCAAAGAATAAAAGCGACAGACTACATAATAAAGGTTGCTATCATAAGGGGCAATATAACATGATGTTCTTTTGCACTAAGGGATTGAGCATACAAACAAAAGGCGCATGGCAACCTCTACTTCCCTCTGCGAAGGGCCTATCTTTTACTTTTATGTATTTACTCTCATGCAGTAGTCAAAGTTTTTCTCTTTATTCCTTTTTATTTTTCTCTTTTGGCAAGCATCATGTGGTGAGGAAAGATCTAGGCACATATATCCAGTTGGATATGGATAGCATGAGTTTTTATTGTTGACATCACCCTTGAGGTGAATACGTCGGGAGGTGAAACTATAAGCCCCTATCTTTCTATGTGTCCGGTTGAAACTTTTTGTTCGTGGGTATGCTGTGAGTGTTAGCAATCATAGAAGACTATATGATGGTTGAGTATGTGGACTTGCCAAAAAGGCTCCGATACATGACCCTTCCTGAAAAGATGATGAATTGTAGTTGCAAAGTTGACTGAGAACATAGTTTGTTGGTTTTCAATAGAGTTTATGCTTTATACTTTGATGTTGTGATGAATTGTTACTTATCCGTGAGAAGTCTATGATAAAAATTTTATGTTAAAGTTTGTTGCTGTTATAATAATTTACATGATGATTCTATGTCCGTATTTTGTTTTTATCGACACCTCTCTCTCTAAGCATGTGGACATGTTTTTCGATTTCGGTTTTCGCTTGAGGACAAGCGAGGTCTAAGCTTGGGGGAGTTGATACGTCCATTTTGCATCATGTTTACCTACTGTTATTTATAATGTTTTTATGCATAATAATGCTTTTTGGAGTAATTCTAATGCCTTTTTTCTCATAATATGCAAGGTTCACACAAAGAGGGAGAATTTCGGCAGCTGGAAATCTGGACCTGAAAAAGCTACGTCAGGCTACCTATTCTGCACAACTCCAAATGAGCTCAAACTTCATGAGGAATTTTTATGGAATAAATCAGAATTATTGGAGCAAATAACTACCAGAGGGGGCCCACCAGGTGGGCACAACCCACCTGGGCGTGCCAGGGAGCCCAGGCATGCCCTGGTGGGTTGTGCCCTCCTCGACCCACCACCGGTGCCCATCTTCTGGTACATAAGTCATTTTGACCTAGAAAAAAAAAGGAGACGACTTTCGGGATGGAGCGCCGCCGTCTCGAGGCGAAACTTGGGCAGGAGCACTTTTGCCCTCCGGCAGAGCGATTCCGCCGGTGGAACTTCCCTCCCGGAGGGGGAAATCATCGTCTTCATCATCACCAACAACTCTCCCATCTTGGGGAGGGAAATCTCCATCAACATCTTCAACAGCACCATCTCCTCTCAAACCCTAGTTCATCTCTTGTGTTCAATCTTTGTACCGGAACTATAGATTGTTACTTGTGGGTGACTAGTAGTGTTGATTACATCTTGTAGTTGATTACTATATGGTTTATTTGGTTGAAGATTATATGTTCAGATCCAATATGCTATTTAATACCCCTCTGATCTTGAGCATGATTATCATTTGTGAGTAGTTACTTTTGTTCTTGAGGTCACGGGAGAAATCTTGTTGCAAGTAATCATATGAACTTGATATGTGTTCGATATTTTGATGGTATGTATGTTGTGATTCCCTTAGTGGTGTCATGTGAACGTCGACTACATGACACTTCACCATATTTGGGCCTAAGGGAATGCATTGTGGAGTAGTTATTAGATGATGGGTTGCGAGAGTGACAGAAGCTTAAACCCTAGTTTATGCGCTATTCTGTAGGGGACTGATTTGGATCCAAAAGTTTAATGCTATGGTTAGAATTTATTCTTAATACTTTTCTCGTAGTTGCGGATGCTTGCGAGGGGGTTAATCATAAGTAGGAGGTTTGTTCAAGTAAGAACAGCACCTAAGCACCGGTCCACCCACATATCAAATTATCAAAGTAGCGAACACAAATCGAACCAACATGATGAAAGTGACTAGATGAAATTCCCGTGTACCCTCAAGAACGCTTTGCTTATTATAAGAGACCATTTTGGCCTGTCCTTTGCCTCAAAAGGATTGGGCTACCTTGCTGCACTTTTGTTACTATTACCATTACTTGCTCGTTACAAATTATCTTGCTATCAAACTACTCATTAGTTATAATTTCAGTGCTTGCAGAGAATACCTTGCTGAAAACCACTTGTCATTTCCTTCTGCTCCTCGTTGGGTTCGACACTCTTACTTATCAAAAGGACTACGATTGATCCCCTATAAATAATTCCGTAGGTACTAACCCGAAGGTTGTTAATGGGCAACGAATAAAACACTATATCTCAGGTACGCCCATTAATGTTGAAAGCAATATTATCCAAACTATGACACCGGAAGAACACATAAAAGAAACCTTCCGGAACACTCCAGAATCATGAAAAAAAGAGGAGGTACATGATACGGTAAGTAACGGACTCTGAAAAATCCGCAAAAATATTTTTTGTCAGTTTTGGAATATATAAAAAATTAGGAAAATAAGAAGCTACCAGGAAGGTCAACCTGGTGGGAACAAGACACCAGGGTGCGCCTGGCTTGCCAGGCGCGCCCAGGTGGGTTGTGCCCACCTCGGGTACCATCCGGACTCCGTTTTTCTTCAGTTTGCTTGTTTCCCAAGATAAAAAATCTTTATATACCCCCCAGACCTATTGACCTTCGTATCACGGAGAAATCTCCTGTTTTCTTTTCCTTGCTGTTTTCTGACAGATCTAATCCACCATGGCCCCTTCAAGCTCCTCCAAGGACAAGTTCTTTGAGAACATCATCAACCCATATTTGCGGGAGGTGATGCAGCACCCTCAAGCTATCCAAATGCATGAGGGGGTGCTTCACATCCGCGATGTGCAAGGCCCCAAGGGGACCAGATCCGTGGAGACTAGGCTTGAAGCTATGGAGCAGGAAGTCTTCCGGTGCAAGGGGATGGTGGAACGTGGACTCAATGACAATCACCTCATGATCGCGGACTACACCCGTGATCTCAAGGTGGATGGCAAGTCCATGAAGGACATCGTCTTCTCCTTCAATGACCAAATCAACTTCCTCTAGAGCCAGATCTACGACCTTCAAAACCAAGTCTTTGAATATGAGGCAAGGTTTAAAGGTATGAGTTTGGCTGCCAGTTGCAGGACCCGCGAGACTCACTCCTCCTCTTATGATGGTGAGCCTCTACCATGGAAACCCGAGGACAAGATCGGTACCACTTCATCACCACCACCTCCTTCTTCATCACCAAAAAAAATTGAGTATCGGGTATGGGCACTCCCCTTGGCTTGCGCCAAGCTTGGGGGAGGTGCCCCGGTATCGTATCACCTCCACTATCTTTTGCCTTTATTTATCTTAGTTCGATCCATAGTTATCTTTTGCTTTAGACGAATAATAGTTTAGTTTGATCCTTTCTTTTTGAGAGTTTGCTTAGTGATCTATCCTTGTAATCATGTGCGAGATATATACTAAAGTTTAGTTTGAGTTTTGCTTTCTTTACTTTCATGTTTCAATAAAAAGAAAGGAAATAAATGAAGACAATCATATGCTCATCTTATGGTAGGTAATGACATCACATAAGGAAAAGTATAAGTAGAAAATTTTATTGGAGATTGACAAACATAGCATTGGTCAATGATGCAATTCATGAAAGAATTAATAAGGGAAGAGAAGATTCACATGCAAATACACTATCTTGGAAATCTTTTGTGATTGTGAGCCCCCATCAAAATATTATATGCCAAAATTTTTGACGTTGGACAAGGAAGACAATGTAATTATTTATGTTTGTTCATATTCACATAGAAGTTATATTGTCATAGATCCTTCAACATGTGGTGTTTGCACCCCATCTTTGCTAGCCAAAAATTCCGCACCAAGTAGAGATACTACTTGTGCATCCAAAAACCCTTAAACCCAAATCTTATTTTCAAGAGTCCACCATACCTACCTAAGGATTGAGCAAGATCCTTAAAGTAAGTTGTCATCGGTGCAATAAGGTAGTAAAAATTGCTTCTAAAAGTGTTAGATCATTTAGTGTAAAAGAAAATTGAGCGTTGTACGAACTTGTGATGGCAAAGAATAAAATCGACAGACTACATAATAAAGGTTGCTATCATAAGGGGCAATATAACATGATGTTCTTTTGCACTAAGGGATTGAGCATATAAACAAAAGGCGCATGGCAACCTCTGCTTCCCTCTGCGAAGGGCCTATCTTTTACTTTTATGTATTTACTTTCATGCAAGAGTCAAAGTTTTTCTCTCTATTCCTTTTTATTTTTCTCTTTTGGCAAGAATCATGTGGTGAGGAAAGATCTAGGCACATATATCCAGTTGGATATGGATAGCATGAGTTATTATTGTTGACATCACCATTGAGGTGAATACGTTGGGAGGCGAAATTATAAGCCCCTATCTTTCTATGTGTCCGGTTGAAACGTTTTGCTCATGTGTATGCGGTGAGTGTTAGCAATCATAGAAGACTATATGATAGTTGAGTATGTGGACTTGCCAAAAAGGCTCCGATACGTGACCCTTCTTGAAAAGATGATGAATTGTAGTTGCAAAGTTGACTGAGAACATAGTTTGTTGGTTTTCAATAAAGTTTATGCTTTATACTTTGATGTTGTGATGAATTGTTACTTATTCATGAGAAGTCTATGATAAAAGTTCTATGATAAAAGTTTTATGTTAAAGTTTGTTGTTGTTATAATAATTTACATGATGATTCTATGTCCGTATTTTGTTTTTATCGACACCTCTCTCTCTCTCTAAGCTTGTGGACATGTTTTTCGATTTCGGTTTTCGCTTGAGGACAAGCGAGGTCTAAGCTTGGGGGAGTTGATACGTCCATTTTGCATCATGTTTACCTACTATTATTTATAATGTTTTTATACATAATAATGCTTTTTGGAGTAATTCTAATGCCTTTTCTCTCATAATATGCAAGGTTCACACAAAGAGGGAGAATTTCGGCAGCTGGAAATCTGGACCTGAAAAAGCTACGTCAGGCTACCTATTCTGCACAACTCCAAATGAGCTGAAACTTCGCAAGGAATTTTTATGGAGTAAATAAGAATTATTGGAGCAAATAACTACCAGAGGGGGCCCACCAGGTGGGCACAACCCACCTGGGCGCCAGGGACCCCAGGCGCGCCCTGGTGGGTTGTGCCCTCCTCGGCCCACCTTCGGTGCCCATCTTCTGGTATATAAGTCATTTTGACCTAGAAAAAATAAGGAGAGGACTTTCGGGACGGAGCGCCGCCGTCTCGAGGCGAAACTTGGGTAGGAGCACTTTTGCCCTCCGGCGGAGCGATTCCGCCGGTGGAACTTCCCTGCCGGAGGGGGAAATCATCGTCATCATCATCACCAACAACTCTCCCATCTTGGGGAGGGTAATCTCCATCAACATCTTCAACAACACCATCTCCTCTCAAACCCTAGTTCATCTCTTGTGTTCAATCTTTGTACCGGAACTATAGATTGGTACTTGTGGGTGACTAGTAGTGTTGATCACATCTTGTAGTTGATTACTATATGGTTTATTTGGTGGAAGATTATATGTTCAGATCCAATATGCTATTTAATACCCCTTTGATCTTGAGCATGATTATCATTTGTGAGTAGTTACTTTTGTTCTTGAGGTCATGGGAGAAATCTTGTTGCAAGTAATCATGTGAACTTGATATGTGTTCGATATTTTGATGGTATGTATGTTGTGATTCCCTTAGTGGTGTCATGTGCACGTCGACTACATGACACTTCACCATATTTGGGCCTAAGGGAATGCATTGTGGAGTAGTTATTAGATGATGGGTTGCGAGAGTGACAGAAGCTTAAACCCTAGTTTATGCGCTATTCCGTAAGGGACTGATTTGGATCCAAAAGTTTAATGCTATGGTTAGAATTTATTCTTAATACTTCTCGTAGTTGCGGATGCTTGCGAGGGGGTTAATCATAAGTAGGAGGTTTGTTCAAGTAAGAACAACACCTAAGCACCGGTCCACCCACATATCAAATTATCAAAGTAGCGAACACAAATCGAACCAACATGATGAAAGTGACTAGATGAAATTCCCGTGTACCCTCAAGAACGCTTTGCTTATTATAAGAGACCGTTTTTGCCTATCCTTTGCCTCAAAATGATTGGGCTACCTTGCTGCACTTTTGTTAATATTACCGTTACTTGCTCATTACAAATTATCTTGCCATCAAACTACTTGTTACTTATAATTTCAGTGCTTGCAGAGAATACCTTGCTGAAAACCACTTGTCATTTCCTTCTACTCCTCGTTGGGTTCGACACTCTTACTTATCGAAAGGACTATGATTGAGCCCCTATACTTGTGGGTCATCAGATGCACACCCACTTAGTTTCTTTTTGAGCTTTCATACACTTATAGCTCTAGTGCATCCGTTGCATGGCAATCCCTACTCACTTGCATCGATATCAACTGATGGGCATCTCCATAGCCCATTAATTTGCCTAGTTGTTTGGAGACTTTCTCCTTCCTTTTTATCTTTGATACGTCTCCAATGTATCTATAATTTTTGCTTGTTCCATGCTGTTATATTATCATTCTTGGATGTTTTACAATCATTTTATAGCAACTTTATATCATTTTTTGGGACTAACCTATTGACATAGTGCCCAGTGCTAGTTGCAATTTTTTGCTTGTTTTTTACTTCACAGACTATCAGTACCAAACAGAGTCCAAATGCAGCAAAACTTTTTGGGGATTTTTTCTGAACTAGAAGACACCCGGTGGGCCAAAGAAGTACCAGAGGGGAGGCCCGAGGTGAGCACAAGAAACTTGGGCGCGCCAGGAGGCCCAAGCACGCCCAGGTGGGTTGTGCCCACCTCGATGACCTCCCACACCGCCTCTTCACCCTATAAATTCCCAAATATTCCGGAAACCCTAGAGGAGTCGATGAAACACAATTCCAGCCGCCGCAAGTTCCAGAACCACGCGATCCAATCTAGACACCAGCACGGAGGGGTTGATCATCCTCATTGGTGCCTCTCCGATGATGCGTGAGTAGTTCACCATAGACCTACGGGTCCGTAGGCAATAGCTAGATGGCTTCTTCTCTCTTTTTGATTCTCAATACAATGGTCTCTTGGAGATCTATTTCATGTAACTCTTTTATGCGGTGTGTTTGTTGGGATCCGATGAACTTTGAGTTTATGATCAGATCTATATCCATGAAAGTTATTTGAGTTCTTTGATCTCTTTTATGCATGATTACTTATAGCCTAGTATTTCTTCTTCGTATCTTCGGTTTAGTTAGGCCAACTAGATCAATTTTTCTTACCATGGGAAGAGGTACTTTGTGATGGGTTTGATCGTGCGGTGTTCTTTCCCAGTGACAGAAGGGGTAGAAAGACACGCATGTATCGTTGCTATTAAGGATAACAAGATGGGAGTTATTCCTACATGAATAGATCTCGTCTACATCATGTCATCGTTCTTATTGCATTACTCTGTTTCTCCATGAACTTAATACACTAGATGCATGATGGATAGCGGTCGATGTGTGGAGTAATAGTAGTAGATGCAGGCAGGAGTCGGTCTACTAATCTTGGACGTGATGCCTATATATTGGTCATTACCTTGGATATCATCATAATTATTTGATCTTCTATCAATTGCCCAACAGTAATTTGTTTACCCACCGTATGCTATTTCTTGAGAGAAGCCACTGGTGAAATCTACGGCCCCGGGTCTATTCTTTATCATTTTTGCTTTGAGATCTATTTTTATTCACTGTTATTTTCAGATCTATTATTCCAAAAACCCAAAAATATCTTGCTGTACTTTTTTATTACTTATTTTATTTCACGTTTTATCGAGAGCTTTTTATCCAATCTATCACAAATTTTATCCCGTCAATTTGCCAATTTCTGGCGCCGTTACCCAGGAGGGATTGACAACCCCTCTTACGCGTTGGGTTGCAAGTATTTGTTCTTTGTGTGCAGGTACCATCTACATAGTGTTGCTTGGTTCTCCTACTGGATTGATACCTTGGTTTCATAACTGAGGGAAATACCTATCCTAGTTGTACTACATCATCCATTCCTCTTTGGGGAAATACCAACGCAGTTTCAAGCGACATCGAAAGGAATTTCTATCGCCGTTACCGGGGAGACATCATCAACATCTATCAGGTTCCTAATCACAAATCTCATCTCCTTGCAATTTACATTATTTGCCATTTGCCTCTCATTTTCCTCTCCCCCACTTCACAAAAATTTGCTGTTTTATTTGCTCTCTTTTTCGTTCGCCTTTTTCTTGTCAGATCTGTTTTTGTTTGCAATCTTGTTTGCGTAGTCACGATGACTCAAGAAAACACAAAGTTGTGTGATTTTTCCAATACCAATAACAATGATTTTATTAGCACTCCGATTGCTCCTCCCGCCACTAGTGCGGAATCTTGTGATATTAATGCCGCTTTGTTGAATCTTGTTATGAAAGATCAGTTTTCCGGTACTCCTAATGAGGATGCCACGTCCCATCTAAACACATTCGTAGAATTGTGTGATATGCAAAAGAAAAAAGATGTGGACAATGATATTGTGAACTTGAAATTATTTGCTTTCTCTTTGAGGGACCGTGCAAAATTTTGGTTTTCTTCTTTGCCTCGCAATAGTATCGATTCTTGGGATAAGTGCAAAGATGCTTTTATTACTAAGTATTTTCTGCCCGCGAAAATTATTTCCCTTAAAACTCAAATCATGAATTTTAAGTAGCTTGAGCACGAACATGTTGCACAATCTTGGGAAAGAATGAAGTTGATGCTAAGAAATTGTCCTACTCATGGTTTAAATCTTTGGATGATCATACAAAAATTTTATGCGGGATTGAACTTTGTTTCTAGAAATCTTTTAGATTCCGCCGCGGGTGGTACTTTTATGGAAATTACTTTGGGTGAAGCCACTAAATTGCTTGATAATATTATGGTAAATTAGTCACAATGGCATACCGAAAGAGCACCTACTAGTAAAAAGTTAATTCGGTTGAAGAAATTAGTATGTTGAGTGAAAAATTTGATGCGCTTATTAAATTGGTTGCTAATAGAAGTGCTCCTATTGATTTTAATGATGTGCCTTTGTCTACTTTGATTGAGAAAAATAGTGATCCCGTAGATGTGAATTTTGTCTCGCGAAATAATTTTAATAACAATGCTTATAGAGGTAATTTTAATCCTAGGCCTTTTCCCTGAAATTCCTCTAATAATTATGGTAATTTTTCTTACAATAATAATAGGAACCCCTCTGATCTTGAGAATAATATTCAAGAATTTATCAATGCTCAAAAAGTTTTCAATACTACGATAGAAGAAAATTTGAATAAGATTGATGATATGTCTAGAAGCATTGATAGAATTTCTCACGATGTAGAACATCTCAAGTTGAAAATCTTTGTACCCAAGGTTGATGAATCAATTAAAGCTTTATATGTTTCTATGGATGAAAGTAAGAAAAGAACCGCTATGCTTAGAGCTAAAAGATAATTTTTACAAAGAGCGTTTTCTAGTGATTGCTTCCATAAAAATGATGAAGATCTTAAAGTAATTGGTGTTTCTTCTATTGATTCCTTGTTTAGTAAAATTAAAATTGATGATAAAGGGACTGAAGAAGAGTCAACTTTAGTTAGAGGGCGTCCCGATAATTTGGAGGATGAAAATCTTGATGAAAAAATTGATAAAAGTGGGTTTGGAGAGGTCAAAACTTTAACTAGTGATGTGCCCACTCTTTTAGATTACAAAGACTTTAATTATGATAATTGCTCTTTGATTTAATTTATTTCTTTGTTGCAATCCATGATAAATTCACCCCATGTTTATGAACAAAATAAAGCTTTTACTAAACATATCGTAGATGCCATGATGAAAGCTTTGGAAGAAAAATTGGAGTTAGAGATTTCAATTCCTAGAAAATTAAATGATGAATGGGAACCTACCATTAAAGTCAAGATTAAAAATTATGAGTGTTTTGCTTTATGCGATTTGGGTTCTAGTGTTTCCATAATTCCGAAATCTTTATGTGATGTGCTTGGTCTTACCGATATTGAAGAATGTTCTCTTAATTTGCACTTGGCGGATTCTACTATTAAAAAGCCTTTGGAAAAAATTAATGATGTTCTTATTCTTGCAAATATAAATTATGTTCCCATAGATTTTATTGTTCTTGATATTGATTGCAATCCGTCTTGTCCAATTATACTTGGTAGACCGTTTTTACTTACTATTTGTGTCGTGATTGATATGAAAGAAGGCAATATTAAATTTCAATTTCCACTAAGAAAGGGTATGGAACACTTTCCTAGAACAATAATTAAGCCACCATATGAATTAATCATGAGGGCATCCTATGGATAAAGAACTAAAGATGACAATACCTAAATCTATGCATTATGCCTAGCTAGGGGCATAAAATGATAGCGCTTGTTGGGAGGCAACCCAATGAATAAAATTTATTTTTGCCTTTTTATTTCTGTTCTTGAGTATTAACACAATTATGCCTCTATTATTATTGTTTTTTTAATGTTTTAATTAGTATTTGTGCCAAGTAAAGCCTT
This sequence comes from Thinopyrum elongatum, assembly GCA_011799875.1. Classification (NCBI taxonomy): domain Eukaryota; kingdom Viridiplantae; phylum Streptophyta; class Magnoliopsida; order Poales; family Poaceae; genus Thinopyrum; species Thinopyrum elongatum. Next base: position 271,543,642 of record CM022297.1, read on the forward strand.
TGGGATAGCTTTGGTGATAGTTGATTTGATCCTGTTGAAAAACAGAAACTTTTGCGTCCAGTAACAAAATTGTTTAAATCCACAGAAATGACGAAAAATTCTGAATTTTTTACACAAGATTGATATACAAATTGCCTCTGTTTTAATAATTTTTCCAAATTTTTGGAATTACAGAAGTATGGGAACAATTCGCATCTTTACAGACTATTCTGTTTTTGACAGATTCTGTTTTCTTTGCATTGTGTGCTTATTTTGATGAATCTATGGATTGTATCGGGGGGTATAAGCCATGGCGAACTTAGAATACAGTAGATATAGTGCAATAAAAAAATTAATGGGTTTGCAACAGTACTTAAAGTAAAGACTGGTTTTCTTATACTAACGGATCTCACGAAGGTTTTGTTAAGTTTTGTGTGATTGAAGTTTTCAATTTTTGAGTGAGATCGCGATGGATGAAGGAATAAGCAGTGACAAGAGCCTAAGCTTGGGGATTCCCCATGGCACCCCAATTTAATATTCAAGGAGAACCAATAAACTAAGCTTGGGGATGCCCCAGAAGGCATCCCCTCTTTCTTCTGACGATCATCGGTATTTTACTTGGAGCTATATTTTTATTCGTCATATATCATGAGTTTTGCTTGGAGCGCCTTGTATTATATGAGTCTTTGCTTGTTTTGCTTTTTAGTTTTTCACAAGTATCTTTGCTGGACACACCTATTTGAGAGATCCAAAACTATGCTATGATTTTTTAGAATTGCTCTTTATGCTTCACTTAAAATTTTTGAGCTATGGAATAGCTCTAGTGCTTCACTTATATCTTTTTGAGAATGGTGTGCTTAAATAATTTTTTAAGAAATGCTCTCATGCTTGACTTAGATTTATTTGAGAGTTAGTAAATTTTTGAAGAAATTCTCTCATGCTTCACTTATATTATTTTGAGAGACGAAAAATTTTATGCTCATGTTCTTCACTTAAGATTTATTTGAGCTTGTCAAAAACAATTGCAATATATGAAACTAGTCCCAGAGTGATAGATATTCAAGAGGGATATAATAAAAACTTTTATGAAGATCATTGGACAAAATAAACTTGATTCTTTGTAATAATTTTAAGATATGATGATAGTGATATGTGAGTCATGTTGGTGAGTAATTATGCTTTAGTAAGAATATTGGTCACGAAAGTCAATAGTTATGCAATGAAATTACATCCTACTTGTGGTGCATTATTCGGTGTTAGTTATGCTTAATGCTCGCTTATGTGGTTTTTTGTTTCTTGGTTGGTTGCTTCTCAATCTTTTTCCTAGCCTCCACTTGTACTAAGTGAAATACTACTTGTGCATCCAAAATCTTAAACCCAGTTTTGCCATATGAGTCCACCATACCTACCTATATGCGGTATTTCCATGCCGATCTAAGCAAATTTGTATGTGCCATCTCTAATTTTCAAAATGAATTTCCTTTTTGTGTGCTCGTACCGCTCATGAAGCGACAGGGGGTGGCCAATATTTTCCATGCTAGATGTGTTATTCTCAAGATGAGTGTTTATTCACTTGTCATTGCACGAGAGTAAGGCGGTAATAAGGATGCCCAGTCCCGAAATGAAAAAGAAATTTACTTTGTGTTGTCAAATAATAAATTCCTTGGAAAGTGTTGGTATGGACGACACCCGTGGATACGGCTAGCCGTGGAGTGTGAAAGTATGGTGGAAAAAGGAGTAAACCTTATTTTCTGTTTGGGAACCGCCTATGATATATCTAGCATGGAAAGTGTTGGGAATTACTCGGTCATTTTCGTTGACGGGAAAAGTATGCCTCTCAAAAAAATTTATCTCTCAATTTAAGCTTTGAGCTCTGGCACGTCTACAAATCCCTAGTTCCCTCTGCGAAAGGCCTATCTATTTACTTTATGCAATTTTTAATTTTACTTGAGTCTCCATCTTCTCTTATAAAGCACCAACTAAGGGGTACTATGATCATACTTGAGCATTGGATGTAGCTAATATGCGAGTGTGTTTCATGAATGGATCAATGATTGAGCATGATGGGCTAGGGATAACTTTCTTTAGTGTTGATATTTTGAAAGACATGGTTGTTTGTTGATATGCTTGAGTATTGAAATCTTCATGTCAAAACTAGACTATTGCTTTGAACCATGTAAAAGTCCAAATGTCCATGCTACAAAAGAAAAGAATATGTGATGAACATGTTAGGCAGCATTCCACATCAAAAATTCTGTTTTTATCATTTACCTGCTCGAGGACGAGTAGGAATTAAGCTTGGGGATGCTGATACGTCTCCAACGTATCTACAATTTTTGCTTGTTCCATGCTGTTATATTATCATTCTTGGATGTTTTACAATCATTTTATAGCAACTTTATATCATTTTTTGGGACTAACCTATTGACATAGTGCCTAGTGCCAGTTGCTATTTTTTGCTTGTTTTTTACTTTGCGGAATATTAGTACCAAACGGAGGCCAAACGCAGCGAAACTTTTTGGAGATTTTTTCTGGACCAAAAGACACCCAATGGGCCAAAGAAGTACCAGAGGGGAGGCCCGAGGTGAGCACAAGACACTTGGGCGCGGCCATGTGGGTTGTGCCCACCTGGGTGACCTCCCGCACCGCCTCTTCACCCTATAAATTATCAAATATTCCAGAAACCCTAGAGGAGTCGACGAAACACAATTCCAGCCGCCGCAAGTTCCAGAACCACGAGATCCAATCTAGACACCATCACGAAGGGGTTCATTATCCTCATTGGTGCCTCTCCAATTATGCGTGAGTAGTTCACCATAGACCTACGGGTCCGTAGGCAGTAGCTAGATGGCTTCTTCTCTCTTTTTGATTATCAATACAATGGTCTCTTGGAGATCTATTTGATGTAACTCTTTTTTGCAGTGTGTTTGTTGGGATCCGATGAACTTTAAGTTTATGATCAGATCTATATCCATGAATATTATTTGAGTCCTCTTTTGATCTCTTATATGCATGATTATTTATAGCCTTGTATTTCTTCTTCGAATCTTTGGTTTAGTTAGGTCAACTATATCGATTTTTATTGCCATGGGAAGAGGTGCTTTGTGATGGGTTCGATCTTGCGGTGTTCTTTCCCAGTGACAGAAGGGGCAGCAAGACACACATGTATCGTTGCTATTAAGAATAACAAGATGGGGGCTATTCCTACATGAATATATCTCGTCTACATCATGTCATCGTTCTTACTACATTATTCCGTTTCTCCATGAACTTAATACACTAGATGCATGCTGGATAGCGGTCGATGTGTGGAGTAATAGTAGTAGATGTAGGTAGGAGTCGGTCTACTAATCTTGGACGTGATGCCTATATATTGATCATTGCCTTGGATATCGTCATAATTATTCGATCTTCTATCAATTGCCCAATAGTAATTTGTTTACCCACCCTATGCTATTTCTTGAGAGAAGCAACTGGTGAAATCTACGGCCCCCTGGTCTATTCTTTATCATATTTGCTTTGAGATCTATTTTTATTCACTTTTATTTTTAGATCTATTATTTCAAAAACCCAAAAATACGTTGCTGCACTTTTTATTTCGTGTTTTATCAAGAGCTTTTTATCCAATCTATCACAAATTTTATCCTGTCAACTTGCCAATTTCTGGCGCCGTTACCCAGGAGGGATTGACAACCCCTCTTACGCATTGGGTTGCAAGTATTTGTTCTTTGTCTGCAGGTACCGTTTACATAGTGTTGCTTGGTTCTCCTACTAGATTGATACCTTGGTTTCATAACTGAGGAAAATACCTACCGTAGCTATACTACATCATCCCTTCCTCTTTGGGGAAATACCGATGCAGTTTGCTCAGGCTTATGTATTGCGTGAAAGTTGAAAAAGTTTGAGAACACCAAAAGTATGAAACAATTGCTTGGCTTGTCATCGGGGTTGTGCATGATGAAATACTTTGTGTGATGAAGATGGAGCATAACCAGACTATATGATTTTGTAGGGATAACTTTCTTTGGCCATGTTATTTTGAGAAGACATGATTGCTTTATTAGTATGCTTGAAGTATTATTGTTTTTATGTCAATTTTAAACTTTTTTTTGAATCTTATGGATCTGAATATTCTTGCCACAATAAAGAAAATTGCATTGATAAATATGTTAGGTAGCATTTCACATCAAAAATTATGTTTTTATCATTTACCTACTCGAGGACGAGCGCGTATTAACCTTGGGGATGCTTGATACGTCTCCAACGTATCTATAATTTTTTATTGTTCCATGCTATTATATTATCTGTTTTGGATGTTTTATATGCATTAATATGCTATTTTATATTATGTTTGGGACTAACTTATTAACCTAGAGCCCAGTGCCAGTTTCTGTTTTTTCCTTGTTTTTGACTTTTACAGAAAAGGAATATCAAACGGAGTCCAAACGGAATAAAACTTTACGATGATTTTTCTTGGACCAGAAGACACCCAAAAGACTTGGGGAGAGGGCTAGAGGAGTCCGGAGGAGGCCACAAGCCCTCAAGGCGCGCCCCCCTTGCTTGTGGGCCTGATGTCTACTACACAACCTTCTTCTTGTAGACTCGTGTTGGGCCTCCAAGCACAGAGTTTTGTAGGACAGTAGCAAATTTCCCTCAAGTGGATGACCTAAGGTTTATCAATCCGTGGGACACGTAGGATGAAGATGGTCTCTCTCAAACAACCCTGCAACCAAATAACAAAGAGTCTCTTGTGTCCCCAACACACCAATACAATGGTAAATTGTATAGGTGCACTAGTTCGGCGAAGAGATGGTAATACAAGTGTAATATGGATGGTAGATATAGATTTTTGTAATCTGAAAATATAAAAACAGCAAGGTAATTAGTAAGGAAAGTGAGCTAAAACGGTATTGCAATGCTTGAAAACAAGGCCTAGGGTTCATACTTTCACTAGTGCAAGTTCTCTCAACAATGATAACATAATTAGATCATATGGCAATCCCTCAACGTGCGACAAAAGTCACTCCAAAGTTCCTATCGTGGAGAACATAAGATGAAATTGCTTGTAGGGTACGAAACCACCTCAAAGTTATTCTTTTTGATCAATCCATTGAGCTATTCCTATAAGTGTCACAAACAGCCCTAGAGTTCGTAGTAAAATAATAGCATATGACACACATCAATCAACCCTAATGTCACCTAGATACTCCAATGTCACCACAAGTATCCGTGGGTCAATTATACGATATGCATCAAACAAATTCAGATTCATAATATTCAATCCAACATAAAGAACCTCAAAGAGTGCCCCAAGATTCCTACCGGAGAAACAAGGACGAAAACGTGCATCAACCCCTATGCATAGATTACCCCAATGTCACCTCGGGAATCCGTGAGTTGAGTGCCAAAACATACATCAAGTGAATCAATAGAACACCCCATTGTCACCATGGGTATCCCACGCAAGACTTACATCAAGTGTTCTCAAATCCATAATAGTATTCAATCCGATAATAGTGAAACCTCAAAGGTAAAACTCAATTCATCACAAGAAGATAGAGGGGGAGAAACACCATATGATTCAACTATAGTAACAAAGCTCGAGGTACATCAAGATCGTGCCAAATCAAGAACACAAGAGAGAGAGAGAGAGAGAGAGAGAGATCAAACACATAGCTATTGGTATATACCCTCAGCCCCGAGGGTGAACTACTCCCTCCTCGTCATGGAGAGCGCCGGGATGATGAAGATCGCCACCGGTGATGGTTTCCCCCTCCGGCAGGGTGCCGAAACGGGCTCTCAATTTGTTTTCCATGGCTACAGAGGCTTGCAGCGGCGGAACTCCCCATCTACGTTTCTTTTCGGGGGTTTGGGTATTTGTAGGAATTTTTGGCATCGGTCTCATGTCAAGGGGGTCCACGAGGCAGCGGCAAGGTAGGGGGGCGCGCCCTCCACCCTTGTCGTTGCCTCGGGACTCTTCTGGCCCAACTCTTGTGCTTCGGGTGTCTCTTTTGGTCCATAAAAAATCACCGTAAATTTTCAGCCTATTCCGAGAACTTTTATTTCTGCACAAAAAACGACACCACTGTAGTTCTGCTGAAAACAGCGTTAGTCCGAGTTAGTTCTAATAAAATCATACCAAAACAATATTGTAGCGATCCGACCTCAGATGGTCAAATCTCTGTGTTCAAGTGTCATCCCTGGATCGGTAATGCTGACACACACAGTACTCGAAGGATTTATAACAGAGTGCAATCACACACTTATTACATCGAATGTCTCAAAAGAGAACTAATTACAATAAATATGGCTTAAGGCCATCTAAATAAAATAACAGCGGAAGGCTTGGAAGATAAAGTGAGTCCATCAACTCCAACGGCATAGCTGAGTGCATGACAACGACCTAGCGCACCTTACTCTTCGTTTGAAAAGTCTGCAACATGATATGTTGCAGCCCGGAAATGGGTCAGCACATGGAATATGCTGGCAATATAACACAGTAGAGCAAGGAACAGAAAATTGCTATCACTACATGCATATTTGGCTGGTGGAAAGCTCTAGGGTTATATTGTTTTGCGAAAAGCCATTTTTTTCCTACATCAAAGGAATATGTTTTATTTAACTATCATGGTAGTTGTTAAACATTGAGAAGGTAAATCCCCATCTCAATCCCAATTAAAAGTAATCATTAAACCCAACAAATTAATTTAGAGTGATGAGATAAAATCAATAATTCAAGTACCAGATACTCAAGACGTCCATAACCGGGGACACGGCTAATCATGATTAGTTTGTACACTCTGCAGAGGTTTGTGCACTTTTCCCCATAAGACTCGATCTCCTCCGATGGATTTCTCGCACTACATGGTGTTTGAGAAACGGATGACCGAGACACAGTCTTTCAGAAGCATTTACTCTTTACTCTGGGTAGACAGTTACACCTACTTTCCCCTACATCTGCTAGCCTACCACTGAAAGAGGTCCTGCAACATACTCAACTATGCTAGAGCCCATAATAGCTTGTGGCTGCACACGGAAGTTTCTACCATGAATAATCTTATGATCCCTTTGAGCCTGGGTGGCGAACCAAAAAGACAACACTGGTATATCCCCAGGTGCCTACAACCAATCCACCCAGATGTGTATTTAAGTAGCCACCTTAAGTTAACCATTAATTAACAATCTCACATCTGTCATGGATACACTCAAACCCAATCCACGTCTACGAGCATAGCATGGCAATATAAGAATAGCGTAGAAGTAACTCCCAGGGGTTTGGTAATAAAGGGCAATAGGTTCTACCTCATCATCTACTTCCCAATACCCACAAGTTAATCACATCCTAATCATGCAGTGTTTGAGGATTGAATCTAATGCATAAAAACTGGGTATGAAAAGAGTATGATCAATGTGTTGCCTGCCTTGCTGACGATCTGCAAACCCTAGAGACTCGTAGTAGCACGCTTCGCACTCCGGGAATTCTATCGTAAACAAACAATAGCATACATAAGCAATCAAGCATAGATGCAAGGGTAAAACTCAAATAAGAAGATCAAATCTGAAAGTTCAACTGAAGAGATTCAATCTGCAAAAAGAATCAAACGAATCGGAGCTACGGAACTGAAACTACGGTCAAAAGAACTTTGAATTCAAATCTGCTTGAAACCAAATTTTAAATTGTCAAAATCATGTTCAAGTTGATTAACCGGAAAGAGGGGTTCGAGACGAAGATTTTGGCGTTGGTTTGACTGGATTTGGACGAACGGTTTAGAAACGGCGAGGGTTTGAAGATTAGGGGCTAATCTGCGATAAAAATAATCGCAGATAGGTACCTGGCAGAAAAAGAAAAACCTATCGGACGACGTCCGCTAACAGAGACGAACGGGCGAAAATGTTCGTTAAAACGAACGAATGTTCGCAAACGAACTAAACCGAGAAAACCGAACCGATCTACTAAAAAAACCGAACTAGGGTTTTAAAAAAAACCAAGACGGTTTTTACCTAAACCGAAAAAAAACAACCGGCGAGATCCGGTGGCTCCGGCGCCGCTCCGGCGAAGGCGGCGGGCTCCGCGGGCGGTGGCTGCTAGCGCGGGGCGAGGCGCGGGCGGCGGGGTGCGGCACGGCGGCGGCAGCAGCAGCGGTGTGGGGAGACGAGGGGGGCGGCGGCATATAAAGGGCTCGGGGGGGCCGGCTTGGGGGAGGGGGCGGCCATGGGGAGTCCGGCTCGGACTCCCTCGGTGTTCATGCGGCGGCGGGACTCCCGCTTGGGGTCGGGGACGGCGCGAGCTGGGCCGGCTGGGCTTCGGCCCAGTCGGTCTGAAAAGGTTTTTCTTTAAATAGGATTCCGCCGAGAAAAATCCTAAATAAAATATAAAAAAATCTTAAAAATGCCAAAAACAATTTTCACCGTCTAAATAAAATATTTAAAACAAAGTGAACATTTTCTTGGCCTAAAAATGCAATTTTGAAAAATGCATATTTTTCTAATTCAAATAAAATAGCAATAAAATCCAAATAAAATTATTTATTTGATTTTAACATTTTTCCTCTAATATTTCTTTTATTTTGGAGAAGTCATATTATCTCCTCTCATATGTTTTTAATATGAAATATTTTGGAAAGAAAAATAAATAAAACCAAAATGATCCTCTTTTCAATATTTGAGAAAATTCAAATATGAAAATAATAAAATCCCCAACTCTCTCTGTGGGTCGTTGAGTTGCTTAGGATTTTTAGGGTCACAATCAAAATGCAAATAAAATATGATATGCAAATGATGACCTATGTATAACATTCCAAATTGAAAATTTGGGATGTTACAAACCTACCCTCCTTAAGATGAATCTCGTCCTCGAGATTCAGGTTGGCTAGAAAATAGGTGTGGGTGGTCTTTCCGTAGGTCTTCCTCTCGTTCCCAGGTGGCTTCATCCTCGGTATGGTGGCTCCACTGAACTTTGCAAAACTTGATAACCTTGCTGCGTGTAACTCTGCTGGCAAACTCGAGAATCTTGACGGGTTTCTCCTCGTAGGTCAGATCACTATCCAACTGAATTGCTTCCAGGGGTACTGTATCTCTCAGAGGAATATCGGCCATCTCTGCATGGCACTTCTTCAACTGGGAAACGTGAAACACATCATGAACTCCTGATAGTCCGTCGGGTAACTCCAACTTGTAGGCCACCTCTCCCATACGTTCCAAAACTCGGTATGGTCCTACAAATCTTGGGGCTAACTTTCCCTTGACTCCAAAGCGTTTAACTCCTCGCAGAGGTGACACACGAAGATATGCTCTGTCTCCAATTTCATAGACTACCTCCTTGCGCTTGGTATCAGCATAACTCTTCTGTCTGGACTGAGCTACCTTCAGTCTATCCCAAATCAACTTAACCTTTTCTTCAGATTCTTTAATCAAATCTGGTCCAAACAACTGACGGTCTCCAACTTCATCCCACATCAACGGTGCTCTGCACCTCCTTCCATACAAGGCTTCAAAAGGGGCCATCTTCAAACTGGCTTGGTAGCTGTTGTTGTATGAGAACTCCGCGTAGGGCAAATTGTCATCCCAACTCGATCCGTAATCTAGGGCACAAGCTCTCAACATGTCCTCCAGAATCTGATTGACTCTCTCGGTCTGTCCATCTGTCTGCGGATGAAAGGCTGTACTGAACTCTAGCCTGGTTCCCAAGGTCTGGTGCAGCTGGTGCCAAAACTTTGAAGTAAACTGTGTTCCTCTACTGATATGATGGTCCTCGGAACTCCATGCAGACATACGATCCTGGTCATATATATCTTGGCCAACTTTGCACTCGTATAGGTGGTTTTCACTGGGATAAAGTGAGCCACTTTGGTCAAACGATCCCTACTACCCAGATAGAATCATATCCCGATCGGGTCCTGGGTAATCCGGTGATGAAATCCATGCCAAGCTTATCCCACATCCATTCGGGTATCGACATAGGCTGCAGTAATCCCGCTGGCTTCTGATGTTCTGCTTTCACTCTCTGACATACATCACATACGGCTACATACTCGGCAATGTCCTTCTTCATACTAGCCCACCAGAAACGCTCCTTCAGATCCAAATACATCTTGGTGTTTCCGGGGTGTATCGAGTATGGCGAGTCATGAGCTTCCTGTAGTATCAACTTCCTGATCTCCGCATTATTGGGTACATAAACACGGTCCTCAAACCACAAAGTGTCGTGCTCATCCTCACGAAAACCTTTGGATTTTCCTTTGCTCATCCTCTCCTTTATCTCAGCAATTTCCATATCATCGTTCTGAGCTGCTCGAATTTTTCCCAATAATGTTGACGTTACCTCCATTGCTGTGACAAAACCTCTAGGGACTATCTCCAAACGAAGCTCCCTGAGATCTTCGGCTAACTCCTTTGGTAATCCTCCGCTTATGAGGGTATTGACATAACTCTTCCGGCTCAAAGCGTCTGCTACGACATTGGCCTTTCCTGGGTGATAATGCAACTTCATATTATAATCCTTTATAAGTTCCAACCATCTCCTCTGCCTGAGATTCAGCTCCTTCTGTGTGAAAATTGATGGGGAACGTAGTAGTAAATCAAAAAAAATTCTATGCATCACCAAGATCAATCTATGGAGAGACTAGCAACAAGAGAGAGAGGAGTGCATCTTCATACCCTTGAAGATCGCGAAGCGGAAGCATTGCAAGAACGCGGTTGGAGGAGTTGTACACGCAGCGATTCAGATCGCGGTCGATTCTGATCTAAGCACCGAACAACGGTGCCTCCGCGTTCAACACACGTGCAGCCCGGTGACGTCTCCCGCGCCTTGATCCAGCAAGGAGGAGGGAGAGGTTGGGGAAGACAGCTCCAGCAGCACGACGGCGTGGTGGTGGAACTTGCAGTTCTCCGGCAGGGCTTCGCCAAGCTCAAACGGAGGAGGAGGTGTTGGAGAGGGGGAGGGCTGCGCCAGGGGAGAGGTTGTGGCCTCCCTCCCACCCCTCCACTATTTATAGGCTGGGGGGAGAGGGGGCCGGCCCCCTAGATCCCATCTAGGGTTGGGGGCGGTGGCCAAAGGGGAGGAGTGCCTCCCAAGTCAAGTGGAGGCCCTCCCCCTTTAGGGTTTCCCCTCTCCCATGCGCATGGGCCTTAGGGGGGCTGGTTCCCCTAGCCCATTAAGGCTAGGGCGCCCCCTTACAGCCCATGCTGCTGTATTGGACGTGGTGGAAGACTTTCCGGACTTCCGGACCCCTCCGTAATCCTCCGAAACCTTTCGAAAGCTTCCCGGTACAATACCGAAAAAACCCGAACTTTTTCCGGAACCCCAATAACAACTTCCCATATATAAATCTTTACCTCCGGACCATTCTGGAACTCCTCGTGATGTCCGGGATCTCATCCGGGACTCCGAACAACATTCGGTATTCACATACTATTTCCCATAACAACCCTAGAGTCACCGAACCTTAAGTGTGTAGACCCTACGGGTTCGGGAACCATGCAGACATGACCGAAACATATCTCCGGCCAATAACCAACAGCGGGATCTGGATACCCATGTTGGCTCCCACATGTTCCACGATGATTTCATCGGATGAACCACAATGTCGAGGATTCAATCAATCCCGTATACAATTCCCTTTGTCTACCGGTATGATACTTGCCCGAGATTCGATCGTCGGTATCCCTATACCTTGTTCAATCTCGTTACCGGCAAGTCTCTTTACTTGTTCCATAGCGCATGATCCCATGGCTAACTCTTTAGTCACATTGAGCTCATTATGATGATGCATTACCGAGTGGGCCCAGAGATACCTCTCCGTCATACGGAGTGACAAATCCCAGTCTCGATTCGTGCCAACCCAACAGACACTTTCGGAGATACCTGTAGTGCACCTTTATGGTCACCCAGTTACGTTGTGACGTTTGATACACCCAAAGCATTCCTACGGTATTCGGGAGTTGCACAATCTCATGGTCTAAGGAAATGATACTTGACATTAGAAAAGCTTTAGCAGACGAACTACACGATCTAGTGCTATGCTTAGGATTGGGTCTTGTCCATCACATCATTCTCCTAATGATGTGATCCCGTTATCAACGACATCCAATGTCCATGGTCAGGAAACCATAACCATCCATTGATCAACGAGCTAGTCAACTAGAGGCTCACTAGGGACATGTTGTGGTCTATGTATTCACACATGCATTACGATTTCCGGATAACACAATTATAGCATGAACAATAGACAATTATCATGAACAAGGAAATATAATAATAACCACTTTATTATTGCCTCTAGGGCAGATTTTCAACCGTCTCCCACTTGCACTAGAGTCAATAATCTAGTTACATTGTGATGAATCGAACACCCATAGAGTTCTGGTGTTGATCATGTTTTGCTCGTGGAAGAGGTTTAGTCAACGGATCTGCGACATTTAGATCCGTATGCACTTTACAAATATCTATGTCTCCATCTTGAACATGTTCACGAATGGAGTTGAAGCGACGCTTGATATGCCTGGTCTTCTTGCGAAACCTGGGCTCCTTGGCAAGGGCAATAGCTCCAGTGTTGTCACAGAAGAGAGTCATTGGGCCCGACGCATTGGGAATAACTCCTAGGTCGGTGATGAACTCCTTCATCCAGACTGCTTCCTGTGCTGCCTCCGAGGCTGCTATGTACTCCGCTTCACATGTAGATCCCGCCACGACGCTTTGCTTGCAACTGCACCAGCTGACTGCCCCACCATTCAAAATATACACGTATCCGGTTTGTGACTTAGAGTCATCCAGATCTGTGTCGAAGCTAGCGTCGACGTAACCCTTTACGACGAGCTCTTCGTCACCTCCATAAACGAGAAACATATCCTTAGTCCTTTTCAAGTACTTCAGGATGTTCTTGACCGCTGTCCAGTGTTCCATGCCGGGATTACTTTGGTACCTTCCTACCAAACTTACGGCGAGGTTCACATCAGGTCTGGTACACAGCATGGCATACATAATAGACCCTATGGCTGAGGCATAGGGGATGACGCTCATCTTTTCTCTATCTTCTGCCGAGGTCGGGCATTGAGCCGTGCTCAATCTCACACCTTGTAATATAGGCAAGAACCCCTTCTTGGACTGATCCATATTGAACTTCTTCAATATCTTGTCAAGGTATGTGCTTTGCGAAAGACCAATGAGGCGTCTCGATCTATCTCTATAGATCTTGATGCCTAATATGTAAGCAGCTTCTCCAAGGTCCTTCATTGAAAAACACTTGTTCAAGTAGGCCTTTATGCTCTCCAAGAATTCTATATCATTTCCCATTAATAGTATGTCATCTACATATAATATGAGAAATGCTACAGAGCTCCCACTCACTTTCTTGTAAACACAGGCTTCTCCATAAGTCTGTGTAAACCCAAACGCTTTGATCATCTCATCAAAGTGAATGTTCCAACTCCGAGATGCTTGCACCAGCCCATAGATTGAGCGCTAGAGCTTGCATACCTTGTCAGCATTATTAGGATCGACAAAACCTTCCGGCTGCATCATATACAACTCTTCCTTAAGGAAACCATTAAGGAATGCCGTTTTGACGTCCATTTGCCATATCTCATAATCATAGTATGCGGCAATTGCTAACATGATTCTGACGGACTTCAGCTTCGCTACGGGTGAGAAGGTCTCATCATAGTCAACCCCTTGAACTTGTCGATAACCCTTAGCGACAAGTCGAGCCTTATAGATGGTCACATTACCATTCGCGTCTGTCTTCTTCTTAAAGATCCATTTGTTCTCTATGGCTTGCCGATCATCGGGCAAGTCTGTCAAAGTCCATACTTCGTTTTCATACATGGATCCTATCTCGGATTTCATGGCTTCTAGCCATTTGTTGGAATCCGGGCCCGCCATTGCTTCTTCATAGTTCGAAGGTTCACAGTTGTCTAACAACATGACTTCCAAGACAGGGTTGTCGTACCACTCTGGTGCAGAACGTGTCCTCGTGGACCTACGAAGTTCAGTAGCAACTTGATCCGAAGTTTCATGATCATCATCATTAACTTCCTCTCTAGTCGTTGCAGGCACCACAGAAACATCTTCCTGAGCTGCGCTACTCTCCTGTTCAAGAGGGGGTACCTCATCAAGTTCTACTTTCCACCCACTTACTTCTTTCGAGAGAAACTCTTTCTCCAGAAAGGATCCATTCTTGGCAACAAAGATCTTGCCTTCGGATTTAAGGTAGAAGGTATACCCAATAGTTTCTTTAGGGTATCCTATGAAGACGCATTTTTCCGATTTGGGTTCGAGCTTTTTAGGTTGAAGTTTCTTGACATAAGCATCGCATCCCCAAACTTTCAGAAACGACAGCTTAGGTTTCTTCCCAAACCATAATTCATACGGTGTCGTCTCAACGGATTTCGACGGAGCCCTATTTAAAGTGAATGCGGCAGTCTCTAAAGCATAACCCCAAAATGATAGCGGTAGATCGGTAAGAGACATCATAGATCACACCATATCCAATAGAGTGCGATTACGATGTTCGGACACACCATTACGCTGAGGTGTTCCAGGCGGCGTGAGGTGTGAAACAATTCCACATTTCCTTAAGTGCGTGCCAAACTCGTGACTCAAATATTCCCCTCCACGATCTGATCGTAAGAACTTTATTTTCTTGTCACGTTGATTCTCTACCTCACTCTGAAATTCCTTGAACTTTTCGAAGGTCTCAGACTTGTGTTTCATTAAGTAAACATACCCATATCTATTTAAGTCATCATTGAGGGTGAGAACATAACGATAACCACCGCGAGCCTCAACGCTCATTGGACCGCACACATCAGTATGCATGATTTCCAATAAGTTGGTTGCTCGCTCCATTGTCCCGGAGAACGGAGTCTTGGTCATTTTTCCCATGAGGCATGGTTCGCACGTGTCAAATGATTCATAATAAAGAGACTCCAAAAGTCCATCTGCATGGAGTTTCTTCATGCGTTTGACACCAATGTGACCAAGGCGGCAGTGCCACAAGTATGTGGGACTATCATTATCAACCTTACATCTTTTGGCATTCACACTATGAATATGTGTAACATCACGTTCGAGATTCAATAAGAATAAACCATTGACCAGCGGGGCATGACCATAAAACATATCTCTCATATAAATAGAACAACCATTATTCTCGGATTTAAATGAGTAGCCATCTCGCATCAAACGAGATCCTGATACAATGTTCATGCTCAAAGCTGGTACTAAATAACAATTATTGAGGTTTAAAACTAATCCCGTAGGCAGATGTAGAGGTAGCGTGCCGACGGCGATCACATCGACCTTGGAACCATTCCCGACGCGCATCGTTACCTCGTCCTTCGCCAGTCTCCGCTTATTCCGCAGCTCCTGTTTTGAGTTACAAATATGAGCAACCGCACCGGTATCAAATACCCAGGAGCTACTACGAGCGCTGGTAAGGTACACATCAATAACATGTATATCACATATACCTTTGGTATTGCCGGCCTTCTTATCCGCTAAGTACTTGGGGCAGTTCCGCTTCCAGTGACCGTTTCCCTTACAATAAAAGCATTCAGTCTCAGGCTTGGGTCCATTCTTTGGCTTCTTCCCGGTAGCTTGCTTACCGGGCGCGGCAAATCCCTTGCCGTCCTTCTTGAAGTTCTTTTTACCCTTGCCTTTCTTGAACTTAGTGGTTTTATTCACCATCAACACTTGATGTTCCTTTTTGATCTCCACCTCCGCTGATTTCAGCATTGAATATATCTCAGGAATGGTTTTCTCCATCCCCTGCATATTGAAGTTCATCACAAAGCTCTTGTAGCTAGGTGGAAGCGACTGAAGGATTCTGTCAACGACCGCATCATCCGGGAGATAAACTCCCAGCTGAGACAAGCGGTTGTGCAACCCAGACATTTTGAGTATATGCTCCCTGACAGAACTATTCTCCTCCATCTTAAAACTGTAGAACTTGTCGGAGACTTCATATCTCTCGACCCGGGCATGAGCTTGGAAAACCATTTTCAGCTCTTGGAACATCTCATATGCTCTGTGTTGCTCAAAACGCTTTTGGAGCCCGGTTCTAAGCTGTAAAGCATGTCGCACTGAACCAGGGAGTAATCATCACTATGCGGCTGCCAGGCGTTCATAACGTCTTGAGTTGCTGGGAAAACAGGTGCGTCACCTAGCGGTGCTTCAAGGACATATGCTTTCTTGGCAGCTATGAGGATAATCCGCAGGTTACGGACCCAGTTCGTGTAGTTGCTACCATCATCTTTCAGCTTGGTTTTCTCTAGGAACGCGTTGAAGTTGAGGGCAACATTAGCGTGGGCCATTTGATCTACAAGACATATTGTAAAGATTTTAGAATAAGTTCATGATAATTAAGTTCATCTAATCAAATTATTCAATGAACTCCCACTCAGACAGACATCCCTCTAGTCATCTAAGTGTTACATGATCCGAATCGACTAGGCCGTGTCCGATCATCATGTGAGACGGACTAGTCATCAATGGTGAACATCTCTATGTTGATCGTATCTTCTATACGACTCATGTTCGACCTTTCGGTCTTCCGTGTTCCGAGGCCATGTCTGTACATGCTAGGCTCGTCAAGTCAACCTAAGTGTATTGCATGTGTAAATCTGGCTTACACCCGTTGTATTCGAACGTTAGAATCTATCACATCCGATCATCACGTGGTGCTTCGAAACAACGAACCTTCGAAACGGTGCACAGTTAGGGGGAACACTTTCTTGGAATTTTAGCGAGGGATCATCTTATTTATGCTACCGTCGTTCTAAGCAAATAAGATGTAAACATGATAAACATCACATGCAATCAAATAGTGACATGATATGGCCAATATCATTTTGCTCCTTTTGATCTCGATCTTCGGGGCACCATGATCATCATCATCACCGGCACGACACCATGATCTCCATCATCATGATCTCCATCATCGTGTCTTCATGAAGTTGCCTCGCCAACTATTACTTCTACTACTATGGCTAACAGTTAGCAATAAAGTAAAGTAATTACATAGCGTTTTTCATTGACACGTAGGTCATACAATAAATTAAGACAACTCCTATGGCTCCTGCCGGTTGTCATACTCATCGACATGCAAGTCGTGATTTCTATTACAAGAACATGATCAATCTCATACATCACATATATCATTCATCACATCTTTTTGGCCATATCACATCACACGGCATATGCTGCAAGAACAAGTTAGACGTCCTCTAATTGTTGTTGCAAAATTTTTTTTACGTGGCTGCTATAGGTTTCTAGCAAGAACGTTTCTTACCTACGCCACAACCACAACGTGATATGCCAATTTCTATTTACCCTTCATAAGGACCCTTTTCATCGAATCCGATCCGACTAAAGTGGGAGAGACAGACACCCGCTAGCCACCTTATGCAACTAGTGCATGTCAGTCGGTGGAACCTGTCTCACGTAAGCATACGTGTAAGGTCGGTCCGGGCTGCTTCATCCCACGATGCCGCCGAATCAAGATAAGACTAGTAACGGCAAGAAAATTGACAAAATCGACGCCCACAACAACTTGTGTTCTACTCGTGCCAGAAACTACGCATAGACCTGGCTCATGATGCCACTGATGGGGAACGTAGTAGTAAATCAAAAAAATTTCTACGCATCACCAAGATCAATCTATGGAGAGACTAGCAACAAGAGAGAGAGGAGTGCATCTTCATACCCTTGAAGATCGCGAAGCGGAAGCGTTGCAAGAACGCGGTTGGAGGAGTCGTACACGCAGCGATTCAGATCGTGGTCGATTCCGATCTAAGCACCGAACAACGGTGCCTCCGTGTTCAACGCACGTGCAGCCCGGTGACGTCTCCCGTGCCTTGATCCAGCAAGGAGGAGGGAGACGTTGGGGAAGACGGCTCCAGCAGCACGACGCGTGGTGGTGGAACTTGCAGTTCTCCGGCAGGGCTTCGCCAAGCTCAAACGGAGGAGGAGGAGGTGTTGGAGAGGGGGAGGGCTGCGCCAGGGGAGAGGTTGTGGCCTCCCTCCCACCCCTCCACTATTTATAGGCTGGGGGGAGAGGGGGCCGGCCCCCTAGATCCCATCTAGGGTTGGGGGCGGCGGCCAAAGGGGGGAGGAGTGCCTCCCAAGTCAAGTGGAGGCCCTCCCCCTTTAGGGTTTCCCCTCTCCCATGCGCATGGGCCTTAGGGGGGATGGTTCCCCTAGCCCATTAAGGCTAGGGCGCCCCCTTACAGCCCATGCTGCTGTATTGGACGTGGTGGAACACTTTCCGGACTTCCGGACCCCTCCGGAATCCTCCAGAACCTTTCGAAAGCTTCCCGGTACAATACCGAAAAAACCCGAACTTTTTCCGGAACCCCAATAACAACTTCCCATATATAAATCTTTACCTCCGGGCCATTCCGGAACTCCTCGTGATGTCCGGGATCTCATCCGGGACTCCGAACAACATTCGGTATTCACATACTATTTCCCATAACAACCCTAGAGTCACCGAACCTTAAGTGTGTAGACCCTATGGGTTCGGGAACCATGCAGACATGACTGAGACATATCTCCGGCTAATAACCAACAGCGGGATATGGATACCCATGTTGGCTCCCACATGTTCCATGATGATTTCATCAGATGAACCACGATGTCGAGGATTCAATCAATCCCGTATACAATTCCCTTTGTCTACCGGTATAATACTTGCCCGAGATTCGATCGTCGGTATCCCTATACCTTGTTCAATCTCGTTACCGGCAAGTCTCTTTACTCGTTCCGTAACGCATGATCCCGTGGCTAACTCTTTAGTCACATTGAGCTCATTATGATGATGCATTACTGAGTGGGCACAGAGATACCTCTCCGTCATACGGAGTGACAAATCCCAGTCTCGATTCGTGCCAACCCAACAGACACTTTCGGAGATACCTGTAGTGCACCTTTATGGTCACCCAGTTACGTTGTGACGTGTGATACACCCAAAGCATTCCTACGGTATCCGGGAGTTGCACAATCTCATGGTCTAAGGAAATGATACTTGACATTAGAAAAGCTTTAGCAGACGAACTACACGATCTAGTGCTATGCTTAGGATTGGGTCTTGTCCATCACATCATTCTCCTAATGACGTGATCCCGTTATCAACGACATCCAATGTCCATGGTCAGGAAACCGTAACCATCCATTGATCAACGAGCTAGTCAACTAGAGGCTCACTAGGGACATGTTGTGGTCTATGTATTCACACATGCATTACGATTTCCGGATAACACAATTATAGCATGAACAATAGACAATTATCATGAACAAGGAAATATAATAATAACCACTTTATTATTGCCTCTAGGGCATATTTCCAACAAAAATGTACTTCAAACTCTTATGATCCGTGTACACATCACAACGGTTCCCAATAAGAAAATGTCTCCAGGTCTTGAGTGCATGAACTACAGCTGCTAACTCCAAATCATGCGTGGCATAATTCAACTCATGCGGTCAAAGCTGACGTGAGGCATATGAGACAACATTTCCGTCCTGCATAAGTACACCTCCAAGTCCTAAGCGAGAAGCATCGCAATACACTTGGAAATCCTTGCGTATATCCGGCAGAATCAGTACTGGGGCTGTAACCAAACGTATCTTCAGCTCCTGAAAACTTGCCTCACATTCATCTGTCCATTTGAACTTGGTGTCCTTCTTCAGTAACTCCATCATAGGCTTCGCAATCTTCAAAAAATTCTCAATAAATCTCTGATAATATCCTGCAAGTCCAAGAAAGCTGCGGATCTCTCCAACTGAGGTGGGAGCCAACCACTCAGTGACTGACTGAACCTTGGTGGGGTCTACTGCTATACCTTCTCCTGATATAACATGTCCAAGAAATCCAACTTCCTTCAACCAAAACTCACATTTGCTGAACTTGGCATACAACTGATGTTCGCTGAGCTTCTCGAGAACTAAACGCAAATGCTCCTTGTGTTCCTCTTCATTCTTCGAGTACACCAAGATATCATCAATGAACACCACGATAAACTTATCCAAGAACTCCATGAACACTTTATTCATCATACTCATAAAATAGGCAGGGGCATTAGTTAATCCAAATGACATAACCGTATACTCATATAGCCCATACCTTGTGGTGAAGGCTGTCTTAGGTATATCCTATTCTCGGATCTTCAACTGATGGTATCCTAATCTCAGATCGATCTTGGAGAACACTTTAGCTCCTTGCAACTGATCAAACAAATCATTGATCATCGGTAGTGGGTACTTGTTCTTGATCGTCACTTCATTTAATGCTCGATAATCAACAACCATTCTCAATGATCCATCCTTCTTCTCAACCAAGAGCACTGGGGCTCCCCACGGTGATGAACTTCGTCGAATGTAACCTTTCTCCAATAACTCCTTGATCTGCTTCTTAATCTCCTCCAGATCATTTGCGGGTATCCGGTATGGTCTCTTCGATATCGGTCCGGTGCCTGGCAACAGCTCTATCAAAAACTCAATGTCTCGATCCGGCGGCATGCCTGGTAACTCCTCTGGAAATACATCTGGGTAATCCTTCACTACTGGCACTTCCTCCTGAACAACTCCTGAGAGGGAATTTATTTGGGTTCTCCTTGACGCATGCCTGGATACATACTTGATCCTTTTTCCCTCCGGGGTGGTGAGCAGAATTGACTTACTGGCGCAATCGATGTTTCCTCCATACATCGATAGCCAATCCATGCCTAGTATCACATCCAATCCTTGTGACTCCAAAACTATTAAGTCTGAGGGGAACACGTGCCTACCTATGGTCAATGGCATCTGAAAACATCCTTGACTTGCCATATACTCCACTCCTGGTGAGCTTACTAACATAGGTGTCCTAAGAACTTTAGTGGGCAACTTATACTTATCCACAAATCCCCTTGAAATGTATGAATGCGATGCACCAGTATCAAAAAGAACGATTGCAGTAAATGACTTAACCAAAAACTTACCTATAACTGCATCTGTCTGCTCTTCAACCTCCTCCACGTTAACATGGTTCACTTGTCCCCTGTTGAAAGGGTTGGGCTTCTTCCCAGAGCTTCCATTGCCATTACCATTCTTCGGTTTAGGACACTCATTGGCGTAGTGTCCAGTCTTCCCGCACTTGAAACAAGTAATGTGACTTTGATCCTTCTTGGCGGGTGTGGCTGGGTTAGAGCAGTTCTGATTGCTGCCTGCTCCATTCCCGTTTCCATTCTTGGGGCCACTGTGGTTATGCGAACTTCCTCCATTGTGAGTATGGCCTCCATGGTTATGTGTATATCCTCCCGAGTTCGGGGTAAAACGAGGCTTCTGCTGAGCTCCTGAATTGTATTTCCCTTGTCCATACTTCCTTTTGCGGCTCTCAATCTGTTGCTGCTTCCCTTTAATCATAAGAGCCCGGTCTACCAACTCCTGGTAGTTAGCGAATGTTGCTACCATCAGCTGCATGCTCATCTCATCATTCAACCCTTCCATAAACTTCTCCTGCTTTGCGGCATCAGTGGCCACATCATCCGGGGCATAGCGAGCTAACTTACTGAACTCATCCACATACTGCCCCACAGTTCGGTTTCCCTGGCGCAAGTTGCGAAACTCACGCTTCTTCATGCTCATAGCTCCAGTTGAGACATGTGCAGTGCGGAATGCTTGCTGAAACTGATCCCAGGTGACATTGGCTATAGGGAATGTGGCTGTGTAATTCTCCCACCATGAGGTTGCGGGTCCATCCAATTGATGTGCGGCAAAATGCACCTTCTCAGCATCTGTGCATCCTGCGGTGGTCAACTCCCTTCCAATCCTGCGTAGCCAGTCATCAGCAACTATTGGCTCGGTGCTACTGGAAAACACCGGCGGCTGCAACCTCAGAAAACGGGCTAGGTTGTCAACTGGAGGTGGGGGCGGTGGGTTGTTGTTGTTGCCTTGGTTCTGGACTAGTATCTACATCAAGGCATTCTGCTGCTGGATCAACTGTGTGATCTCCGGTGGGAAAACAAATCCGGTGTCGCGTCTCGGAGGCATCTGATGGGTTTAGAGGGGAGAGATTAGAATAGAGTGAGGTCTAATGAGAAAGCACTACCCATATGCACATGAGACAAACACATTCATATCACACCAAAATCAATTCAAGCAGGGGCATACAATCGATCTAACTATCGTTACAAAAGTGCTCGGACTACTACTATATAAATGGGGAAGTACTACTAATCATATGGTGGTCATCTAGAAATTTTGATCGGTGGAAGACTCCATGATATCCGCTCCAGCTTCGTCTTCATAGTCATCATCACTACTGTCGGGGTCGGAGTCGGTGTCGTCGATGATGATGTAGTCCTCGGGATGGTTGTCATCTCCTCCTGGCGCGGGGTCTCCCATGAATACTCCTAGCTTCCTTGTCAGGTCGTCATTCTTCTCCACTAGTATTGCGATTTCCTCCTCGTATCCGTTGGGTGTAGACTTGAGTTCCTCTTCTAGCTCCATGTTCCTGGTCATCACCTTCTTCAAATCTATCATGCTTGCGCACATCTGGTTCTCCTGTCGACGAATGTGCTGGTTTAACTCCTGGATGAAAGCTGCAATGGACCTGTTTCTCCTGGTGCTAATCATCTCCCATTGCTCATCTCGGCGCCCACATATCTGGTAGATGGTGTCCTTAAGATCTTTGTGATAAACTTCACTGATGCGTCCCATGGCGATGTGGGCTGCCATGCTCTTACCTAGACTCCAGGTTGGTGCATCAAAGGAAAACTCTATGGACTCGGTAACTAGCATGAACATCCTTCCTGGAACTTGAACTCGAATCATCCAACGCTCCTCTTCTGGTAAAGTGGCGGTGTAGGTCCCGGTGAAGCTTGGTATTCCGATGTTCAGGTACTTAGTGATTTCCTTCAAGTGTCTCCCAAAGGGTGTGTCTTCATCCAGTTGTGCAAACTTGTTCCTTGAGTCCGCCATCCTAGAGAGTAGAGGATGGAGAGAGTCAGAAATGAGTAGAGAAGAGTGACCTATGGCTTTTCTTAGTAGTCGTGTCCTACAGTCAGCGTGTACTCTGATACCATCTTGTAGCGATCCGACCTCAGATGGTCAAATCTCTGTGTTCAAGTGTCATCCCTGGATCGGTAATGCTGACACACACAATACTCGAAGGATTTATAACAGAGTGCAATCACACACTTATTACATCGAATGTCTCAAAAGAGAACTGATTACAATAAATATGGCTTAAGGCCATCTAAATAAAATAACAGCGGAAGGCTTGGAAGATAAAGTGAGTCCATCAACTTCAACGGCATAGCTGAGTGCATGACAACGACCTAGCGCACCTTACTCTTCGTCTGAAAAGTCTGCAACATGATATGTTGCAGCCCGGAAATGGGTCAGCACATGGAATATGCTGGCAATATAACACAGTAGAGCAAGGAACAGAAAATTGCTATCACTACATGCATATTTGGCTGGTGGAAAGCTCTAGGGTTATCTTGTTTTGCGAAAAGCCAATTTTTCCCTACATCAAAGGAATATGTTTTATTTAACTATCATGGTAGTTGTTAAACATTGAGAAGATAAATCCCCATCTCAATCCCAATTAAAAGTAATCATTAAACCCAACAAATTAATTTAGAGTGATGAGATCAAATCAATAATTCAAGTACCAGATACTCAAGACGTCCATAACCGGGGACACGGCTAATCATGATTAGTTTGTACACTCTGCAGAGGTTTGTGCACTTTTCCCCACAAGACTCGATCTCCTCCGTTGGATTTCTCGCACTACATGGTGTTTGAGAAACGGATGACCGAGACACAGTCTTTCAGAAGCATTTACTCTTTACTCTGGGTAGACAGTTACACCTACTTTCCCCTACATCTGCTAGCCTACCACTGAAAGAGGTCCTGCAACATACTCAACTATGCTAGAGCCCATAATAGCTTGTGGCTGCACACGGAAGTTTCTACCATGAATAATCTTATGATCCCTTTGAGCCTGGGTGGCGAACCAAAAAGACAACACTGGTATATCCCCAGGTGCCTACAACCAATCCACTCAGATGTGTATTTAAGTAGCCACCTTAAGTTAACCATTAATTAACAATCTCACATCTGTCATGGATACACTCAAACCCAATCCACGTCTACGAGCATAGCATGGCAATATAAGCATAGCGTAGAAGTAACTCCCAGGGGTTTGATAATAAAGGGCAATAGGTTCTACCTCATCATCTACTTCCCAATACCCACAAGTT
Organism: Thinopyrum elongatum; assembly: GCA_011799875.1. Classification (NCBI taxonomy): domain Eukaryota; kingdom Viridiplantae; phylum Streptophyta; class Magnoliopsida; order Poales; family Poaceae; genus Thinopyrum; species Thinopyrum elongatum. The sequence continues at coordinate 271,567,867 of CM022297.1, forward strand.
AATCACATCCTAATCATGCAGTGTTTGAGGATTGAATCTAATGCACAAAAACTGGGTATGAAAAGAGTATGATCAATGTGTTACTTGCCTTGCTGACGATCTGCAAACCCTAGAGACTCGTAGTAGCACGCTTCGCACTCCGGGAATTCTATCGTAAACAAACAATAGCATACATAAGCAATCAAGCATAGATGCAAGGGTAAAACTCAAATAAGAAGATCAAATCTGAAAGTTCAACTGAAGAGATTCGATCTGCAAAAAGAATCAAACGAATCGGAGCTACGGAACTGAAACTACGGTCAAAAGAACTTCGAATTCAAATCTGCTTGAAACCAAATTTTAAATTGTCAAAATCATGTTCAAGTTGATTAACCGGAAAGAGGGGTTCGAGACGAAGATTTTGGCATTGGTTTCACTGGATTTGGACGAACGGTTTAGAAACGGCGAGGGTTTGAAGATCAGGGGCTAATCTACGATAAAAAAATCGCGGATAGGTCCCTGGTAGAAAAAGAAAAACCTATCGGACGAACGTCTGCTAACAGAGACGAACGGGCGAAAACGTTCGTTACAACGAACGAACGAATGTTCGCAATGAACTAAACCGAGAAAACCGAACCGATCTACTAAAAAACCGAACTAGGGTTTAAAAAAAACCGAGACGGTTTTTACATAAACCGAAAAAAAAACAACCGGCGAGATCCGGCGGCTCCGGCGCGGCTCCGGCGAAGGCGGCGGGCTCCGCGGGCGGCGGCGGCTAGCGCGGGGTGAGGCGCGGGCGGCGGGGTGCGGCACGGCGGCGGCAGCAGCAGCGGGCGGCGGCGGGGGCAGCGGCAACGGCAGCAATGGCGACGGCGGCGGTGTGGGGAGACGAGGGGGGCGGCGGCATATAAAGGGCTCGAGGGGGCCGGCTTGGGAGAGGGGGCGGCCATGGGGAGTCCGGCTCGGACTCCCTCGGCGTCCGTGCGGCGGCGGGACTCCCGCTCGGGGTCGGGGACGGCGCGAGCTGGGCCGGCTGGGCTTCGGCCCAGTCGGTCCGAAAAGTTTTTTTTTTTAAATAGGATTCCGCCGAGAAAAATCCTAAATGAAATATAAAAAAATCTAAAAAATGCCAAAAACAATTTTCACCGTCTAAATAAAATGTTTAGAACAAAGTGAACATTTTCTTGGCCTAAAAATGCATATTTTTCTAATTCAAATAAAATAGCAATAAAATCCAAATAAAATTATTTATTTGATTTTAACATTTTTCCTCCAATATTTCTTTTATTTTGGAGAAGTCATATTATCTCCTCTCATATGTTTTTAATATGAAATATTTTGGAAAGAAAAATAAATAAAACCAAAATGATCCTCTTTTCAATATTTGAGAAAATTCAAATATGAAAATAATAAAATCCCCAACTCTCTCCGTGGGTCCTTGAGTTGCTTAGGATTTTTAGGGTCACAATCAAAATGCAAATAAAATATGATATGCAAATGATGACCTATGTATAACATTCCAAATTGAAAATTTGGGATGTTACACATATAAAATTGGTGCAAGCATGGCATGAATACTTCATAAATTATAGATACGTTGGAGACGTATCAGCATCCCCAAGCTTAATTCCTGCTCGTCCTCGAGTAGGTAAATGATAAAAGAAATAATTTATGAAGTGTGAATGCTAGCAAGTGCACAAGTTTGATCAATGATAATTTCAATCACTTTTTCTAGCATCATTATAAATCATAAACAGTAGCTCATCTCAAAAACCTTCTCATGATCAAGTAGCAAGCTATTCACATGTTAAAGCATAGATCATAAACTTTCTTGAAAACTAACAAACTAGGTTCTCAGTCATCAAACAATTGTAATTCATCTTATTTTCAGGAAGGGTCTATGTAAGAGCTTTGATTTAGCAAATCCCACATACTCAACTATCATATAGTCTTCCATGATTGCTACCACTCAAAGCATATTTTTAGAACAAATAGCATCCATTGAACACAGAGAAAGATAGGGGCATAATGTTTCGCCTCCCAATTTATTTATCATATAGATAATTGTCAACAATAATAATTCATGATCAAATATATTTGAATGGCCATATATGCTTAGATCTTTCCCCATCACATGATGCTTGCCAACTAAAGAGTAGGTTGGAATGAGAAGGAATACTACTAACTCTTTTATAAAAGTAAAAGATAGGCCCTTCGCAGAGGGAAGCAGGGATTTGCAGAGGTGCCAGAGCTCGAAGCTTTTAAAACAAAGAAGAATATAATTTTGAGAAGTATGCTTTAATTGTCAACGTAGCGACCGAGAGTTCTCACTATCTTCCAAGCTAGACACATTATAGGCGGTTCCCAAACAGAATGGTAAAATTTTTACTCCCCCTCAACCAACAAGCACACTCCACGGCTGGTCCGAAACAACGGGTACCGTTCATACCAACAACAGTCCTGGGGGAGTTTTGTTTGAAATTATTTTGATTTAATTTCGAGCATGGAACTGTGCATCCCGATTACCAGCCACTTTCTGATGAATGACAAGTGAATCAACACTCATCGTGAGAATAACCCACCTAGCATGGAAGATACTGACAGCCCCTAGTCGCTACATGAGCGATTCGGGCATACAAAATAGATTATTATTTGAAGGTTTAGAGCTTGGCACATGCAAATTTACTTGGAACGGCAGGTAAATACCGCATATAGGTAGATATGGTGGACACTCATGGAAGAAACTTGGTTCAAGGATTTTGGATGCACAAGCAGTATTCCCGCTTAGTACAAAAATTTTGGCTAGCAAAAGATTCTAAATAGCAAGCACCACATGTTGGAGGATCCATAACAATATAACTTCTATACAAATATACCCAAACATAACTCATTATGTTGTCTTCCTTGTTCAACTTCAACTAATTTGATCAAGTTTGAAAATAATTAATGGGGCTCACAATCATAGAAGATGTCCAAGATAGTATATTTATATGTGAAACCTCTCTTCCTTCAATATTCTTTCATGAATTGTTCAAGTGACCAATACTATGTTTGCTAACTTTCAATAAATTTACCACCTCTAATTCTTATATGTGAAGTCATTACTCCCCATGGTATAAGCATATGAAACATAAATAAATTCAGATTTATGATATTCAATTCATTCAACCATTTACTTATAGGATATAAGTGAAGCACGAGAGTAAATGACAAACTACTCCAAAAGATATAAGTGAAGATCAATGAGTAGTCAAATAATTATTTAGCTATGTGAGGACTCTCTCCATAAAGAAAATTTTGATCTTAAGTACTTTATTCAAACATCAAGCAAGACAAAATAAAATGACATTCTAAAAATAGCAGACATCATATGAAGAAGCAAAAACTTAGGCTCAACCGATACTAACCGATAATTCTTGATGAAGAAAGGTGGGATGCCAACCGGGGCATCCCCAAGCTTAGATGCTTGAGACTTCTTGAAATATTAACTAGGGATGCCTTGGGAATCCCCAAGCTTGAGCTTTTGTGTCTCCTTAATTCCTTTTATATCACAGTTTCCCTAAATCTTAAAAACTTCATGCACACAAAACTCAACAAGAACTTGTGAGAAAAGTTAGTATAAATCAAATGGAAAACCTTATCATTATTTACTGTAGAAAATCACTAAAATTATTATTTAACATTGCATACTAAATTCCTCTGCATATTTAATACTCCTATCCTCAAATAGAATCATTAAACAAGCAAACATATGCAAACATAACAGCAATCTGTCTAAACAGGACAGTCTGTAAAGAGTGCAATTGTACTCATACTTCCCTAACCCCAAAAATTCTGAAAAATAACCACTCCGTAGAAAATTTGGTTTTACTCATTGTGTAAAAATTTCCAAGATTTTACCACATTCTGAATTTCCAGAAGAATTCATACAATGATAGAAAACTTTCTGTTTTCAAAACAGCAACATATAGACTTGCAAAATAAGCATGGTAAAGGCTATACTTGACCTTTTTATTGAAATAAAAGATGAAAAACATTAATATAAATAACATAAAGCAAAATCTAATAAAATAAAATGATGCTTCAAGCAAAAATCATATCATGTGACGAATAAAAATATAGCTCCAAGTGAGGTTATCGATAATGTTGAAGACGAAAGAGGGGATGCCTTCCGGGGCATCCCTAAGCTTAGTTGCTTGGATCTTCCTTGAATATTACATTGGGGTGCCTTGGGTATCCCTAAGCTTAGAGTCTTGTCACTCCTTATTCTCCTCATATCGATATCTCACGCAAAACTTGGAAACTTCAATCACACAAAACTTAACGGAACTTCGTGAGATGGGTTAGTATGATAGAACAAATCATTCACTTTGGCACTGTCAAGACAAGATTCAAACTTTTTCCCACATGATTCCTACTGTAACCTATTATTTCTATAATTTATATTGAGCAATATAAGCCATAGAAACTAGAAAACAAGAAAACTATGCATCGAAAGCAGAATCTGTCAAAAACAGAACAGTCTGTAAAGATCTGAATTAAGCTCATACTTCTTTTACTCAAAAAATCCTGAAAATTACGAAAACGTAGACAATTTGTATATCAATCCTCTGTAAAAATTCAGAGTTTTTCCACATTCCAGTAAAATATAATAATTTATGTACTTGACGCAAAAGTTTCTGTTTTTGCACAGAATCAGATCAACTATCAACCACACTATCCCAAAGGCTTTACTTGGCACTTTATTCAAAAAAAGCTATAAAACATGATTACTACAGTAGCATAATAATGTGAACACACAAAAACAGTAGGGGTAAATATTGGGTTGTCTCCCAACAAGCGCTTTTCTTTAATGCCTTTTAAGCTAGGCATGATGATTTCAATGATGCTCACATAAAAGATAAGGATTGAAACACAATGGGAGCATCATGAAGCATATGACTAGCACATTTAAGTCTAACCCACTTCCTATGGATAGGGATTTTGTGAGCAAACAAATTATGGGAACAAGAATCTACTAGCATAGGAAGGTAAAACAAGCAAAACTTCAAGATTTTCAACACATAGAGAGGAAACTTGATATTATTGAGATATGTAAAAGCATATATTCCTCTCTCATAATAATTTTCAGTAGCATCATGAATGAATTCAACAATATAACTATCACATAAAGCATTCTTTTCATGATCCACAAGCATAGAAATTTCATTACTCTCCACATAAGCAAATTTATTCTTATGAAAAGTAGTGGGAGCAAACTCAACAAAATAACTATCATGTGAGGCATAATCCAATTGAAATTTAAAATCATGATGACAAGTTTCATGGTTATCATTATTCTTTATAGCATATATGTCATCATAATAATCATCATAGATATTAACTTTGTTCTCATAATCAATTGGAACCTCTTCCAAAATAGTGGATTGTGACGCCCCCAGCTTAATCGTGCACTAATCATACATGCAAATGCACACGATCAAGCCTAAGGACTCACTTGAAGATATCACAACACAACTCTAGACACAAATTAAAATAATATAAGCTTTATGTTACAAGCCAGGGGCCTCGAGGACTCGAATACATAAGCTCGCTTACAAGCGTCAGCGGAAGCATTCGATATCTGAGTACAGATATAAAAGAGAAACAGATAAGCCTTTAAGAAGGCGGGGCAAAACAAAAGCTACCTCGGGGTAGTAATAGTCATCGGCCCTCCTGCCTGGGACCCTCCGATCCTACTCCTGGTCGTCAGCCAACTCGTAGTAAAAGCCATCCTCGGGGTAGTAGTAGTAGTCCTCGGCAGGGACAGCTGGCTCCGGGGCTCCGTCATCTGGTTGCATCAAACGGATGTGGGGAAAAAGAGGAAGCAAAGCAACCGTGAGTACTCATCCGAAGTACTCAGCAAGCAAGGATCTACACTACATATGCAACATTATCAAAGAAAGGCTGTATATGCGGACTGGGCTGCAGAAATGCCAGAATAGAGAGAAGGCCTAGTCCTATCGAAGACTAGCATCTTCAAGCCTCTTCAAGCATCTTCGAGCATCTTGCAGCATTTAGAAGAGTACAGAAAAACATAATATAAAGTAGTAGTAGTGTTATCAACCTCACCCAGAGATCCTTTCTCGACTCCCTGCGAGAAAGCAATCCCAGAGCCATACTAACCGTTATCAACCTCGCCCAGAGATCCTTCCTCGACTCCCTGCGAGAAAGCAATCCCAGAGCCATACTATCCATTTCTCATCACAAGTATCCAGTTCTAGTTGTATCGATCGGGATACAACTTCGAGCGTCCATTGCTGAGGATCCGGCTATGCATAGATTAGTTCTTCCCTGCAGGGGTGCATCAACTTACCCACCACGCTCGCTTGACTCCGGCCAGACACACTTTTCTGGGTCATGCCCGGCCTCGGCCAAACGACACACCGTAGCCCTACCTACAGCTCAGCAGAGAGGTCCCCGCCGGTCTACATCGTAAGCGCTCAGGGGTCTTGGGCCATCGCCCTGTGCACTCCGGGTCGTTGCGAGAAGGGCGAATCTCGGTACCACCACTACAGGATGGCGCCGGCCCAGCCGTGCCGCAATGCTGAACTGGACGTCTGACAGAGCTTTCGGCTAATGCATACGATGCAGAGTACCCATATTTATTCCCGCGTGATGGTTAGTGCTATCGGGCCAAAGGCCCACTCAGATCAAATATCCAAATCATTAGTGGATTGGTAGTGCGGTAATGAGCAGAGACTCACGATCGATGTGACTCTGTCGCCCCGTCTCAAGGACTTGCGGCAAGGGCTAAGAATGCCTGGCCATGCCTCGTATTTATCTCTCGGGTACCCTCCAGGTCAACCCGTCTTCACATCACTCGCGGGTACCCCTCAGGGTCGACCCGCCTTTCCAAGCAACAGTTGTAAAGCCCAAGTATCCGTGTGTCCATAACATCTGGGGAATCCGAGGTATCACCCTCGTTGGATTCCTACTCGATGTATCCGTCAAGGTGAACTCGGAGGAATCACCCTCGATGGGTTCACACTTGAGGAGTTGCACGACAGCGTCGTTGTCGGAAGTGGTGAAGGAGGAATCACCCTCGATGACCATGACCAATTAACTACCCTACAAGGTTAACATCAGAAGTGCTGACGAGGTATCACCCTCGGCACTCGATAGTAACCCAGCAGTGTCGTACAACTAAGGGGATGATGTGCGGTGCCGGGGCCTGGTTGTCGATCATGTTGATCGAGTCATCTGATAATCCAGCGGGGCAACTAGGACAAAGTGGGGGTCTCTGGGGTTCTCTAACCAGCCTATACTAAGCAGTTTAGGATAAGCAGGTAAGGTATCAATAGTAGGTTACAATAAACAGGCTATGCATCAGAATAGGATAACTCAAGCAGTAGCAAATTCTAATGCAAGCAGGAGGGAGAAAGAATAGGCGATATAGGCATGTTCAAAGGGGGGGTGCTTGCCTGGAAGCTCTGCGGCAAAAGTCTGGTCGTCAGAAGTGTAGCCAATCACCGGAGCTGCGTCGGTCTCGGGGACTACGTCGGTACCGGGATCTACCGAGAAAGAAGAGGGGGAAGAAACAGATAAATACATGGCAAACATATGCAACACAGAGCATGCTATGCTAACGTGCAGTGCAGGGTTGCCTAAAAGACATGTCTAAAACATACTAGTTATTTTAGGATTTAAGTTGGATTCATTAACCGGTATATATGCACTATTCATCTACCGGAAACGGGCAAAAAGTTGCGGGTTCAACTCCGTAGAGCGTCCTTACATGAAAACAGATGACACGGTTGGATTCGTCTCGTCTTTCTGATCAACCTTCATGTAGAAAGTTTTTCGATCTGAGCTACGGTTTATTTTCTATGATTTTCTAAAGATTTAAGCAATATCCGGTAACTGAAATTCTGCCAAGTCTGAGAAATGCTCAGTTTTAGACATCACTTAGCTGTTTTCCGGAGGCTATAGCTGTTGTTCTGTACATCCTATGATTTTGTGCCTTATATCAATTATGAGCATTTTTGTGCGATCTACATGTTACTATCACTTTTATCCATATTAGAGTTCATTAGCTTGATCATCAACAGCTCTAAAGTAGCTATGAAAATAAAGCTCTTTTTCAGTTTTTCACTTAACAGAACTTAGATTTTGTTATTTTCGTAGGAATTAATCCACGCATTATCTGAAACTGGTCCAATGGAACAAAATGAAGCTTGTTACGTCTACTTTCTGTTCATATAATTTTTACTCATGTTATCAGCTGTTTAGGGACTGTCCAGAGGGTTAAACAACGTTGCAGCAGCAAAGCTAGCTACTGCTACAGTAATTGAATGTTACTGTAGCAGAGCAGCAGACAGAGGAGCAGCGGCTACCAGGCGGGTGCGGGCGGCAGCAGCCATGGACGGCGGCGCACGGGGGCAGTGCGGGGAGCGGCGGGGCAAGGCCGGAGCCATACACACACACACTGCACGCACCACACACACACACACAGAGCACGCACACACACACACAGCGTACACCACACACGGCCATGGCCATGACCAGGAGCGGCAGTACGCAGCGAGGCCAAGCGGCATCGGAGCTAGCAGCAGCAGTAGGCGGAGGTGGGCGTGGACGGCGCGGCCAGGGCACACGCACGGCGCGGGGGCGGAGAGAGGGGGGAAAATAGAGGAGAAGGAAGCGCGGCTCACAGCGGGGGTCGTCGGTATACTGGGGTAGCGCGGGGTGGTCCAGAGGCGACGGCAACGGCGGCAAGATGTGCTGGCCGTGGTGGAGATGAAGGAAGCAGGCGATGTCGCAGGGGCTCCCCGGTCTTGACACAATGATGGAGAGGATGAGGCAGATGACGGTGGTCCTCCTGGGCACCTACTTGTAGCTCGAGAACAACCGCGGCCACAGCAGCGGCGATGACGCGGCGACAGCCGCTTCGGGCGCCGCCAAATTTGCGAGAGAGAGGGGAGCAAGGAAGAAGAAAGGAGGGGCTAGGGTTCGCGGATGAGGTGGGGCGTCCATATACTCCTCCAAGTGCCCTGTAGCGGCTCGGTGTCGAGAATCCGACGGCGGAGTCGACCTCTAGTGCGTGCGGCGTCGACACGAGGACGAAGATGATGACTATAGTTTTGGACTGGGCCGGATCTGCTTCTGTTGCTAAATGGGCCAAGTGCACAGGAACTTTTATCAATTTCTTTTCAGTCAATCTTAGTTAGCTACTATTTCTCAATTATTAAAATAGCAAATAAATTTTGTTGTAGTTGAAACTTGTGGCATAATTACTATGCAATATTTTAGGGTTGCCCACAAGTTTCATAACATTTGGAGGTGCACAAATATTTGTTTATTTAAAAGGTCATTTTTATTTGCTGTTGGACCCTCTATCAATTTCCTAGAAATTTAATTGTGAGCCAAATGAAGTGGGTTTCAACTTGAAAATTTCTTAGTGATTATTTGCTAAATTTTGAACAATTTAGTTTTGCAGTCTGAGGAAAAATTAATTTGACTTATATTTTGAATTTGAATTTGAGCTGGATCATTTCTTTAATTGCATTTTCATTAAGATAATCATGATGACAAGGCATATTGATTTGGTTAATGACATGAATAAGATCTGGGGGTGTTACAAATCTACTCCACTCGAAGAAATCTCGTCCCGAGATTTAAGAGGTAGAGTAAGGGGAAAAGATCTAGTTACTAAATTCTAATGAGCCTTCTTGTTCTTGATACCCTTCTCAAAGAAGTTGACCCTTTACGTCGATGTCTTCATTTCTTTGCTTCAGATCATCATGATGAAGTCGTCATCCTTTCTTCGGGAATTCCATCGTACTTACGAAAATGATAAGGGAAAAACTCGGGAATGATGGAATTCTATATGGATAATCATCTGAGGTTATCTCAGGAATGAAACACATAAATACCTCTCAAGTTGAAACTTAAGAAAAACATCAAGAACAAGGTAAGAAGGTACAATAAGAAGTTTCAAGCGAATAGGCAATCGTTCGATGCCTAAAACAGGGCATGAAAGGGGTTCAAAGTAACGGGAATAAGCATTGTGTCTGATACCAGAATTGATGATCTTTCAGAAGGTGGCTCGTGAATTACGCACGAGGCCACGCGCGAGGAACAACCTTGGGAACAGGGGGTGTACAGGAGAGTCAGGTTTCGATCCTGTGGAACTATGGGTTATGGGCCCACCATGTGGGTTAAAAGTATGAAGGACAGTGACACCATGCACAGTCAGGATAGTAAGGCCTGTCAGAGGATAGCCTGTCAGTTATGTCGCCAACAACGTCAGCACCAAGGGCGAGGGACGAAGATAACCATTTTCCTGCTTGTTGTACGAGGCGGACCAATAGGCAAAGTTCTCGTCCATCGGTGGTTACCGAAATGTCATCAACAATAGTAGCAGGGTCTCACCGACAAGGTTGCACATCGAGGTGTTTTTCATAAGCAGGGAATTATTTCTGCTGATATCATATAGATCACAAGAAAGGTTAAACAAACCAATGGAAAAGAAAAATATGATTATCAGATCAAACAGTCCAATGGAAAGGAAGATGTGTTTACACACAAGAGTTGGGAGTATATCCTTCCCAAGGAAAAGCGGATCATGATATACATGATAGGACAGCAAGTTCAAAAGCATTTAGATAATGGGGCGAGGGAAGAATCGTGATATTACCCATACAACGGTGTGAGGGTAATTGAACGAGAAACATTTTGTATTATGCTTCCGATGTTCTTGTTGATATTCGGAATACCACAGTCATGCTTCGATGCAGCAATGATATGGTGTCAAGTAAAGATTGGGTTCAAAGATCTCAAGAGATACCAAGAAACAATTCCAAGATTATCTCAGAACGTAAGGAATAACCAAGCACAACCAGGTCTGTGTTGGCAGAAAGTCAAGATGTCATCGATGATATCACAAATCATCAAGGGGCAGGGATGGTATTTCTAGCCATGAATTCAATTGACATCTTTGAAGAAGCCAAAGTGTTGATGGTGATCACGACAAATTTTATCGAGAGACTCCATGAAGATGCCATTGAGCAGCGATGACATCAAGCAAAAGGAAGGATGAAGTGAAAGGCTGTGAGAACCACGGATTCGACACAAGCTCGAAGTCAAGCTTGTTGTTCGAGGTGAAATGATAAGATGAGGAAGATCGACGTAAGCTTAGCTCATCATCGGAAGTTGCTCCAGGCATAAGGACCAGGTAGCACAGTTAAAATTTAGCACAATATTGATATAGCCGATCAGGCTAGGAATGACTTGAAGGATTATTAAACTCATAAGCAACGAAAATTTCTTAGAGTTATTGAATCGGAGTGCGGAATCGATTCACTTATCGGTGTTCTCGAGTAACTAATAACCCAGAACCCGGGGGAAAATTGGAATCGACGAGAATAATAGTTGATGAAGAACTCATAAGAGGTTATGTAGTTCCGTGATATTCTCGAGATACCAGGGGCAACACTTGTAGGTAGATCAGAATAGAGGTTGGATAGGTGAAATGATCTGCAGAAGACAAGTATTTTAACTTGTCCAGGAAATGAATCAAAGAATATTAATACAGCCGGAACCATGATTGCAAAGGATCAATTCACAGATACAAGATGAACTTATACCAAGGGGGAATTATTTTTATGAGCAACTTCCATGATAAGTTCTACATCGTTTCCATGGGCAAGAACACAAAGGTTCAAGGTTGACTCCCACTTCTTTAATGCATAACCTTTCATTCACTCCTTGTTTTTGAAGTAATTGTAATGCTGAAGATTTATCAGGCGAAGCACCAGAGGAGTATGACTCGCATAACTTTCGAGTTCACACGGATTAGGGAAAGCATAGGTTCAACCCATCGGGACAACTTAGGAACCTATACCGCAATCTTCAGGAGTAGATAACACAAGCTCGAAAGTAATCAGAGGATACAATTTGCCAAAGACATTATGTATCCGAGGAAAGACTTGCAAGGCTATTGAATACGTAAGACTCTGTCGGATAATAACCCAACAAAAAGACCAGATGGTCAGCAAAGGATCTGGTGTGAGTATTGGTACTCAAATAGAAGAAGAAAAACTACAGGGGCATCGGATTATAGAAACAAATGAATAATTTGATACTCAAATATAAAGGATTTATGATTTTCAAAGCTAAGGATCAGAAGCAGACGCTGTGATCAAAAGATGATAAGTCTAATAGAACTGGATGGACAATCAATTACAACTTGATTGGCCGAGAATCAACTCATGTCCAAAATGACGTCCGAGCCGGAAGGACGAATTCTAAGAATCGACGGATGATAGGGATTATTATCATTCATATTGAATCAATAGACTCGGAATGACAATGACAAAGAATGCTAATGAATATTGCGAGACATATGGATTTGACCATAATGCAGGCAGACAAGACTTTCAGGAGCACTAGGCTGCAGAGGATCTTCGGGAGATCGAATTGCATTTTGAAGAATTTTGTGAGACATATGAACAACTGGGGATGAACGAATCCCAGTTAAGTGAATTTTCTGCAGTGCGAAAAGAGGCTGCAAAGCAGAAGACACAAGGATTCTCGGAACAACGGAGAGTATTAGGGGTAACTTGTAACAACAAGAGCAATTGGGGATGAGGGTACAACGAAAAGGATGTTATCCACGGGGATTTATCGGTGGTCAGGAATTGCAAAGATAGTGGGCACAAGGGTCTCGGGAAAACACCGAAGAGTATCTTCAAAATCTTCTGATGAAGCAGGCGATCATCTGGACTGAGGGGCTCTCCGGGAGAAAGTATTTACGAGAACCTAGAGTTAGAGTTAGTAAAATCATTTAACCCGAATAGAAGAGAGATCAGAGTCCCAGAGTATAGACGAGGAATAAAAGATCCTAATACCACCCAATTGGCGACGTGGGCCCGTAAGCCACACATCCATGTTAGTAAAACGGTTTTCATTGGCTAGACTCAACTTCGGCCAAAGAGTTGGAAAGGGGGGGTTCCTACAGGCAGTCGGCTCTGAAACCAACCTATGACGCCCCCGGCTTAATCGTGCACTGCACTAATCATACACGCAAATGCACACGATCAAGCGTAAGGACTCACTTGAAGATATCACAATACAACTCTAGACACAAATTAAAATAATGCAAGCTTTATGTTACAAGCCAGGGGCCTCGAGGGCTCGAATACATAAGCTCGCTTACAAGCGTCAGCGGAAGCATCCGATATCTGAGTACAGATATAAAAGAGAAACAGATAAGCCTTTAAGAAGGCGGGGCAAAACAAAAGCTACGATCGAAAAGGCGCAGGCCTCCTGCCTGGGACCCTCCGATCCTACTCCTGGTCGCCAGCCAACTCATAGTAAAAGCCATCCTCGGGGTAGTAGTAGTAGTCGTCAGCAGGGACAACTGGCTCCGGGGCTCCGTCATCTGGTTGCATCAAACGGATATGGGGAAAAACAGGAAGCAAAGCAACCGTGAGTACTCATCCGAAGTACTCAGCAAGCAAGGATCTACACTACATATGCAACATTATCAAAGAAAGGCTGTATATGTGGACTGGGCTGCAGAAATGCCAGAATAGAGAGAAGGCCTAGTCCTATCAAAGACTAGCATCTTCAAGCCTCTTCAAGCATCTTCGAGCATCTTGCAGCATTTAGAAGAATACAGAAAAACATAATATAAAGTAGTAGTAGTGTTATCAACCTCACCCAGAGATCCTTTCTCAACTCCCTGCGAGAAAGCAATCCTAGAGCCATACTAACTGTTATCAACCTCGCCCAGAGATCCTTCCTCGACTCCCTGCGAGAAAGCAATCCCAGAGCCATACTATCCATTTCTCATCACAAGTATCCAGTTCTAGTTGTATCGATCGGGATACAACTCCGAGCGTCCGTTACCGAGGATCCTGCTATGCATAGATTAGTTCTTCCCTGCAGGGGTGCACCAACTTACCCACCACGCTCGCTTGACTTCGGCCGGACACACTTTTCTGGGTCATGCCCGGCCTCAGCCAAACGACACACCACAGCCCTACCTAGAGCTCAGCAGAGAGGTCCTCGTCGGTCTACATCCTAAGCGCTCAGGGGTCTTGGGCCATCGCCCTGTGCACTCCGGGTCGTTGCGAGGAGGGCGAATCTCGGTACCACCACTACAGGATGGCGCCGGCCCAGCCGTGCCGCAACGCTGAACTGGACGTCTGACAAAGCTTTCGGCTGATGCATACGATGCAGAGTACCCATATTTATTCCCGCGTGATGGTTAGTGCTATCGGGCCAAAGGCCCACTCAGATCAAATATCCAAATCGTTAGTGGATTGGTAGTGCGGTAACGAGCAGAGACTCACGATCAATGTGACCCCATCGCCCCATCTCGAGGACTTGCGGCAAGGGCTAAGAATGCCCGGCCACGCCTCGTATTTATCTCTCGGGTACCCTCCAGGTTAACCCGTCTTCACATCACTCGCGGGTACCCCTCAGGGTCGACCCGCCTTTCCAAGCAACAGTTGTAAAGTCCAAGTATCCGTGTGTCCATAACATCTGGGGAATCCAAGGTATCACCCTCGTTGGATTCCTACTCAATGTATCCGTCAAGGTGAACTCGGAGGAATCACCCTCGATGGGTTCACACTTGAGGTGTTGCACGACAACGTCGTTGTCAAAAGTGGTGAAGGAGGAATCACCCTCGATGACCATGACCAATTAACTACCCTACAAGGGTAACATCAGAAGTGCTGACGAGGTATCACCCTCGGCACTCGATAGTAACCCAATAGTGTCGTACAACTAAGGGGGTGATGTGCAGTGCCGGGGCCTGGTTGTCGATCATGTTGATCGAGTCATCTGATAATCCAGCGGGGCAACTAGGACAAAGTGGGGGTCTCTGGTGTTCTCTAACCAGTCTATACTAAGCAGTTTAGGATAAGCAGGTAAGATATCAATAGCAGGTTACAATAAACAGGCTATGCATTAGAATAGGATAACTCAAGCAGTAGCAAATTCTAATGCAAGCAGGAGGGAGAAACAATAGGAGATATAGGCATGTTCAAAGGGGGGGGTGCTTGCCTGGAAGCTCTGCGGCAAAAGTCTGGTCGTCAGAAGTGTAGCCAATCACCGGAGCTGCGTCGGTCTCGGGTACTACGTCGGTACCGGGATCTACCGAGAGAGAAGAGGGGGAAGAAACAGATAAATACACGGCAAACATATGCAACACAGAGCATGCTATGCTAACGTGCAGTGCAGGGTTGCCTAAAAGACATGTCTAAAACATACTAGTTATTTTAGGATTTAAGTTGGATTCATTAACCGGTATATATGCACTATTCATCTACCAGAAATGGGCAAAAAGTTGCGGGTTCACCTCCGTAGAGGGTCCCGACACGGAAACAGATGACACAGTTGGATTCGTCTCGTCTTTCTGATCAACCTTCATGTAGAAAGTTTTTCGATCTGAGCTACGGTTTATTTTCTATGATTTTCCAAAGATTTAAGCAATATCTGGTAACTCTCTGAAATTCTGCTGTCTGAGAAATGCTCAGTTTTAAACATCACTTAGCTGTTTTCCGTAGGCTATAGCTGTTGTTCTGTACATCCTATGATTTTGTGCCTTATATCAATTATGAGCATTTTTATGCGATCTACATATTAGTATCACTTTTATCCATATTAGAGTTCATTAGCTTGATCATCAACAGCTCTAAAGTAGCTATGAAAATAAAGCTATTTTTCAGTTTTTCACTTAACAGAACTTAGCATTTTGTTATTTTCGTAGGAATTAATCCACGCATTATCTGAAACTGGTCCAATGGAACAAAATGAAGCTTGTTACGTCTACTTTCTGTTCATATAATTTTTACTCATGTTATCAGCTGTTTAGACATTGTTTAGGGACTGTCCAGAGGGTTAAACAATGTTGCAGCAGCAAAGCTAGCTACTGCTACAGTAATTGAATGTTATTGTAGCAGAGCAGCGGCTAGCAGGCGGGCGCAGGCGGCAGTAGCCGCGGACAGCGGCGCACGGGGGCAGTGCGGGGAGCGGCGGGCCAAGGCCGGAGCCACACACACACACACTGCACGCACCACACACACACACAGAGCACGCACACACACACAGCGTACACCACACACGGCCATGGCCATGACCAGCAGCGGCAGTACGCAGTGAGGCCGAGCGCCATTGGAGCTAGCAGCAGCAGTAGGCGGAGGTGGGCGCGGCCGGCGCGGCTAGGGCACACGCACGGCGCGGGGGCGCGAGAGCAGGTGCGGGCGCGACCGGCAGCGTGGGGAGCGCGGGCGCGAACTTCAGTGGTGCCCACGACGTGCGCGAGGCTACGGCTACGGGTATGGAGAGAGGGGGGAAATAGAGGAGAAGTAAGCGCGGCTCACAACGGGGGTCGTCGGTATGCTGGGGTAGCGCGGGGTGGTCCAAAGGCGACGGCAACGGCGGCAAGATGTGGTGGCCATGGCGGAGACGAAGGAAGCAGGCGATGTCGCAGGGGCTCCCCGGTCTTGACCCAGTGATGGAGAGGATGAGGCAGATGAAAGTGGTCCTCCTGGGCACCTACTTGTGGCTCGGGAACAACCGCGGCCACAGCAGCGGCGATGATGCGGCGACGGCCGCTTCGGGCGCCGCCAAATTTGCGAGAGAGAGAGAGGGGAGCGAGGAAGAAGAAAGGAGGGGCTAGGGTTCACGGATGAGGTGGGGGAGTCCATATACTCCTCCAGGTGCCCTGTAGCGGCTCGGTGTCAAGAATCCGACGGCGGAGTCGACCTCCAGTGCGTGCGGCGTCGACACGAGGACAAAGATGATGACTGTAGTTTTGGACTGGGCCGGATCTGCATCTTTTGCTAAATGGGCCAAGTGCACAGGAACTTTTATCCATTTCTTTTCAGTCAATTTTAGTTAGCTATTGTTTCTCAATTATTAGAATAGCAAATAAATTTTGTTGTAGTTGGAACTTGTGGCATAATTACTATGCAATATTTTAGGGTTGCCCACAAGTTTCATAACATTTGGAGGTGCACAAATATTTGTTTATTTAAAAGGTCATTTTTATTTGCTGTTGGACCCTCTATCAATTTCCTAGAAATTTAATTGTGAGTCAAATGAAGTGGGTTTCAACTTGAAAATTTCTTAGTGATTATTTGCTAAATTTTGAACAATTTAGTTTTGCAGTCTGAGGAAAAATTAATTTGACTTATATTTTGAATTTGAATTTGAGCTGGATCATTTCTTTAATTGCATTTTCATTAAGATAATCATGATGACAAGGCATGTTGAATTGGTTAATGACATGAATAAGATCTGGGGGTGTTACAAATCTCCTCCACTCGAAGAAATCTCGTCCCGAGATTTAAGAGGTAGAGTAAGGGGAAAAGATCTGGTTACTAAATTCTATCGAGCCTTCTTGTTCTTGATACACTTCTCAAAGAAGTTGACCCTTTACGTCGATGTCTTCATTTCTCGGTACATCTGTAGATAACCTGCATAAGCAAAGTACTTTTATCTTTAAAAACCTTATCATTTCTACATAGCCAAAGCAACCAAATCACGACAAGCGCTCCCACCCTAAGAAGAATTTTGAACCTGTGATAAATCCCATGTAATCAGTTGCCAAATATTTTAGCAACACTACAAGGAGGATACAAGCCAGAAGCTATTTGGATGACTGACCATATAGAACGAGCCAATTTACATTGGAAGAACAAATGTTTTATTGTCTCATCATGCGGATGAAAGGATCGAGAAGAGGTGTCTAGAGGGGGGTGATTAGACCCTCAACAAAGAAAAGTAGCAGTTTTTAGTTTCTTCAAGTTAAGGTGGAGTTTTAGCACAAGTTTAAACATTCACAATACATTTCAAGCAAGCATGGCAAGAGTATATGAGCAGCGGAAAGTAAAGCATGCAAGTTGCAAGAAAGTAAAGGGATGGGATTGGAGTGTGCAAACGCAATAGGAGACACGAAGATTTTTGGCGTGGTTCTGATAGGTGGTGCTATCGTACATCCACGTTGATGGAGACTTCAACCCACGAAGGGTAATGGTTGCGCGAGTCCACGGAGGGCTCCACCCACGAAGGGTCCACGAAGAAGCAACCTTGTCTATCCCACCATGGCCATCGCCCACGAAGGACTTGCCTCACTTGGGTAGATCTTCACGAAGTAAGCGATCTCCTTGCCCTTACAAACTCCTTGGTTCAACTCCACAATCTTGACGGAGGCTCCCAAGTGACACCTAACCAATCTAGGAGACACCACTCTCCAAAAGGTAATAGATGGTGTGTTGATGATGAACTCCTTGCTCTTGTGCTTCAAATGATAGTCTCCCCAACACTCAACTCTCTCTCTTAGATTTGGCTATGGTGGAAAGATTATTTGAGTGGAAAGCAACTTGGGGAAGGCTAGAGATCAAGATTCTTGTGGTTGGATTGGAATGTCTTGATCTCAACACATGAGTCGGTGGTTCTCTCTCAGAAAATGAGTAGTGGAAGTGTAGGCACGTTCTGATGGCTCTCTCTCTAATGGAGAAGGGGATGGAGGGGTATTTATAGCCTCCACACAAAATCTAACCATTACACACAATTTACCAAACTCGGTGGGACCGAATAGTGAAACTCGGTGAGACCGACCTGGTTCAAAATGTGAACGTTAGGCTTTTCGGTGGGACAGATATAATAAACTCGGTGGGACCGATGTGCTAGGGTTAGGGTAAAACCTCATCTCGGTTTGACCGATTACACAAACTCGATGAGACTGATTTTAGTAATAAGCAAACAGAGAGTTGGTCAAGCAAACTCGGTGGGGCCGACTGCATATTTCGGTGAGACCAAAATAGTTGCAATAGGCAACAGAGAGTTTGCAATCCCATCTCGGTGAGACCGAGATCCCATCGGTGAGACTGAACTGATTAGGGTTTCTGGCAGTGGCCATGCCAAGTGAACTCGGTGGCGCCGGATGAATCAAATCGGTGGGGCCGAGTTTGACTTTGGGTTTAGGACATATTTGGAATTGAGAAAGTGGTTGAAGGCTTTTGGAGCATATCACTAAGCATTTTGAGCAAGCAAGCCATTAAGCAACACCTCATCCCCTTTTAATAGTATTGGCTTTTCCTATGGACTCAATGTGATCTTGGATCACTAAAATGAAAATGTAGAGTCTTGAGCTTTTGCCAATATGTGTCCTTAGCATTTTGAAGGGGTTCCACATCCTCCTGTCCTGCCACTCCACTGTTGAACTCATCTGAAATATACTAGATGAAAATATTAGTCCAACAAGAGATATGTTGGCATTAATTACCAAAATCACCCAAGGAGCACTTGTGCTTTCAATCTCCCCCTTTTTGGTAATTGATGACAACATACATCAAATCTTTTAGATAGAGATATGAAGTGTAACAAGTAAAGCTTTGGAAGAACATGCAACATGCATTGGCTCCCCCTACATGTATGCAATCATATGAAGATAGACTATAAAAGTATGTGAATGCATAAACATGTCAGAGCAAGCAATGAGTTGCATGTATCTTGGCTATATGCATCAGAGCAAATGATGTGAAGTGCAAAAAGTATACCTACCTGTTCATGAGTCCTTCTTGCAAACAATATGTACATCAGCAAGAGATCCTCATGGACATGAGTGTGATGCATATACTTACATTGTGGCCTTGAGCTGACTTTGGAAGAGATGAACCTGAGAAAACAAGGTTAGATAACACAGGAACATCTACTAAACAGAGTAAGAACAGGAAACCACAAGAGTACCAAGACTGGGATGACATGTAGTGAGTGAGTACTTAGTACTTTATTTGGATATTGACATGTCCCCAAGGGATAAAGATATGCAATGAATTCCAAAGATTTTCTTCCCTTAAGTATCTTTCTCCCCCTGAATCTGATATTGGATAATGGGAGAAGATAGGGAATAGAAAATCAAAGAAAAGAAAATCCGAGCAAAAGACACAAAGAAACATCTACTAACATGTCTTTCCCCTCTTAAAGACATGTGGCTTCTCTCCTCCTTGAATACCAGCCATCTGGGATGGCTAAGAAGTCTCCCTCTCCCTTTGATGTGGTTAAGCGTTGATGTGCTCTCTCTCCCCCTTTGACATCAATTTCCAAGAAGGGATCTTCTGGAGTATGAGTCAAGTAGGTTTGGTCCTTGAGTCACATGACAAAGCAACATGTAACTTAAGATGCTGGTAGAGGACAAGAATCATCGAGTGGAGCTGGAACAGATATGCAGGATGCAAATGGCAAAATGTTTCCTCAGTAGTAAAATCGGTAACACTGAATTTTTTTTTGGTGGCACCGAGTTGTTTCGGTTTAGCCGATAAGAAAAAATCAGTGAGGCCGAATTTAATACAGAGAGAAAAAAAATTGCCATCTCAGCTCACTAGGCAAATAAGATCTCACAAAGATTTGCAGGGAATTAACTGAAGGATTTGCAATGAATTAAATGCAGGGAATGCAGAAAATAACAGAGAAAAGAAAAGGAAAGAAATCTAGCTGAAGTTTTTTTTTAAAGGGAAGAAGCAAGCAAGAGACAAATGCAAGAACACAAAGAAACACTAGAGAACTTCATCTAGAAAGGTTCGGTGACAAAGTCACCTATGTTAGAGTATATTGACTGAGGAGTCAAGTGAGAACACTTGATCATAGGTCATACTCATCGTTTAAGCTCAAAATAGGGTTGCCATTTTTTGTTTAAGCATTTTGATGTATTCACATCTTGTTGAGCTGCTTTGACCCATGTCTTGGGGTAAAGCTTCTCTAAGATGGAATAACATACCTTGGGTGGTGGTGTTGATCTTGATCATGTAGTTGAACTTGTGTTGGATGCTCAAGGTTGATGTAGTTCATCAAGAGTTGGGAGCACCACTTGTAGTTTGAGTTCACCTTCCTACATGGGTTAGTCTTTCAAGGAAGAGCACTTGTGTGTCCAAAATGACAATAATGAAATTTGATACCAAATGAAATTTGATATATTGTCAAAGGATATATTGAAAGGATTCATGCTTCCTTGTCTCCAACCACCATATTGTAGAGACTTGGTGATGTAGAGATTGCTTAGAATGTGAGTGAATTGCAATATCATAGAGTTGGGCTCATCCAAGTACCTACAAGGGTTAGATAACATGCAAGGGTACAAGTATAGATCCAAGACATATGATCATCATCATAAGAGAAATATCAAGGATTAGTCATGTAATGGCTCATGCCTTGCATGCATCCAAATGAAGTTACTACTCCAAGTTTGAGGCATCAATGATGTTCAATTCACCTCTCAAACGGCAAAATACTTTCTCATCAAGTGGTTTGGTGAATATATCCGCCAATTGCTTATCGGTACGAACATGCCTAAGATCGATATCTCCTTTAGCAACATGATCTCGAATGAATTGATGACGAACTTCAATATACTTAGTTCGAGAATGTTGCACGGGATTGTGAGCAATCTTAATAGCACTCTCATTATCACAAAGCAATGGAACATGTTTCACATAGATCCCATAATCTTTAAGAGTTTGGGTCATCCAAAGTAATTAAGCACAACATGAACCGGCGGCAATGTATTCCGCTTTGGCGGTGGATAAGGATACCGAGTTTTGTTTCTTGGAGGACCAAGACACAAGAGATCTACCAAGAAATTGACAAGTACCCGAAGTGAACTTTCTATCAACCTTGTCTCCGGCATAGTCCGAATCGGAGTAGCCAACAAGATCAAAAGAAGACCTCTTAGGATACCAAATGCCAAAGTTTGGTGTGTGAATTAAGTATCTCACTATCCTTTTCACAGCCTTAAGATGACATTCTTTGGGGGCCGCTTGATATCGTGCACACATGCACACACTTAGCATAATATCGGGACGGGAGGCACATAGATATAACAATGAACCAATCATAGAGCGGTAAACCTTTTGGTCAACCGGTTTGCCATCCTTTGTCAAGTCAAGATGTCCACTAGTAGGCATGGGTGTTTTCATACCTTTGCTTTCTTGCATGTTGAACTTCTTGAATAAGTCCTTGGTATACTTTGTTTGGGAAACAAAGGTACCCTCCTTAGTTTGCTTGATTTGCAAACCAAGAAAGAACTTGAGTTCACTCATCATAGACATCTCAAACTTCTCCGACATTAGTCTTCCAAACTTTTCACTAAAATGAGGGTTAGTCGAACCAAATATGATATCATCCACATAAATTTGGCACACAAATAATTCACCATTAACCCTTTCAGTAAAAAGTGTAGAATCAATTTTTCCAATCTCAAAGCCTTTTTCAATAATAAACTTAGTCAAGCATTTATACCACGGTCTAGGAGCTTGTTTAAGACCATAAAGAGCTTTGTGAAGTTTGTAAACATGGTCGGGTTTCTTAGGATTAACAAAGCCGGGAGGTTGTTTAACATAAACTTCCTCCTCAATTTCACCATTTAGAAAAGCACTTTTAATGTCCATTTGATACAATGTGATATCATGATGGTTGGCATAAGCAAGTAAGATGCGTATGGACTCAAGTC
The DNA here is from genome assembly GCA_011799875.1 of Thinopyrum elongatum. NCBI lineage: Eukaryota > Viridiplantae > Streptophyta > Magnoliopsida > Poales > Poaceae > Thinopyrum > Thinopyrum elongatum. Next base: position 271,590,350 of record CM022297.1, read on the forward strand.
TAGCAACAGGGGCATATGTCTCACCATAGTCCATACCTTCGACTTGAGTGTAGCCTTGAGCGACGAGATGGGCCTTGTTGCGTACAACTTGTCCATCTTCATCTTGCTTATTCCGAAACACCCATTTGGTACCAATGACATTATGCTTCTCATCGGGCTTTTCAACCAACGTCCACACTTGGTTCCTCTCGAAATTGTGTAGCTCTTCATGCATGGCGTTCACCCAATCCAGATCATCAAGAGCATCTTCAACCTTCATAGGTTCAATACTAGAAATGAATGAGTAATGTTCACAAAAGTTAGCCAAATGAGTTTTAGAGCGAGTAATTCTCCCGGTTTGGATATCATCAAAGATTTGTTCGATGGGATGGTCTCTTGAGACTCTTGCTCTAACTCGTGAGAGCTTTTGTTTAGGTCGGGGTGGAACATCCTCTTCATCATCTTGTTCTTCCTCTTGGCCCTCTTCATTGTTGGTGTTGTCGTTCTCTTGTGGAGGCGGAGAAGGAGGTTGATGAGGTTCATCTTGGTGTACTTCCTCGTTTTCTTCATCTTGGCGAGTCCCACTTGTGGATGCCTCCGAGTCAACTCATGGTTCACCTTGTCGTGAGGTAGAAGCTTCCACTTGGACGGACGAGGTAATCTCCTTCACCTCCGTTGGACGAATCTTGCCAATAGACAAGTCTTGGATTGCTTCCGAAGGGTCTTTATCTCCTACATCAATTGGCAATTGCTCTACTTGCGAGCCGTTAGATTCATCAAACTTCACATCTACCGTCTCTTCAACCTTTCGGGTGAAATTGTTGTAGACACGGTAAGTGTGAGAGTTTGAGCCATAACCGAGTAGGAAACCTTCATGAGATTTAGGAGCAAATTTTGAACGACGATGCTTATCAAGAATGTAGCACTTTGAGCCAAATACTCGAAAGTATCCAACTTGGGGTTTGTTACCGGTGAGAAGCTCATATGCCGTCTTGCCGAGTAGCTTGTGAAGATATAGACAATTTGTCGCATGACAAGCTGTCTCAACCACTTCCGCCCAAAAGTGTTTTGGCGTCTTGTACTCATCAAGCATTATTCTTGCCATCTCAATAAGAGTCCAGTTCTTCCTCTCAACAACTCCATTTTGTTGAGGCGTGTACGTAGCCGAGAACTCATGTGTAATCCCTTCTTCGTCAAGAAAGGTGTCCACATTTGTGTTCTTGAACTCCGTTCTGTTGTCGCTGCGAACCTTCTTGATCTTCACTTCAAATTGATTTTGGGCCTTCCTAGCGAAGTTCTTAAAGATCTTTTGGATCTGCGATTTATCATCAAGAAAGAACACCCACGTAAATCTTGAAAAATCATCGACTATGACTAGACCAAACGAATTTCCACCGAGACTTTTATAAGCGTTTGGACCAAAAAGATCCATATGAAGCAGCTCGAGCGGTCTTCTCATGGTCATGATGTTCTTCGCGGGGTGGCTTCCTCCAACCTATTTTCCTGCATGACAAGCACTGCACAATCTATCCTTGTCAAATATAACGTCTTTCACTCCAAGGATATGATTACCTTTAATAAGCTTATCAAGATTTCGCATGCCCACATGACCTAACCTTCTATGCCACAACCAACCTTTAGAAGATTTAGCAATTAAGCAAGTTCTAGGTTGAGCCTTTTTAGTGAAATCAACAATGTATAGATCACCTCTACGTAAACCGGTAAAGACCATTTTATGATTATCTCTTCGAAACACTTGGCAATCTACTTCAGTAAATAGGACATTGAAACCGAAATCGGCTAGTCTAGATACAGAAAGTAAATTATACCCAAGAGATTCAATGAGCATAACATTTTGAATGGAGCTATCATGTGAGATGGCCACCTTACCAAGGCCAACCACCTTACCCTTTGAGTTATCACCAAAAGTGACATATTTTCGAGGGTCGTTGTTTTTAGCAAGCTCACGAAACATATCCTTGTCTCCGGTCATGTGATCGGTACATCCACTATCAAGAACCCATTCCTTTCCTCCAGCCATGTAGCCGCGAAGATTTGCCATAATACCAAAGTGTCTCATAGACTCATCGAGATCAAAGTCACTATCATCATCCTCATCATAGTATCCATGTTCGACATCGTCTTGTGATTGATCATCACCTAGAGAGAGTGATTCATTAGATTTATGATCATGACAATGTTCATCTTTATGAATTCTAATGACTTCTGAGATGATATTACTAATGATTCCAACATCTCCTTTGGCACACATAAGGTCATGAAGCTCAAATAGACAATCACCAAACATAGGATCTTTAGGATTCATCTTATTTAAAGCAATGGACTTTTGAAGAACCGCATCAAGATTTTTCAAGGAATAGTCTGGAAAGCGTTCCTCAAGGAATCTCCACATGGTGTAAGCACAATCAAGAGTAGGCAAGCATGCTATCAAATTTCTAGGCAAACCTCTAGTAATAAGATTGATAGTTCTAAGATTGCGAATCATGTCGAGAGACTCATCGGGGGTAGGATGCAAAGGATCAACAAGGGGCGCACAAGGGCTAGTAATGTACTTGTTCAAGTGATATTCATTGAAAATCTCAAGCATCTCATTTTTCCAAGCATTAAAGAACTCTCCATCAAGTATGGGTACTCTATGTCTAAGACTCCCCATCGTAGACTCATCCATCTTCCTCCAATGGTGATTAAACCAAAGCAATGGAGATTAAATCTCTGATACCAATTGAAAGGATCGAGAAGAGGTGTCTAGAGGGGGGTGATTAGACCCTCAACAAAGAAAAGTAGCAGTTTTTAGTTTCTTCAAGTTGAGGTGGAGTTTTAGCACAAGTTTAAACATTCACAATACATTTCAAGCAAGCATGGCAAGAGTATATGAGCAGCGGAAAGTAAAGCATGCAAGTTGCAAGAAAGTAAAGGGATGGGATTGGAGTGTGCAAACGCAATAGGAGACACGAAGATTTTTGGCGTGGTTCCGATAGGTGGTGCTATCGTACATCCACGTAGATGGAGACTTCAACCCACGAAGGGTAACGGTTACGTGAGTCCATGGAGGGCTCCACCCACGAAGGGTCCACGAAGAAGCAACCTTGTCTATCCCACCATGGCCATCGCCCACGAAGGACTTGCCTCACTTGGGTAGATCTTCACGAAGTAGGCGATCTCCTTGCCCTTACAAACTCCTTGGTTCAACTCCACAATCTTGACGGAGGCTCCCAAGTGACACCTAACCAATCTAGGAGACACCACTCTCCAAAAGGTAATAGATGGTGTGTTGATGATGAACTCCTTGCTCTTGTGCTTCAAATGATAGTCTCCCCAACACTCAACTCTCTCTCTCGGATTTGGCTATGGTGGAAAGATGATTTGAGTGGAAAGCAACTTGGGGAAGGCTAGAGATCAAGATTCTTGTGGTTGGATTGGAATGTCTTGATCTCAACACATGAGTAGGTGGTTCTCTCTCAGAAAATGAGTAGTGGAAGTGTAGGCACGTTCGGATGGCTCTCTCTCTAATGGAGAAGGGGGTGGAGGGGCATTTATAGCCTCCACACAAAATCTAACCGTTACACACAATTTACCAAACTCGGTGGGACCGAATAGTGAAACTCGGTGAGACCGACCTGGTTCAAAATGTGAACATTAGGCTTTTTGGTGGGACCGATATAATAAACTCGGTGGGACCGATGTGCTAGGGTTAGGGTAAAACCTCATCTCGGTTTGACAGATTACACAAACTCGGTGAGACCGATTTTAGTAATAAGCAAACAGAGAGTTGGTCAAGCAAACTCAGTGGGGCCGACTGCATATTTCTGTGAGACCAAAATAGTTGCAATAGGCAACAGAGAGTTCGCAAGCCCATCTCGGTGAGACCGAGATCCTATCGGTGAGACCGAACTGATTAGGGTTTCTGGCAGTGGCTATGTCTAGTGAACTCGGTGGCGCCGGATGAATCAAATCGGTGGGGCCGAGTTTGACTTTGGATTTAGGACATATTTGGAATTGAGAAAGTGGTTGAGGGCTTTTGGAGCATATCACTAAGCATTTTGAGCAAGCAAGCCATTAAGCAACACCTCATCCCCTTTTAATAGTATTGGCTTTTCCTATGGACTCAATGTGATCTTGGATCACTAAAATGAAAATGTAGAGTCTTGAGCTTTTGCCAATATGTGTCCTTAGCATTTTGAAGGGGTTCCACATCCTCCTGTCCTGCCACTCCACTGTTGAACTCATTTGAAATATACTAGATGAAAATATTAGTCCAACAAGAGATATGTTGACATTAATTACCAAAATCACCCAGGGAGCACTTGTGCTTTCAGCAGACAAAATACACATTGCGTACTTCCATGCCAATTCCTCTTAATAAGGTTATCTTTAGTAAGAATGACTCCGCGATGAAGATACCATGCAAAGATTTTATTCTTAAGAGGTATCTTCATCTTCCAAATCTTCTTATTATTATCAGCTGGCACGTCAGACTGGATCAAAGCTCTATACATAGACTCCACTGAGAATTGCCCATTCCCATGAAGGTTCCAACGAAATAAATCGGACCCATGTGACAACTGTACCGTGGTTAATCGTTGAAGTAGTATGTTCCATGATTGGATTCTAGGTCCAATTAAATCCCTTCTGAACGTCACGTTTGGCGGAAATGATTCCAAAACCTTGGCAATAGTATCACCTTGTGACGCACAATATTGTATAGAGCTGGATATTGTTCCCAGAGAGTAGCATTACCTAACCACTTATCCTCCCAGAATTTAATTTCCGAACCATCCTTAATTGAGAAGGACCCATAGCGAAAGAAATATTTCTTCGTTGCCATTAATCCCGCACAAAAATGAGAGTCCCTAGGCTTCAAGTATACCTGGGATATCGTCTTTGAACCCACATATTTTCTCCTAAGGAGGATTTTCCATACACCATCTTCCGACAACAACTTAAACAACCATTTGCCAAGGAGGGGCCTATTCTTAACCTCAAGGTCATGAATGCCAAAACTGCCTTGGTCCTTGGGACGGCAAATCACACTCCATTTAGCCAGACGATATTTCTTTCTCTCGCTATCTCCTTGCCAAAAGAATCTCGATCGGAAGTAATCCAATCTATGTAAAACTCCTTTCGGCAACTGGAAGAAGGAAATCATATATAGTACCATGTTACTTAGTACTGAATTTATGAGGACCAACCTCCCACCCAGAGATAGAAGTTTACCTTTCCAACTACTAAGTCTTTTTTGTAGTCTCTCCTCGACGTGTTTCCATTCAGCATTTGTGAGTCTCCGATAATGTATCGGTATCCCCAAATAAGTGATTGGAAACTAGCCCAACCCGCATCCGAACAGGTCGGCATACAGATGGGCCTCGTCTTGAGCCTCGCCAAAACAAAACAATTCACTTTTATGGAAATTTATCTTAAGCCCTGAGAGTTGCTCGAATGATGATAAAATTAATTTCAGATTTGTTGCTTTCTCGATGTCATGATCCATAAATAGAATCGTATCATCGGCATATTGAAGGATAGAGAGGCCACCATCCACTAGATGATTCACTACCCCATCAATTTGGCCATCAACCTTGGCACGCTCAATCATGACTGCTAACATATCCGCCACTATATTGAATAGCATGGGCGATATTGAGTCACCTTGTCGCAATCCTTTCTTCGTTTGGAAATAGTTGCCAACGTCATCATTAACTTTAATGGCAACACTACCTCCAGTCACAAAACTATGGATCATTGCGCGTGACGATGATATGTACCTAGGGTAGGGTCATAGGCCTGTCCTAGACGTCCTACCCAAGGTCACTACCTTAAAGTCATGTGCATTCAAGGATCAGCAGAAGATACCAACTGAAATCACCATAGAGTGCAACTCACTCGACCAGGTGTCTCACTCGGATACCCCAATTCCATTCGACCAAGATAGAGCCACTCGACCACAGGAAGAATCACTCGGAGTATAGAAGATCTAAAGCCACCCAAAATGGCAACGGTCAGGCATTCACTCCGTAGTATTGAAGATCATTTATAGTTCTTTACAGCTGGCGTTACCAGTAACGCCCTGTCTTAATGCATATTGAACTCTGTGTAACGTGGGATGGCTGGGGTCCTGGCGCACTCTATATAAGCCACCCCCCTCCTCTGGCACAAGGGTTCGCACCCCCTGTAACTCTCACGCATAATCCAGTCGACCAAGCCTCAGGGCACCGAGACGTAGGGCTGTTACTTCCTTCGAGAAGGGCCTGAACTCGTACATCTTGCGTGCACAACCTCACCGTAGCTAGGATCCTGCCTCTTCCTACATACCCCCATTCTTACTGTCAGGCTTACTCCCACGACAGTTGGCACCCACCGTGGGGCCGGTGTCTTAGCGACTTCCGGTGAGGTTGCAGTTTTTCCGGTCTCCATCAACATGGTTTCTAGCGGTGGTTTGCCTGAGGGCCGCGAGATCCGTCTCGGCGCGCTCGTTCTCATCGCCGATGACTCCGCCTGGCTCCAGGAAGCCCCCTCGACGTCGAGACGCTCCCCGTCCGCGGGGCGACGCACTTTCGCGCATGTGTTCGCGGCGTCCTTCTGCGACAGCCGTCGACCCAGTATCGGTCGGCTCCCACAGCATCCCCGCTCCCCGTTGTTCGCCGTCGCAAGCGATCTGGTCGATTGCGGCTTCAGCGGTGGGTGAAGCATGCGGTGGCCCGCCAGTCGGCCACCCCACAAATCGCGGCAATTGAGCCCGACGAATCTCCCTACGGACTATTCGACCTGTCGACTGGTTCCGCCGAGACTCTGTCCGAGTGCGGAAGCAGTGACCCTGCGGCGGAAGTCCTGATGGTCGATACGCCGCACGGCCCGCCTGGCTTCCGTCGCGGTGGCAGCGGCGATAGCGGCGGCGGCTCGTCGCATGGTCACGAAGAATATCATCCTGAAGCCCTCACTTCGGAGCAGAGGGACGAGCTACAACGTCGCAATATGGAGGCCCTCCACACCCCCATCATTAGGGAGACCTCCGAGGCTCGGGCCTTGGAAGCTGCGCGTCTAGCCACCTTGGCTGAGCGCGCGCGACTGGAAAATCTCCAACATTCACTCGACAAACGAGCTCGCCGCCAGATCCCCAAATCCAGTCGACGTCATCGACAATTGTTTCCGCCTGAACCTCAGGTATATCGCACACCGGTCTAGAATCTTGCAGGTGCAACTCGTATAGCAGAGTCGATTCAGCCATCTCGATCAGAGGCTGGTAGGGGTTTGCTGCAGATCCGAGCGCTGCTCCGGGCAGCGGGTGAACAAAACTCTGCCGTTTCTCAGTCCCGCAACAGGATCCATAGCAGATCTATGGTTGCAGACACAGTTCAGTCGGCTCATAGTCCAAGATCGCCTCCGCGGCATGGGGATAATGGACATCGCCAGGATCAGCACCTGGATCGGGGCCATGGGCTGTATGATCATCGATTCGGCCGTGATGACCGCCGTCGAGTTCCTTCGCCCCCTCCGAGGGGCGGATCATACGCGCCCCGGTGTTATGATGATAGGCGCCCGTATGGTGATGAGCGGAGAGCTCCCGTTGACCCAAGGGAGCCCGGGTTTGATGCAAGATCAGTTCTTGTTCAAGGTCTGGTCGACAGAGGCCGGGCACACAGAGAGGGACAAGACAGAGATCGTCTGGTTGGAGGCCGAGTGCATGTTTCTGGGCCCGAATGTTTCGGTTGAGCCATCAGGGCTGCTGAGATCCCTCCCAACTTCAGGTTGGCGACGGGAGTGAGTAAGTTCACCGGTGAGTTGAAGCCTGACACTTGGCTAGAAGATTACCGAGTAGCGGTGCAGATCGGCGGCGGCAACAATGATGTGGCCATGAAACACCTCCCTTTGATGCTTGAAGGATCGGCCAGAGCTTGGTTGAATCAGCTAGCCCCTGGTAGCATTTACAGTTGGGAAGAGTTAGCCCGAGTGTTTGTCAAAACATTTGAGGGCACTTGCAAGTGTCCTGCCGGGTTGGCTGAGTTACAACATTGTGTTCAGAAACAGAATGAGACTTTGAGAGATTTCATTCAGAGGTGGACTACCCTGCATCATACAGTTGAAAACGTGTCGGAGCACTAGGCAGTTTGTGCCTTCAAAGAAGGCGTTCGGTACAGAGAGCTCAACCTGAAATTCGGTTGGACAGGAGACATGTCCCTGACTCGAATGATGGAGATAGCCACTCGGTACGCTAACGGTGAAGAGGAGGACTGACTCCGTAGTGGCAAGAACAAACCGGTCGCCCAGGACACCGAAGGAGGAAATTCCAGTCGGAAGCAGAAACATAAGGCCGAGGTTGCAAGTCCAGCTGAAGCAGCGGTTTTGAATCAAGGGAAGTTCAAGGGAAAACCCAAAGGGCCATGGACCCCCAAAAAAGTGAAAGATCAAGCGGGAAACGATGTTCTCGATTTACCATGTCACATACATACCAAAAAAGATGAAGAGGGTAACTTGATTCTGCCCAAGCATACCACTCGACGGTGTCGACTTCTGATTCAGAGTTTCTGAGAGGGTCAGCCCAGTGAAAAAAGAGAAGGAATCTGATAAGGAGGAAGACAAAGAGGAAGATGGTGGTTACCCCAATGTGAATGCCACTTTAGTGATTTTTGCTGACATTGAGAGCAAAAGTTGACTGAAGGTTATCAATTGTGAAGTGAATATGGTTGCTCTGGCAACTACGACGTATTTAAAGTGGTCGCAGACTCCCATTACATTCGACCAGTCCGATCACCCAGCACACGTTGCTACCCCTGGGCGGCAAGCGTTGGTGGTCGACCCAGTCGTTGGGGGCACCCGACTGACCAAGGTTCTGATGGATGGTGGCAGTGGCCTAAACATTCTGTATGCTAAGACCCTCCGAGGGATGGGCATTCCGATGTCCAAGCTCAGCGAGAGCAACATGAGATTCCACGGAGTCATCCCAGGAAAGAAAGCCGATTCACTCGGTCAAATCACTCTTGATGTGGTTTTCGGTGATTCAAAGAATTATCGTAAGGAAAAGTTAACGTTCGAGGTGGTGGATTTCCACAGTGCTTATCACGCAATTCTGGGTTGGCCTGCGTATGCTCGTTTCATGGCTCGACCGTGTTACGTATACCTCAAGCTGAAGATGTCTGGCCCCAGAGGTGTGATCACAGTCACAGGGAATCGGCAAAGGGCAGAAGAGTGCCTCCAGAAGGGCTCAAAGATTGCTGATGAACAAATGGTAGCAGTAGAAATGGAAGAATATAAAAAGAACGCAGATCCGAGTGATTTGTTGCGAGCAAAGAAGCCCGCTTCAGAGTCCGCATTTCAGTCGGCCGGTGCAACAAAGCCTGTCCATATCCATCCGACTGATCCCGATGCTGCTCCGACTCTCATCTCAACAACACTCGACAGCAAATAGGAAGAAGCGCTCATCCAGTTCCTCCGTGAGAACTGGGACATCTTCGCATGGAAGCCATCTGACATGCCGGGTGTGCCCAGGGGACTGGCTGAGCACCGTTTGTGCGTCGACCCAAAGGCAAAACCTATCAAAGAGCATCTCCGTCGGTCCGCTGTGGAGAAGAGGAAGGCAATTGGTGAAGAGGTGGCTCGGCTCCTTGCAGCTAAGTTCATCCGAGAAGTATTCCACTCCTAGTGGCTCGCCAATGTTGTCATGGTCCCCAAGAAAGATGATTCACTTTGCATGTGTATAGACTTCAAGCATATCAATCGGGCCTGCCCGAAAGATCACTTCCCTCTCCCCCGCATCGACCAGATCGTCAACTCAACTGCGGGGTGTGAGCGTTTGTCCTTTTTGGATGCATATTCTGGGTACCATCAGATCCGACTGTATGGACCCGACGAAATAAAAACGGCCTTCATCACCCCATTCGGGTGTTTTTGCTATGTTACTATGCCTTTTGGCCCCAAAAATGCTGGCGCCATGTTCATGCGCATGATTCAAAAGTGCTTGCTCACTCAGATCAGTCGGAACGTGGAAGCATACATGGATGACATCGTGGTCAAGTCACGCAAGAGTTCCGACCTGTTGACTGACCTCGCTGAAACCTTCGCCAACTTAAGAAGATATGATATCAAGCTCAACCCGTCAAAGTGCACATTCGGAGTTCCGGGCGGAAAGCTGCTTGGTTTCCTCGTTTTCGAATGAGGGATTGACGCAAACCCAGAAAAGGTTGGGGCGATTCTCCGAATGAAAAGCCCCGTGCGTGTGCACGACGTTCAGAAGCTTACTGGTTGTTTGGCTGCGTTGAGCCGATTCATTTCTCGTCTCGGTGAAAAGGCATTACCTCTTTACCGACTGATGAAGAAGTCTGACAAGTTCGAGTGGACTCCTGAAGCCGAATCAGCGTTTGTAGAGCTCAAAGCCCTGCTTTCCACCCAGCCGATGCTTGCTGCCCCAGTCAGCAAAGAGCCTCTACTGCTATATATTGCAGCCACTGGGCAGGTTGTTAGCACAGTGCTCACAGTCGAGCAGGAAGAAGAAGGCAAAGCCTACAAAGTTCAACGCCCAGTGTACTATATTTCTGAAGTCTTGATTCCGTCAAAGCAAAGATATCCGCATTATCAGAAGCTTCTTTATGGAATTTACATGACCACGAAGAAAGTTGCACATTACTTTGCAGACCACTCGGTTTCAGTCGTCAGCGACGCTCCTTTGTCAGAAATTCTGAACAACCGGGATGCAACTGGTCGAGTGGCAAAGTGGGCGATTGAAATCCTTCCTTTGGATATCAAGTTCGAGGCAAAGAAAGCAATCAAATCTCAAGCAATAGCTGATTTCCTCGCTGAGTGGATTGAGCAGCAGCAGCCGACTCAGATTTACTCGGAACATTGGACTATGTTCTTTGATGGGTCCAAAATGTTGAATGGCTCTGGTGCTGGAGTGGTCCTGGTGTCCCCGAGGGGTGACAAGCTCAGTTATGTTCTCCAGATTCACTTTGATTCTTCCAACAATGAAGCTGAATATGAGGCACTTCTGTATGGGTTGCGTATGGCCATCTCACTCGGTGTCCGACACCTGATGGTTTATGGCGACTCAGATTTAGTGGGCAATCAAGTGATGAAGGAGTGGGATATCAAAAGCCCAGCTATGACTGGTTATTGCAATGCAATAAGAAAGTTGGAGAAGAAGTTTGAAGGGTTAGAGCTCCACCACATACCCCGAATCAAGAATCAAGCTGCTGATGATCTGGCGAAGATAGGTTCCACTCAGAAACCAATTCCCAGTAATGTGTTCTTAGAGCATCTCCACACCCCGTCAGTTCAAGAAGATCCTTTTACAGAGGAGCCCCCACAACCGATAAGTTCAACCGATCCGACTGAGATTGAAGTCCCAGCAGTGGTCGACCTGATCATGGAGGTTTTGGTGATTATCCCCGATTGGACGGTGCCATATATTGCATACCTGCTCAGGCAGGAGCTCCCAGAAGATGAGGATGAGGCCCGCCAGATCGTTTGTCGATCCAAAGCCTTCACAGTTATTGGAGGGCGACTTTTCAGAGAAAGTGTTACCGGAGTTGCTCAGCGCTGCATCTCTCCAGAAGAGGGTCGATTGATCCTAAATGAGATCCACTCGGGGACCTGTGGCCACCATGCATCCTCTCGGACCATTGTGGCCAAAGCATACCGAGCAGGATTCTACTGGCCGAGGGCAAATGAGATGGCTAAAGATATAGTCGACAAGTGCGAAGGCTGCCAGTTTTACTCAAACATGTCTCACAAACCCGCGTCTGCCTTGAAGACTATTCCACTCGTCTGGCCTTTTGCAGTTTGGGGATTGGACATGGTTGGACCTTTCAAGACCAGCAGAAGCGGCTTCACTCATTTGCTCGTAGCAGTCGACAAATTCACCAAATGGATCGAAGCCAAGCCCATCAAGAATCTTGACTCAAGCACTGCCATCAGTTTCATCACGGAGCTAATTTTCAGATATGGAGTTCCTCATAGTATTATCACGGATAACGGCTCCAACTTTGATTCCGATGAGTTCAAAGCTTTTTGCGCTTCCCAAGGCACTCGGGTTGATTATGCATCTGTGGCACACCCGCAGTCGAACGGGCAGGCAGAGAGGGCGAATGGCTTGATCCTCCAAGGGCTGAAACCCCGATTGATGCGTGACCTCAAGCATGTTGCTGGAGCATGGGTGACTGAGTTGCCATCTGTCCTATGGGGACTGAGAACAACTCCCAATCGGTCGACTGACCGAACCCCTTTCTTCATGGTGTATGGTGCTGAAGCTGTGCTCCTGAGTGATCTGCTGCACAATGCTCCTCGAGTGGAACTATTCTCTGAAACTGAAGCAGAACAAGCACGACAAGACGCGGTTGATCTCCTAGAGGAAGAACGAGAGATGGCTCTGATCCGGTCAACCATCTATCAACAAGACCTGCGCCGATTCCATGCCAGAAATGTCAGAGGTCGAGCATTCCAAGAGGGAGACCTTGTACTCCGAGTGCACCAGAAACGGCCTCATAAGCTCGCTCCGGCCTGGGAAGGACCCTTCATCGTCACCAAGGTGCTCCACAACGGAGCATACCACCTCTACAACGTAGCCAAGAAAGAAGACGAGCCACGCTCATGGAATGCGGACCTGCTCCGCCATTTTTATACCTAAGCACTCGGATCGACGAGTTGTAATAAGAATCCTTCAGTTTGCTTATCAAAGACAAGATTTTTTGCAGTATCTTAATGATTGTGTTCCCTTAAGCATATGTGTTCAAATCCCCCAGTGGGTGGCTTACCCGCGAACCCGATTCGCCTAAGTTTAAAAAACACTCCGAGCGAAGAGCAACCCTCTCACTCGGGGGCTTAGCCGCGAACCCGATTCGCCTAAGTTTAAAAAACACTCCGAGTGAAGAGCAACCCTCTCACTCGGGGGGCTTAGCTGCGATCTCGTACTCGCCTAAGTTTCAAAACTACTCCGAGTGGAGAGAAATCCTCCCACTCGGGGGCTTAGCTGCGATCCCGCACTCGCCTAAGTTACAAAACACTCCGAGTGAAGAGCAACCCTCTCACTCGGGGGCTTAGCTGTGATCCCGTACTCGCCTAAGTTTCAAAAATACCCCGAGTGGAGAGCAATCTTCCCACTCGGGGGCTTAGCTGCGATCCCGTACTCGCCTAAGTTTCAAAAATACTCCGAGTGAAGAGCAATCCTCTCACTTGGGGGCTTAGCTGCGATCCCGTACTCGCCTAAGTTTTAAAACTACTCTGAGTGAAGAGCAACCCTCTCACTCGGGGGCTTAGCTGCGAACCCGATTCACCTAAGTTTAAAAAATACTCCGAGTGGAGAGCAATCCTTCCACTCGAGGGCTTAGCTGCGATCCCGCACTCGCCTAAGTTACAAAACACTCCGAGTGAAGAGCAACCCTCTCACTCAGGGGCTTAGCTGCGATCCCGTCCTCGCCTAAGTTTCAAAAATACTCCGAGTGGAGAGCAATCTTCCCACTCGGGGGCTTAGCTGCGATCCCGTACTCGCCTAAGTTTCAAAAATACTCCGAGTGAAGAGCAATCCTCTCACTCGGGGGCTTATCTGCGATCCCGTACTCGCCTAAGTTTCAAAACTACTCCGAGTGAAGAGCAACCCTCTCACTCGGGGGCTTAGCTGCGAACCCAATTTGCCTAAGTTTAAAAAATACTCCGAGTGAAGAGCAACCCTCTCACTCGGGGGCTTAGCTGCGATCCCGTCCTCGCCTAAGTTTCAAAAATACTCCGAGTGGAGAGCAATCTTCCCACTCGGGGGCTTAGCCGTGATCCCGTACTCGCCTAAGTTTCAAAAATACTCCGAGTGAAGAGCAATCCTCTCACTCGGGGGCTTAGCTGCGATCCCGTACTCGCCTAAGTTTCAAAACTACTCCGAGTGAAGAGCAACCCTCTCACTCGGGGGCTTAGCTGCGAACCCGATTCGCCTAAGTTTCAAAAACATACTCCGAGTGAAGAGCAATCCTCCCACTCGGGGACTTAGCTGTGATCCCGTACTCGCCTAAGTTTCAAAAATACTCTGAGTGGAGAGCAATCCTCCCACTCGGGGACTTAGCTGCGATCCCGTACTCGCCTAAGTTGCAAAAATACTCCGAGTGGAGAGCAATCCTCCCACTCGGGGACTTAGCTGCGATCCCGTACTCGCCTAAGTTTCAAAAATACTCCGAGTGGAGAGCAATCTTCCCACTCAGGGACTTAGCCGCGATCCCATACTCGCCTAAGTTTCAAAAAACATACTCCGAGTGAAGAGCAACCCTCTCACTCGGGGGCTTAGCCACGAACCCGATTCGCCTAAGTTTCAAAAACATACTCCGGGTGAAAAGCAACCCTCCCAATCGGAAGCTTGGCTGCGCACTCTGAGCTGCGTCACAAGTACAGCGTGCGATTGCACTCTGAGCTGTGCCACAAGTACACCATCCCGTTGCACTCTGAGCTGTGCAAGTACAACATCTACTCTGAGAGGAGAGCAATCCTCTCACTCGGAGACTCAGCTGTGATCCTAGATTCGCCTGAGTCAAACAATTCGAAAGCAATACGGACAAAGCAACTGCATCCAAATAAAAGCAACCAAGTTCAGATAAATCCACGAAGGTTCGGAAGTACTCGGGCGTCAAGCCCAAAAGAGTTTAATGATTACAGAATCACTCGGCATTCTGAGGCAAAAGAGGGTAAAGTTATCAAGTTTTTCACTCAGCAGGAGGAGGACTTGCTGGCTCGACGAAACTGTCCAGATCAATGCCGTCTGCAATGCGAGTGGCTGCGTCGATGAAGGTCTCCATGAAGGATTGGAATTGAAGCTTCTTGGTGTTGGCGACCTTAAGAGCCGCCAGCTTCTCTTGTTTGACTTCCTTGCAATGAACGCGGACGAGTGACAAAGCCATGTCAGCACCGCAGCGGGCAGCTGACTTCTTCCACGCCTGCACTCGGTCTGGGATGCTGTTGAGTCGAGTCATCAGTGACTCAAGGTCATTCAGGAGCACATCCTCTGGCCATAACTCCTTGTCGATCCGGGACAACGCGACCTTCAATCGAGCAATGTAATCCAAGACACTGGCAAGGCGAGATTCCAATCGTAGCACGTTCATTGCAGCTTCGTCCTTGATGGGAGAATTGATAGGGTCCAGACCTGTCTCGATCCGCCCAGTTTCTTCCTCGAAGTTCTGACAGAATTCTGCACGCACGAAAGGTGTTAAAGTGACAGTAATATAATGGAAAAGTTCTCTGCAGTCAGTCGGAAAGTACCTTCAAGCATGAGGAACATCTTCTTGGCAAGACCTCCCAGATAAGTTTCCAGTTCATCTCTCTTCCGAGTGAGAACATCAACCTTGTCTGCCAAAGCCACCTTCTCCTCCTTCAGCTGCACGACTTCCTTCTTTGCTTCATCAACAGCGGTTTTCAACTTGGCGTTCTCTTCTTCCAACTTTCCGACTGAAGCCAGCTTCTTGTCAGCAAGTTCAGTCTTCTCCCACGCCGTCTTCTGCGCCGCTGCAAGGTCAAGATCTTTCTGCTCCAGAGCCTGCTTCATTTTGTCTAAAGAAATAACATTCCTCAGACGAGCTTGGAGTTGACGGTTTTCACTACGCACATCTGCTCGAGTGAAGTCACTCGGTTCAAAGAATGGAAAGGAAAATATGATGAGGCAAATAGTCAGTGAGTTGTTACCTCCCATGATGACTACTTCATCTTGAGCCTTCTTCAGGTTCTCCTTGGCCAACTCCAGATCGAGGTTGAGTTGAATCTGTTTCCTCTCCAAGTCAGCAAACTTAGATCCAAGCTCACAGGATTTCTGCAATCAATAAACAAGACATGTCAGTCGACAGAAACAAGGATCAGTCATTTCCGAGTGATATGATACAAGGTCAGATTATTACGACAAAAAGAGTTCTAAGACTACTGCCGAATCAAACATTCAACAGCAGTCTCGGGGACTACACCCAGTGGGTGCACTTGGCGTGCCCCCACTGGTTCGATTTCCCACTCGGCATGGTCTACCCAGCGTGAGTGGAAGGTAAAAACAAGAGAGAGAGAAGACCAGAGATTGGAAAATTTTAAGACCGCCGCCGACTGCCAGCAGTCAACAGCGGTCTCGGGGACTACACCCAGTGGGTGCACTCAGCGTGCCCCCACTGGATCAAAGTTTCACTCGACATGACCTGTCTAACCCGAGTGAAAAGAGCTACACATAGCTACATGACACACCCAGTGGGTGTAAAGAGGCAAGAAACAGATCGACATCTTACGAATAATAAAGCAGCAGTTTTCAAGTAGCATATCCTAACAGAGCTAAGATCAAGCTAAAAGCCGATCGGAAATCAACTTACAGTCCCACTTACTCGGACGTTGGTTTGAAGGGCAGAGCTGGCGTCATAGGTGGCCTTGCTGGTTTCGTACACCACCTTCATTCGGTCCATCATTAAGCCCGCTTGGATCATGGCTTCCTTAGCAGCGCCTACTTGGTCCTCCGGGACGTGGTGAGCAACAAATAGAGGGGTTGGTGGAACAGACGAGGAAGCCGGAGGAGCTGAAGCTTGAACTCGCACAGTTGGAGCAGGGACTTGAGCAGTCGACGCCGAAGGCTGGTCAGTCGACAAAGGATCAGCAAAAGAAACATAAGTCCGAACTGGATCACCAAGTTGTTGAACGACTGGTTCTGATGTCGATGTCGAGTGAGGCACTTTGCTGGCAGGCACATTCTTGCTCAGAGTCCTGCCCTTTCTCCCGGTGTTCTTTTGTGGCGGTTCTTCATCATCGTCATCATCTGGAAGCTGAATAACATTTGTTGGCACTGCAAAACACTCGGCCGTAAGAGTTTGGTCGACTGTCGAAACAAGTTGGCAAAGAGAAGGGCTGTAGAGTTGTACCTGCCCGAGAAGTGGCCGCATCTGCAGTTTCCGCGTCGTCCTGCTCCTTGTCAATGTCCATGGACGTCCCAGAAGTAGCAGCGCTGAAAGTTCTCAATTTCACTCGGTCAAGCAAGAAGAGAAGTTCCCGATCAAAACGAAAACAGAAAGAAGAAATACTCACGCTGAGGTGACAGGCACAGCCACCTTGATCCTAGGCAGGGCCTTCCGAGGTTTGGACGCGGCAATTTTGGCCTGCTTTGGAGCCTTCTCTGATGGCTCGGGTGTGGACGTCCGAGTGCGCTTCGTGACTTGCGCACTCGGATCATGCGACTGCTTGGAACGCCGCTCAGAGCGGGGCGGCGAGTCTACTTCCTCGCTGCTACTAGAGTCTTCGCTGTCCTCTTCACTTTCATCCTCAGATTGCCAGTCAGCACTTCTGCCGTCACTTTCCACTCCCTCATGGTACTGCTCTCCGTTTGGCATCGAGTACATCTTGGAATAAATCTGCACGACAAAAATTAACAAGTATCAGTCGGATTAAAGAGCAAGCTGCAGATTGGAAAAAAAGAAAACACTCGGTATACTGAGTCCGACCTCTTCTGGCTCGTTGTCGGCGTCGAATGGCAGAATACTCCTGGATCCCCTGGGATTATCCTTGTTTCTAGTGATGCTCCGCAGCCACTGAGCCACTGTCTCCTCGGCAACCTCCTCTGGGTGGACCCGAGCGGTGTCTGCGGGGCCCGAATACATCCACATCGGATGATCGCAGGCCTGGAGAGGCTGGATGCGTTGACTGAGGAACACCTCCAACAGATCCATGCCAGTCACACCCTCCCGGACTAACTTAACGAATACGTCGACTAAAAGGGACACCTCGCCTTTCTCCTCTGGGTTCACAACCAGTGAAGAAGGTTGGCGGAGTCTCTCCATAGTGAAAGGGGGAAGGCTGGTCGACTGACCAGGAGTCGGGATGTCTTTGTAGTAGAACCAGGTCGACTGCCATCCTCTAACTGACTCGGGAAAGGTCATGGGAGGAAAAGTACTCCTACCCCTAATTTGAATCCCTAACCCCCCGCACATTTGGACCACGTGCGTCTTCTTATCAGTCGGGTTAGCCTTTTTCACCGACTGAGAACGACAAGTAAAGATATGTTTGAAAAGGCCCCAATGCGGCTGGCAACCAAGGAAGTTCTTGCACAGAGAGACAAATGCAGCGAGATATGAGATTGTGTTGGGCGGGAAGTGATGGATCTGAGCGCCAAAGAAATTCAGAAAACCCCGGAAGAACGGATGCGGAGGCAGAGAGAAACCCCGATCGACGTGGGTGGTGAGGAGGACACGCTGACCTTCGCGTGGCTGGGGTTCGGATTCATTCCCCGGCAGCCTCCAGGACCTGTGAGCAATCAAGCCGTCATTGGCAAGATTCTCCAAGTCCTCCCTCACAACAGTGGAGTGGATCCAGTCTCCCTGGATCCAACCAGGCGACAGACCGGACCGCGACGACGACCCCCGAGCCGTCTTCTTGCCCTCCGCCGCCGCCGTCTTCTTCGTGCGCTCCAGGGCCGCGGTCTTCTCCTTCACCATGGCGACGGAGCTCGAGAGGAACGGGCGAAGGCATAAGGCGCAGGGGGCGGTGAGGCGGAGAAATGGAGAGAAAGGGGAACGAATGAGGAGCGCTGTTCATTGCTTCGGCCTCGACGCTTTTATGGGGACGCTTCCGAGTGACTGACCCGTGGGCCTGAGAGATCCTGTCGCATCCCGCAACAGACGCTCGCTTGATACGTGGCAAAAAAGGCGGCACGGAAATCGAGGCGCCCCTGCCTATCCGTCTCGTTTACTGTGCCGTGTTTCGTCCCGCGCGCTTCTCCAGAATTTTGGATCCCGTGAGATCCCGGAACTGCAGAGCAATCAATCGCACCAAAGATTTTGCGCTCTAATTCACTCGAAGATTTTTAGCATAATTCACTCGACGATCTCAGGATCCAGAATCGATCAAGGCGACTGATGCAGGGTTAAAGTTTCAATGAGTTATCCAGGCCTTGATGAGATACCTCCGAAGCATAAGATCGAGTCGGAACCAACTTCAACCCTCCTTCACTCGGACCTCAATCCATTCGAGGGCTAATGACGATGATATGTACCTAGGGTAGGGTCATAGGCCTGTCCTAGATGTCCTACCCAAGGTCACTACCTTAAAGTCATGTGCATTCAAGGATCAGCAGAAGATACCGACTGAAATCACCATAGAGTGCAACCCACTCGACCAGGTGTCTCACTCGGATACCCCAATTCCATTCGACCAAGATAGAGCCACTCGACCACAGGAAGAATCACTCGGAGTATAGAAGATCTAAAGCCACCCAGAATGGCAACGGTCAGGCATTCACTCCGTAGTATTGAAGATCATTTATAGTTCTTTACAGCTGGCGTTACCAGTAACGCCCTGTCTTAATGCATATTGAACTCTGTGTAACGTGCGATGGCTGGGGTCCTGGCGCACTCTATATAAGCCACCCCCTCCTCTGGCACAAGGGTTCGCACCCCCTGTAACTCTCACGCATAATCCAGTCGACCAAGCCTCTGGGCACCGAGACGTAGGGCTGTTACTTCCTCCGAGAAGGGCCTGAACTCGTACATCTTGCGTGTACAACCTCACCGTAGCTAGGATCCTGCCTCCTCCTACGTACCCCCCATTCTTACTGTCAGGCTTACTCCCACGACAACGCGCCACTCTGCAGAAAATCCTTTCATTCTGAGAGTCTGTTGAAGAAAAGACCACTTGAATTTGTCATAAGCCTTTTCAAAGTCGATTTTAAGAACCACCCATTCAGTTTTTTTCGATGCAATTCGTGAAGTGTTTCATGAAGGACAACAACCCCATCTAGGATGTTCCTGCCTTGCATAAAAGCAGTTTGAGAAGGACGAACCACATATTCAGCAACCGAATTAAGCCTAATAGACTCTACCTTAGTAAATATTTTAAAACTAACATTAAGGAGGCAGATTGGACGATATTGTTGTATCCTTTCAGCCTCATTAACCTTAGGTAATAAAATAATTTCACCGAAGTTTAAGCGAAACAATTCTAGTTGACCAGTGTGAAGGCAGCCAAACAAGAGTAGGAGATCCTGTTTGATGACCTCCCAAAAGTTCTGGTAGAACTCAACGGGGAAACCATCTGGACCCGGTGCTTTGTTATGCTCCATTAGGAAAACCGCCTTTCTAACTTCCTCCTCGAAAAATGGAGCTGTTAGAAGGCTATTTTCCGCATCAGAAACCTGGGGGATGTCATCTGTTCGAGACTCATCCATCGAGAAGTTTCCTTCCTCAGGAGTTCCGAACAGATTTTTATAATAACTAGTGATATAAGACTTAAGTTGCTCATGCCCTTCAATCATGCCCTCCTCCTGTTGTAGGGAATGAATAAGTTTCTTCCGGTATCTACCATTGGCGACACCATGGAAATATCTCGTATTCGAATCACCTTTGAGGATAAACTGAGAGTTTGAATGTTGGTACCACTTGAGTTCCTCCTCGCGCAGCATGCGAGCTAACTGGGCATTCAATTGACTCTTGATCTCTATTTCGAGGTCAGAGAGAGGTCTAATCTCTGCCAAAGCTTCTAAATCATCAATAATTGATGAAAGACGAAGCTTCTCCTTTTTGAGGATACCCGCAGTGTGCCTAGCCCAGCCACGAAGGAACTTACGTAATGCACTCATTTTGTTGTTCCACTTGTGTATTGGGGTAAGCCCGGCAATCGGTTTATCCCACACCTCCTTGACCATTTCATGGAATCCATCTCGATGCAACCAACCCAGTTCGAACTTGAACTTGCGTCGGTGTTGTGGTCATGGCGATCCAATGGTTAAGAGGATGGGTGCATGGTCTGAGATAGCCTCTATACGAGGAAGAGCGCGAACAGAAACCATAGGGAATGTAAGTATTTATTACGCAACAACTGTAACCATACCCCACCCCTCTCTTACTGCCAATCTGTAGAGCCATTTGCTAAGTAAGCACTTATTTTTCACTTTTAGATTTTTAATTCCCAAGCCATCTTGGTCCTTCGGTCTACAGATAATGTTCCATTTGGCCAACCTATATTTCGTTTTGTTTTCATCAATTTGCCTGAAAAAGCGAGATCTATAGAAATCCGATCTTTTTTGTATCCCTACCGGTACCTCAAGGAAGGATAGGAGGAACATTGGCATGCTCGTCAGCACCGAATTTATAAGGATTAACCGCCCCCATAAGACAAGAGTTTGCCCTTCCAGCAGTCCAATTTATTTTCAAATCGATCTTCAATACATTTCCATTCTTTGTTGGCTAGTTTACAATGATGGATTGGGATTGCTAGATATCTAAAAGGTAAGGATCCCAGCTCACATCCAAACAACTGTCTATAATTGTCATGTTCTTCCTTGGCACGTCCAAAGCAGAACAACTCACTTTTATTAAAATTAATCTTCATCCGAGACAATTGTTCAAAAAGGCATAAAACTAATTTCATGTTTCTTGCCTTAGCTAGATGATGTTCCATGAAAATAATGGTGGCATCCGCTTATTGTAGTATGGACACCCCACCCTCCACTAGATGCGGGATTAGACCACCTACCTGGTCGTCCTCCTTAGCTCTATTAATGAGAGCGGCCAACATGCCAGCGACAACATTAAACAGGATAGGAGACATCGGATCCCCCTGCCTCAATCCTTTTTGTGTCTGGAAAAAATGACCTATGTCACCATTTACCTTGATTCCAATGATGCCTTCCTGTACAAAGGATTCGGCCTGCTTCCTCCAGGCCGCATCAAAACCTTTCATACGCAAGGCCTGCTGTAAAAATGACCACTTGACTTTATCATATGCCTTCTCAAAATCCACCTTGAAAACCACTCCATCAAGTTTCTTCGAATGGATTTCATGCAAGGTTTCATGTAGAACGACCACTCCCGCGAGTATGTGTCGTCCAGGCATGAAAGTTGTTTGAGTCGGCTGAACCACAGAATGCGCAATCTGTGTAAGGCGATTCGTTCCAACTTTTGTAAAAATCTTAAAGCTAACATTAAGCAGACATATCAGTCTGAACTGCTCAATGTGAACTGCCTCTTCCTTCTTTGGTAACAACATGATTGTCCCAAAGTTTAGTTTAAAAAGTTGTAAATGTCCATTAAACATATCATGGAACATTGGCATCAAGTCTCCTTTAATAATATCCCAACACCTCTTATAGAATTCTACTAGGAAACCGTCCCGACCAGGTGCTTTGTTATTCTTCATTTATGAAATTGCCTCAAACACTTCCTTCTCTATAAAAGGGGCAGTAAGAACCTCATTCTCATCATCTCCCAGCTGTGTTATGTCCTTAACCATATCCTCGTTGAGTGAGACATAGTTCGCTACCGGGGGCCCAAATAGCTTTTTATAAAAGTTGGTAATATACAACTTAAGGTTCTAATGCCCAACAATTGTACCCTCATCATGTTCAAGTTGTATGATCCTCTTTTTTCCATATTTCCTATTGGCAATCATATGAAAAAGTGTGTATTATTATCCCCTTGAACTACTTGCCGCACTTTAGCTCTAAGGGCCCATTTGATCTCTTCTTCTCTAAGAAGCTTTGCCAAACAGACCTCAACCTCTCGTTTAGCCACCCATTCATTTATGTCAAGCGAATTAGTCTCAGCTTTTAAATCGAGATCGTTAATAATATTAGCAGCCTCTCTTTCTGCTCCTTATATATGCCACTACTGTTCTTGGCTCAACCCCTCAAGAACTGTTGTCGCAGATGTCTAATCTTAAATTGCCATCTTTCGACGTTCGAATCTCCCCTCTGCTCTGAGGCCCATTCCCTAGCTATCAAAACTAGGAAGTCCTCTTTCTCGAACCACGAAGTTTCAAACGAGAAGATGTCTTTGTTGCCGCGGTGAACCGCCTCACCAGAATCAACAAGCAGGCGTGTGTGATCGTAAATTCCTCTTTGTAACGCACGCACCGTTACCAAGGGAAAATTTTGTTCCCATTCTACACTGGTTAGCACTCGGTCCAACTTCTCAGACGTTGGATTCTCCGAATTATTTGCCCAAGTGTATTGCCTGCCCATGAGGTCAATCTCTCTCAGGTCAAGGCTCTTGATGATAGTGTTAAACATGAATGACCATCTACCATCAAAGTTATCATTATTCTTTTTTTCTCTCCTTCTAATAATGGAGAGGCATCCCCTTACCTCCCCATTTTCAAACGGATCATTTGGCCCCAAACTAAAACAAAGGACATATAAAGTTCATCACATAATTAAAAAAAAAGGACACACATAGTTCATCGCATAATTAAACATACAAATACATGGCGTAGTCCCTCCGTCCAGGTTTATTGGACCCCCTTGTATTTTGGGCTAGAAGTTGACTATCTATATTACTTATAAAATATAATGAATATCCTACAAAAATTATATTGTTGGATTTATACTTCAAAGCGGTTTCCCACAGTATAATTTTTATGGCATATAGTTTACATTTTATTAGTTAAATTTATAGGTCAAATTTTAGCTCAAAATAAAAGGAGGGCTAATAAACCGGAAGAGAGTAATTGTAACTAAACCTAAACCTAACCTAACGGCTACTTAACACCTGCCTGAAGCTGAGGTGCAGCTCGACGACCTTAGGGTGGCCGTTGGAGGTGTCGTTGTCGCTGGGGGACCCGTCATGGTCGTCCTTGTCCCGGGGCATCTCCAACAGGTTGCGGCGTGACGCTCGCGGAGAAGGGGTTTGACCTTGGCAACGTACTCTTCGGCTTGACGGCGTGCATCGCGCTCAAAGGTCATGATGTGTTTCTCGACCGCGGCTTGGTTGCAAAGTTGGAGATGACGGACATCACTTTTCTTCACTGGCTGTGACCGAGGTGAGGGTCTATTGTAATGCGAGGTCCTTGTTCAGGAGGAATTCCAGGGCAGCACTATTGGCTACAATAGCCTTTGTTGGGCTTCAAATTGTAGGAGTTTGTAGTAAATAGTAAGTATTTCCTCGGTGCGAAATCAAAGTATCAATCTGTTGAGGTATTGATATCCTATAATAGTCGAATGTTTTGTGACACAAATAAAACTTCACTTGTGTCCCCAACAGTGCTAACAAAGGTCTCAATCTTGTTGGTCTTGCTAGTTGCACAAGATGGTTAAAGGATAAAGTGGTAGATAATATTTTTGTATTTTCAGGATAAAACAAAACGGAAAATAAATTAGCGTGTAAATTGTTGAAGGTGATTCTTATGCTAAAAACTGGACCGGGATGCATAGGTTCACCAAGTGTAACTCTTCAATACATAAAAGTGCGGTAAGTAACATAATCATGTGCAAAGTACATAATGAAATATTTTATGCTCATTCCAAACATATGAATGTATTGATTCTACATAGGCAGTATGTTCGTGATAATATTAGACCGAGATACCTTGTGCATCTTATAGCTAAATAGCCCATATATAGATCGAGACTCTGCACCATCTGGACATTAAGCGTGAACACAGGTAATGTTTCAGAAATTATTGTTTATGTGGGTCAAAAACTCATCTATAATTAACCAATGGATTGATCCTCTTCACCTTTCTCCTTTGTTGACTGAAACATACCCACAAAATCTAAACGTGGAGATATTAGGAGTGGAGAAGGAAAGAAGATAAGACAAGCTTGGAGCAGCTGAGGCCCAACCCAGTTAATCAACTGATATTATGTTTAGAAATCAGCAATTTTGCTCTATAACACAAGCCCTTCTCATGTTCTTGTTCGAGGTTGGCTTCGTCTCATGATTAATGTGTGTTGGATATGTCTAAGTGAAAATCATCCTGCTTGCGTGTGACTTCATATGAGGGTGTATAATCGTGGCTTTGGATGGCTGCCGTATTTCAGAGAGATCTATTTCAGATGGAATCTGAATGTTGACTGAACATCGGGTATATGGAGGTCCTTCGTTTCCATTTTGTACCCATGCATGATGCATCTAGGTAATACTCCCTCCGTTTTTAAACATAAGTCTTTTTAGATATTTCAATACGGACTACATACAGATGTATCTAGACATATTTTAGAGTGTAGATTCACTCATTTTGCTCCGTATGTAGTTCATATTGAAATCTCTAAAAAGGTTTATATTTAGAAACGGAGGGAGTATTAGTGTATTACCTTTTGAAGATTCTATCAGCAGCATTATTTAAGGATGTGTGCTCCTAATCAACGTTTCAGATTTACAGCAACTAACCTCCTTTCTAGCTGAACAATGATCGCAAGGCAACAACTCTAGGTATGGTATGGTTACCAAATAATACTGTAACTAAGCAATGTTTGTCCTTTGATTTTTACCTTTAGTTTTCGCAGTTCAATTTTCTTTACCAGCAGTCTACTTGAAGTATCGGTTGCCCAGGCCTCATGTAATGTTGTTTGCACTTCACACTTTCATGGAGCTTGTGATTCTGAAGGTCCTACCACACAGGTGATTCTCTGATTCGATTGTCATATGCTGGAAATATTATCTATAATCCAACATCATATACTTGAATGACATGGCAATCTTTCCATCAGTTTTGTAGTCCTGAAATTGCCAGGGCCATCCTACTCAGCATCACAGCACCTTAATATGCTTGTGATCTCTCTGGTTAACTAGGAGGGACTGAAAAATTATCTTTGTTTTCGTTTAGTCTGTTTAATCCATCAGCGACCACCTAACTGAATAAACATTATATGCATTCGGATGATGTATGAAGAACGGGATATTTAAACTGTTTGCTGTCATGTCATGTGGCCTTTGGGATCCACAATTTTGAAGTCCATCCATGTACCTGCTTGGATTGTACTGCCTAACTCATCGATCATCATTGCACTATTCTTATCATACACATCACGAGTCTGATCATATTCTACTCTGCAAATGGACAAGAGCCCACCTGTACACGCTGAAGACTTTGACTAGCACCATGCATCACTCCAATAAACACATTTGCATACATTTTCAGTACATTTTTCACCATGGACACCGAGGCCCTATTCGTTCCCATTTTACTTGTTTAACTGCCAAATACTATTACATACAGAGTACTTCTATACCCCTAAGTGTTCTATTTCACATCACTCAGATGAAGGTGACCGCAAGCACAAACTGCATCTCTAATTCTCCTCTTTGCAGGGTAGAAGAGAGTCTCAGCTGGAGCAGCTCAGTTGTGCAGTGGGTTCGGCCCCTGGGGCACCAGCCTTTTGGACACCCTGTGCATGCGCCGATAAACACGAGCTGTATGCTGCCTTGCGATCGACGACAAAGACGCCTGCTCGGGGAAGTAGCCCTTAGCCGGTGGTGGAGCGCCGCCGACGGCGGCCATGGCATCCACGTCCGGTGTGCGTCGGCCATGGCTGACGCTTGCCATGTCCACTAGCAGAAGAAGGGCGACGAGGAGGAGCGTGAGCCTGAGCCTGAGCCTGGTGTCTCGTGATCTCGCCATGGCGCGTGCACTTTAGAGAAAAGCTATAGCGTCGACCGTCGAGAGAAGGCGAGGCGGAGGGAGAAGGTGGGGAGGGGAGTTGAAGGACTGGAACGATCTCAAGAGGTTTGAACACAGATGCGCTGCTTTGCTACTTTTTATAGCGGGGAGACACCGAGTGGCCAACTACCTTTCTTACGGCCTAGGAACTCTTGAGACTCTTTCCCTCAAAAAAAAAAAAGGAACTCTTGAGACTCCGGCTGCGCACCGACTTGGACTCGTCATTAACAGCCAGTCGCGTGACAGATTGACCTAATCTAATTGTATATTCGAGCAGCCCAGCAGGTGTTTACACTGGGGCGTTGAGGTAGATGACACGCATGACCCCTGTTTAGCATGTCATTCCGACTGATCGATCGTGTCAAAGTATCACGTGGTTAAGCCTTCAGAGTTTGACTCGTGGTGACAAGGATGACGAGGACGGGGAAATTCCGTGGCACGAAACATGCTAGTACAAGCTTCAAAGAAGAAGAAAATCTCTAGCTCCAGCCCCTACCTAACTCCGCAGCGGTATAAAGTCCGGCCGACTACCTGAACCCCGATCTTCCTCCCTGAATCGCTCGTGACGTGTGACAGGTTAGATAGTGTCTTCACACTTGACGCCACACCACTGTGACCGGCAGCGGTCGGCCGCCGCCCGGTTCCCGTCTCCTGCGGGGTGGACAGGGAGAGGGAGGCGGTGACGCAGGGGCCAAAGGAGAGGGGTGCCCTCGGCAGATGAACTGGCTTCGCTGCACTCTTGATTCCGTCTCAGACTCTCAATCAGCAATCGTCCAAAGGAACGAGATGCACCTCGCTCATCAATCATCACAAGATACCAATATGTCTTCGTCGCCGCACAGAGAACAAGGCCTAAGATGCAAATTCGCCACCATAAAACCTTGCCAAATTCCAAGGACCAAAAATTGTTAGGCAGCAATGTATTGGTCCAACAAAAAGATAATCAGCGAACTGGTTATTGATGTGTCCAGCAATTTTGGCCTCATAGGGAGAACATATGAACGCTCACTGTAGAAAGGAGTCGACTGAACCCTATAAGCAGACCGAGCACCTTCAGAGTTCGGAAACGCTCAGCATTTCAAATGCAGGAGCTAATGCAATGGAGTATATAAAACGAATGCATCCATTAACACACTGATATATTCCTGTTTATTTCGTCCAATAGAGTATTATAGTACAGCTTGAAAATTGGGCTCTAACCACAGCAGCCACAGTAATTAATGTACACAGGCAGTTTTGGAGCAAACATGCTTCGCTGCTCCTCTCTACAACACATTTGGGAGCTGCCATGGCTAATTCACGGCACAAGAAGAACTCAGCAGTAAGTGGGGGATCAAGAAAAAAAAATACTGGGATTAGAATGTAGCGACATTCTGGGAGTGGTATAAGTAGATATACAGACGGGCAAGTGTCTCCTGGTCTCAGCTTTAGGTCTTCTCTACCTTGGCCTTGATCTTCTGCTCAAGGACCGCCTTCTCCGTGTCGAGGTTGAACATTCTGTTGAGGGCGTGCATGTTCTCAAGCGTTTCATCCAGGGTGCGGCTGTCGCTGCCGTCGCATCTCAGGTGCTGCAGTGGGCCGTGAAGGAGCTTGTTCACTATGCCCGTGCTCAGCTCCTCGATGGACCTTCTCATCTTCTTGTTAAGATTGTCTTCCCCGATCTTCTGCAGGCACTTCTCAAGCTCGGATGCCCTGATCCTGTCGGCATACGACCTCAGCTTTTTGATGGTCGGAACCGTCTCCAGTGAGTCCCTCCATGCCTCGAACCGTTTCAGTTCTTGGGTAATGATTGTTTGGGCCTCCATTGCTTTCCTCACACGGTCTTCCTTATTGGCTTCCACCACCTCTTTCAAGTCATCAACATTGTATACCCGTGCATGCTCCACCTCAGATACACAGGCACCGACATTCCTCGGGACAGATATGTCGACGAAAAGCCGAACACCACCCACAGCAAGAGAAATAGGAGGAAGCGCCTCTGCATGCTCCTTCGTGAATAATAAGGATTCAGATGCGGTGCTTGTGAACACGACATCAGCGTCAGCAGCGGCTTCATACATCTCTGTAAGAGGCCTGTACACAATCTCAATATCTTTCATCTCTTCGCGAATGGCATCCACCCTTTCCACTGAACGGTTCACCACAACAACCTTCTTGCATCCTTTGGCAATCAAATGTTTGACCACTAATTTTCCCATTTTGCCAGCACCAATCAAAAGCATCCTAACTGACAAGCATTCAGACTTTGGAAGCTTCATCATGGCCAATTCAACTGCAGCTGAACTGACAGACACAGCACCAGCTGATATGTTGGTCTCACAGCGGACGCGCTTTCCAGCTGTGATTGCATCCTTGAACATCCTATCAATGTTCTTTCCCAAGCCTCCACTGTTTTGCCCATTTCTGACAACTTGTTTAACTTGAGCAAGGATTTGTCCTTCTCCAAGAACCAAAGAGTCAAGCCCAGCAGATACCTCAAACAGATGGCGTGTGGCATCACTGTCACGCAGCATAAAGAGATGCTCCCTTAGCTCGGAAGCAGGGATTCCACTTTTCTGTAAAAAAGAACAGCATGGGCATTAGAGCTTCATTTATAATACTGCGCTCCTGAGCAACCAAAAAGGGCTAAGCAGGGCAAAAGACAATGGACAGGGCAAACAAGCATTTCATCAAATAACTCTTACCTTTGACATCCAGTCTACTACTTCTCTAATACCACGGTTCCACGATAAAGCCACCACATATATTTCCATTCTGTTGCAGGTACTAAGAACAGCAGCCTCTTCAATATGATTCAGACTGGTGAGTTCTGAAATAGCACGGGGCCATAGTTCCTCTGCAACAGCAAGTTTTTCACGCATGTCCACTGGTGCCGTGTGTACACTGAGGCCTATTACAGCAATGCTACTCTTTTCCTTCATGTACCCTGGTAGTGAAAAGAAAAAACATTGTCAAATACTGCAAATAGACGTACATTTTTTAAATGAAAGAACAGAACTAAATTTGACTGCAAATCACCATAACGTATTTTTAGTTAGGATGCCAGAGTTCTGCCCATTCATTAAAGGAGGAAAAGAAGTTTGTTACACAGCTTGCCACAGCAAGCAAGGAGAAAGAAGGAAAAGAGGAAAGAAGTTTGTTAGCACAAATCACCATAACAATTTTCCTTTTTAAGCAAGGACCCAGGACCTCTGCCCAGTCATTAAACAAGGAAAGGAAGTTCGTTAGCACAAATCGCTACAAACAAGTTTGTGCCACAGCAAGCAAAAAAGAAGCAGAAAAGTCAAATCACTCGAAGTAGGAAAAACTACTGCTTAAACACAATCCTAAGCCAAAAAACAAGCAACTCTTTGCAGGCAATCGGACTACTGTCAGGCAAAGCCAAGCTACACAGGGCAAAGTCCTCATGAGCGAGGGCCGCCACGTCGACTAGATGGAGCTGACCTTGATTAAAGATGTGCCGGTTCCGCTCCTTCCACAGCTACTTTCACTCCATAATGACTTCTTGGTATGTTGTAATTATAAGGGGTATATTGTGAGCTTACACTAGTGGAGTCGCACACATATACATTCTGAATCAAGTAATTGCACATTTCAAATCTTGAAGTTTTAGCAGCGGGAGACTCGGGTTACAGAACAAAACAACAAAGAGAATATGAATTCGCTTTTTCCTGTAATTGGTTAATATCTGATACCTCAAGCATGCAACAACTACTGTCCATTGTTACCTTCTTACCTTGTGTGATCTTAGTACTTGGCATTTTTATTCAAGTATGCTCATTTATTTAGGCTGTAACACTAATTAACACATTTTGTTAACCTCCTATACCATACCGTAGTGCTAATGGTCTGCCAATCTGTGAAGCGCGTGTCTCCAAGATCAGTTACCACTACAACTTGGGAACCTTTCCACACTCAATGCAGAAAAGGAAAACTAATCGAGGTTTTCCTCAAGATATCACACAATCTCTAAGTCCAATTGTCTCTTATTATGTAAACCTGAACAGATAGGCTGTGAACACAACTAATTAGTAATGATAGATCAATAACCTGCAAAAATCCTACATGTGCTCACACCAATCAAAGCAAACTGGGGGAGAACGATGCAGTTCCTCCACGTTTCTCTTTTTCTTTTCAACTCTCCAAGTACTACCCACGAATCGGCAGCCCCAAAACTTACGCCAACTTCCGCTGCGACCGCAAAGAGATCTCCTAATTCGCGCAAACTAAACCTGCACAACCTTACATGGCAGGGCTAGAGGAAGCGAATCAAGGGCGGCAAATTCGAGGAGGGAGAGACTCACGGTCTGCAGAGATCTTGAACTGCTCGAGCGCGGTGATGCTGGCCAACTTGGACGCCGCCTGGGCATCCCCGCCGGCGTCGCAGCGCACGACGCCGGACCGCCTCCGGCCGCCGGCGGCGACGACCCAGGGGCACGCGGCGGCGGATCCCCGCGCCTTGGCGCCGGCAGCGGCGGCGGCGAATGCGCCCGCGGCGGCCGTGGCTGACGTCGCTCCCGCCATCATCGAGCAGACCAACAACAAGAGCAGCAGCGGCCTTTCTCCCTCCTCAGCCCGGCCCACGAACCGTACGTAGGTAGATAGATACAGATAGATAGGTAGAACCGGAGAGAGAGAGACGAGAGAGCGCGGAGAGATCCTTATACGGCCGCTTCTCCCACCCTCCCCCTCTCTCCACCACCGGCCGGTGCGCGCCTTCTCTGAGGGAGGATGGGCCGTCTGCGAGGAAGAAGGGGTCTGGGAGCTGCGGACCGGAGGTTAAGGGGGGAGGTGGCGTGCGGGGCCCGCGGGCAGTGGGAGCGGGCCGGGCGAGGCCTCGGGGTCGGGGCGAATTTTCTAATGCGCGCGCGTGTTGGGTTCGGTGTGGGTGGGGGTTGGGTTAAGCCGAAGCCACATGCGGCGTGGAAGAGAATCCGGGAGGGGATGGGGATGAGGGGCGTGTGCTGGCCTCCGGCCGCTGATTGGCTGCGGCAGCCGCGGCAGATTTTGCTGGCGAGGGTATGCTCCGTTCTCTCATCGGCTCGGTGGTGGTGGTGGTCGTGGTGGGCACACACACGGGTTCGCATGGCCGCCTCACGCCCGCACCTGCGGGGTGATGGCCGAGCGTGTCGACGTGCTGGCCACACTCCATCCATCGTCCCCGGCCTCGGCAATCACGATCCTGTGCGGCATATTCGGCGCCTCGCCTCGTCTCGTCGGGTCCCCCGTATGGACCTGCATGCGGCTGTGTCGTCTACTCCTGCTCCAGCTCGTGTGTGGTGTGTGAATTGAGAGCTCCCGGTGACTGCGACGGACCATGCTCTTGTCACGACACAAATTGCAGCCAATGGGAGTCCACAAAAGCGTCCCTGGCAGATCCTCTATCCTGAAGGTCTTAAACCCTCTTTCTATTCCATTTCTTTAAAAGAAATCATTGTTGCTCGTCAAGCAGATCCCCTAACCTAAAACGGTGCTTCTTTTTTTTTTGCAAAATCTTTAAATGGATTGCTCATACAATCGTAACGAGATGATCACATTTTAACACAAACATACACAATTTACATGTACAACATCAAGAAAGATGTTGACCTAAGCTCCACACAGCTTTCTCCTAGATCTTGTAGTTCTCCGTCCCCCTTTTCTTCTTGATTACTTTCTCCTCAGTCCAGAAAAAAACATAGGACTGGCGCCGACAGTTCATCACGGAAGAAAGAACTCACAGAGCCAGGATTGGTAACTAATAGTACTACTAACTAATACTAATATATAGAAATAGATATCTAGAAATAGAAACGAACTAATATATAGATAATTGAAATTGAAAAGAACTGTCTTTTCTGTATAGTTTCCCTGTTCTATTGCTACCGCTGGTCTTACGCAATCGATCAGATCATATAGATATCCGATTTGCCCTATAGACGAATATGCAAGCATACGTTTCATGCTTGTTTGAGTAATAGCAAGAAGATCCCCCAAAATTATGCTAAGAATAGCTAGGATTTCCAGAAGAAGATGCCATTCGTTTGATGAGAAATAAAAAGGAATATCGAGAATTCGCGTGGCTGAAGCTGAAGCAGCTACTTTCGAAGTAATAGAAAGAAAAGCAATGACTAGAGTGGGGAGTTAGAGTCGAAAAGAGGATTCCTAGCTTCTTTCTCTCATGCAAAACCGTGCATGACTCTCCTCAACCTCCTCGACCTCGTTCATCACCTCGGGTTCTCTCGTTTGAGTATATGGCTGATAACACACAAGTATAGGGGATCGCGACAGCCTTCGCGGGTAATATTTCACCCAAATTATTGATTCGACACAAGGGGAGCCAAAAAAATTGTAAGCCTTAGCAGTTGAGTTGTCAATTCAACCACACCTGAAGAGCTAAATATCTGCAGCAAAGTATTTAGTAGCACAGTAGTTTGATAGTTTTGATAATAACAGTAACAGAAACAATAGTAGCGGTAACAGGAACAGTAGCAATTTTATAGTGATTGTAACAGCAGTAGCAACAATAGTAACTTAGTAAAGATCAATATGAGCAAAGGCGTAGGCATTGGATCAGTGATGAATATTTGTGTTGGATGACACTCATCATGTAACAACCAAAACCTAGAGCGATACATAATAGCTCAAATTCATCAATTCAATGTAGGCATGTATTCTGTATATAGTCATACGTGTTTATAATAAGAACTTGCATGGCATTTTTTGTCCTACCCTCCAGTGGCAGCGGGGTCCATAAGGAAACTAAGGGATATTAAGGCCTCCTTTTAATAGAGAACCAGAACAAAGCATTAACACATGGTGAATACATTAACTCCTCGAATTACAGTCATTCCCGGAGAGTATCCCAACTATTGTCACTTTGGGGTCTACGGATAAGAATAATAACAAGTGCATATAACTAGCAGATATGATCAAGAACTCAAATATATTCATGAAAACATAGACGGTTCAGATCTGAAATCATGGCACTCGGACCCTAGTGACAATCATTAAGTATAGCAAAGTCATAGCAACATCAAACTCAGAACATAATGGATACTACGGATCAAGCCCTAACAAATTGACTCGATTACATGATAAATCTCATACAACTCCATCACAGCAAACCTATGAAGGAATTACTCACTCCCGGCAGTGAGCATCATGGAATTGTTAATGAAGAAGGGTTGATTATGGCGACGACGATGATTCCCCCTTTCTAGAGCCCGGAACGGACTACAAATCAGCCATCCCAATGAAGAACGGGAGGTGGCGGCGGCTCATATTGTAAAACGCGATGATTCCTTCTCTCTGTTTTTTTCTCCGCGAGACGGCATTTGTGGAGTTGGAAATAGGGCAAACGGAGGCTCGTGGGATCCACAAGCTCAGGTGGCGCGCCTTGTGGCTCCGTGGTGGCCCCCCCTCTAGCAGGTCTTTTCACCAATAATTCTTATATATTCAAGAAAAATTCTCCGTAAAAAAATTTCAACCCAATTCGAGAACTTTATTTCTGCACAAAAAACAACACCATGGTAGTTCTCTAAAAACATCGTCAGTCCGGGTTAGTTTCATTCAAATCATGCAAATTAGAGTCCAAAACAAGAGCAAAAATGTTTGGAAAAATAGATACATTGAAGACGTATCAATGGCATTGACATCGCAATGTCATCAAGCCCAAGTGTGTGCTCGTGGTATTGGTCGAATCCATCTCGTCCTCGATCGCCGTAGGTGAAAGGGATGGCGGCGCAACTGCAGGAGGCCCCGTAGGACTCCTTGTCGGTGTCAAAACTGGCGGATCTCCGGTAGGGGGTCCCGAGCTATGGATCTTGGATCAATGGGGAACAGGGAACGCAGAGACAATATTTACCCAGGTTCGGGCCCTCTCGAAGAGGTAAAACCCTATGTCCTGCTTAATTATATTGATGTGTGTATGAGGATTACAGAGTTGATCTACCATGAGATCGGATGAACTAAACCCTAGATGAGTAGGATGATGGTTCTTCTTCTAGCCTCTACGGAATAAACCCTCTGGTTTATATAGACACCAGGGGTACCTAGGGTTACACATAGATCGGTTTCCATCAGGGAACAAGCATTTCGATTCTTCTATCTTGACTTGGAGGACACACCAAGGCTTCGGAGATTTCATCCTGAACACGAAGTCGCCCATAGTTCGGCCTTCTAGCAATAGATCCAGAACGACCCATCAGTCCGGCCCATGAGAGATTGGCCAGCAGCCCGAGGACCCCTTAGTCCAGGACTCCCTCAGTAGCCCCCGAACTAGTCTTCGAAGCCGAGGTATGTGCGGGAATCATCGGCTTTGTGGACCAGTTCCTCCCTCCCAGGGCATTTTACGCCAGGTATGCAGTTATCTTTAGCTGATCCTTCAAAGGTTGTCAGGCCATGTCCGACTATGTAATATCCAGATTATGCCCGGATTTCCGAACAGTATGTATCGTTTAGCCACGAAGGCCAACCGCTCGAGTGTGAACAACGCTTTTGCTTGATAACTTTTGGCGAAAGGTCACAACCGGCCACAACACTGACCAGTTATGAAAACTTGATTCGAGATTCGAGGCAGTCCCTCCATCGGCACATCCCATCAATATGGAGATCGTGCCCCATTTTTTAAGGGATATGATCAATAATTTGGGCTATCCCATGCGCGCATAATGGCACGATTATATCGGGAAGTGGAGAGGTCTGCGGTGCAACAAAGGGGGCTCTTGGTATTACGACAACTTATAAAAGGGAAACAGCCACCAAGGCCTCCTTACGCTTCTCAGATCTCCCATTGCTATCACCTTCCCAACCTCTTGAGCTTCGAGTGCCCAGATCCATTTCTCCTTCCAATCTTCTCAGGCCACTCTCCCAATCCGGCCATGGCCAACTTTGGTTCCAGGGGCAAGTGGGAGGCCTCCAGCGTCACCGACGACGACATCCAGGAGCTGAAGCGCGCCGGCTATCTTCCGGCCAACGTTGCCCACCGCGCTCCGGAGGAGGGACAAGTCATCCCCACACCCCGGCCAGGCGAAAGAGTCGTGTTCGTTCCCCACTTCATCCGGGGACTTGGCTTCCCGCTCCACCCCTTTGTTAGGGGTTTGATGTTCTTCTACGGGTTGTATTTTCACGACCTCGCCCCGAATTCTTTCTTGCATATCTCGGCCTTCATCATTTTCTGTGAGGCCTTCCTATGGGTCCAGCCACACTTCGGCTAGTGGCTAAAGGTCTTCAATGTCAAGCCGAAGATAGTCGATGGCCAGTAGGCAGACTGTGGGGGGACGATGATCAGTAAGCTCCCCCGGGTCGACTGGCCGGAAGGTACCTTTATAGATACCATCAAAATCTGGCAAAAGGAGTGGTTTTATATCACCGAACCACGCGGCGGATGCTAGGCAGCAGCCTCCGAATTCAGATCCGGATCTCCCACGAGGCTGGTGTCATGGACCAAGAAGGGCCTAGACTTGGGGTCACCAACGGAGGTGGAGTCGCTGCAGAAGCGCATCTCCCAGATCAGGAAGAAGAAAGTCGAACTGACCAACATGGTGCAGGTCATGCTTCGCCGCCACCTCCTACCTTGCCAGCATTGGGCCGCACCAATGTGGTCCTACAAGCCTGATGACCCTGCCACCATGCTCCGTTTCTACTGCACTACCCACGACAAGCTGTGGAAGGTGTTGTCCAAGCCCCAGAAGGACTGGCAGGCCAAGGAGGAAGACATCGGCCTGGACGCCACACACCCTCCTTGGGAGGTACAATAAAGTTTTACTCTTATGTTCGGATACTATTTTTTAACAAGGAACTTGACCCCTTCTTCCCCGCATTCGCAGAGCTGGCTAGAGAAAGCCATGCGGATCGATGGTCCGGCCCTGCTGCCCGAGGGACCCGTGATGGCCTTGCTGACGGAGATGTTGGTTGTGGCACCGTACAAGGCGCCGGAGAAGAAGGAGAATAAGAAGGGCGATAAAAGGGAGAGGGCCTCCGCCCAAGAGGACCCCAGGACACTAAGTCTGGGGAAACCCAAGCCCCTTCCACTCTCGAGGACGAGCAGGGAGAGGACGGGGAGGAGAGTGACTCCTCCCGAACGAGGAAGAGGGCGGCATCAGATGGCACCGAGGAGGATTAGCCTCCTCCTGCCGTGAAGAAGCAGCGCAGGACCAAGGCGGTCCTGTCCGATGACAGCTCGGACTCCGCCGAGGAGTTCGAGGCTTCCGAAGAGGTTCCCAAGAGAACCCCCAGGGTTAGGCCACATGCCCAGAGGTATGCATCCGAAGATGCCTTAGTGCGTTTAAAGCAAGTTCATTACTAACCATGTTCCCGCCTTTAACCTTATAGCCCTCCGCGACCTTCCCGCCGATTGAGTCTCGCAAGGGGACTCCCCGCCAGCCGAGCTAGCGGAGTGCGGGACCGCATCGTGCACTACACCTCCTCTGGTTATCAAGGAGACCGGGGACGTGCTGTCCCGGAAGACCCCTCCTGGGCCGAACACGGGGGGGCGTAGATGATGACATCATGGCCGAGGTTAATACCTCGGTCGCCGAAGACCAGAAGAAGGGATCCCTCCTGGCGAACAAAGAGGGGGATCTCTGCAGGTCTGAGCTCTCTCCTAAGATGGTCCCGGAGCCCCCAAGGCCCCCGGAGTTGTCCACTCCGGCCCCCACCAAGGGGGGAGCCGAGGTGTCGCCACCAGTGCCACCCGTAGCAGAGCGGGTCGAAACTGGGTGGCCGGCAGTGATGGAGGAGGCTTTGAATAACTCATTCATCGTCGAAGAACACCGCACCCTAATGGGCGCATTTTTACAAAGCATTCGGTCCATTGACAGTGGCGTGAAGGAGGCTTTCAGCGGCCTCTTGACGGGCTTCAAGGTAAATCATGTAATACCCTTTTACCAGGAGAATTTATTTTGTGAGGTTATACATTCCCCATATATAGTAGCTTGATACGCCCATTTTGCATCATACTTTTATGTTGATATTTATTGCATTATGGGCTGTTATTTCACATTATGGTACAATACTTATGTCGTTCCTCTCTTATTTTACAAGGTTTACACAAAGAGGGAGAATGTAGGCAGCTGGAATTCTGGACCGGAAAGGAGCAAATCTGAGACACCTATTCTGCACAACTCCAAATGTCCTGAAACTTTACAGAGAATTGTTTTAGAATATATAAAAAATATTGGGCGAAGAAACTACAGAAGGGGACCCACCAGGTGGCCATAAGCCTGGGGGAGCCCTACCCCCAGGGCTTGTGGGCCCCCTGGCCATCGTCTGGTGCCCATCTTCTGCTATATGAAAGGTTTTGACCTAAAAAAATAAGAAGGAAGCTTTCGGGATGAGGTGCCGCCGTCTCGAGGCAGAACCTGGGCAGGAGCAATCTAGGGCTCCGGCAGAGCGATTCTGCCGGGGAAACTTCCCTCCCAGAGGGGGAAATCAAAGCCATCGTCATCACCAACGATCCTCTCATCGAGGGAGGGTCAATCTTCATCAACATCTTCACCAGCACCATCTCCTCTCAAACCCTAGTTCATCTCTTGTATTCAATCTTTGCCCCAAAACCTCAGATTGGTACCTGTGGGTTGCTAGTAGTGTTGATTACTCTTCGTAGTTGATGCTAGTTGGTTTATTTGATGGAAGATAATATGTTAAAATCCTTAATGATATTCAATACCCCTCTGATCTTGAACATGAACATGCTTTGTGAGTAGTTACGTTTGTTCCCGAGGACATGGGAGAAGTCTTGTTATAATTAATCATATGAATTTGGTATTCGTTCAATATTTTGATGAGATGTATGTTATCTTTCCTCTAGTGGTGTTATGTGAACGTCGACTACATGACACTTCACCATGATTTGGGCCTAGGGGAAGGCATTGGAAAGTAATAAGTAGATAATGGGTTGCTAGAGTGACAGAAGCTTAAACCCTAGTTTATGCGTTGCTTCGTAAGGGGCTGATTTGGATCCATATGTTTCATGCTATGGTTAGATTTATCTTAATTCTTCTTTCGTAGTTGCGGATGCTTGTGAGAGGGGTTAATCATAAGTGGGAGGATTTTCCAAGTAAGGACATCACCCAAGCACCGGTCCACCCACATATCAAATTATCAAAGTAAGGAACGTGAATCATATGAGCATGATGAAAACTAACTTGACAGTAATTCCCATGTGTCCTCGGAAGCGCTTTGCTTTATATAAGAGTTCGTCCAGGCTTATCCTTTGCTATAAAAAGGATTGGGCCACCTTGCTACACCTTTGCTACACTTGTTACTTGTTACCCATTACGAATTATCTTACTACCAAACTATCTGTTACCGATAATTTCAGTGTCTGCAGAAAATACCTTACTGAAAACCGCTTGTCATTTCCTTCTGCTCCTCGTTGGGTTTGACACTCTTACTTATCGAAAGGACTATGATTGATCCCCTATACTTGTGGGTTATCATAGCCCCCGAGCCCTGGATGAGTTTGAAAAACTCAAGCGGGGGTCGAATAGTTCAAAAATACTGATGATAGCAAAAGTTAACCGTAGCCCCCGAGACTCTGGCATGATTGACAAAAATGGGCAGAGGATCTAAAATCGATAACTCAGGAGTCTGACATGTTGTGCAGGCCTCGTCTTCAGCGGTAGCTGCCAACACCATGGAGCTGGCCGAGGTGAGTCAGAAGCTCAAGAGCTTCGATGAGGAGCTCGACCTTCTCAACAACCGGTTCAACAAAGCGCAAGGTGAGTCTGGACTGAACTGTGTTAATAATGTGGTTTTCCTCATCAACTGAGGTATTCGGGTTTTATCCCTAAGCGCGGGGTGCTTATTATAAATGCAGTTGTCGCCGCGGAGGTCGAGAACCTCAAGGCCGAGCTGAAGAAGGCGAAGCAAGAGGCCGCAGAACAGAAGGTGAGGGCCAAACGAGCGGTCGTCGAACTTACGACGGTGAAGTCCATCAGTGACAAGCACAAGGCTCGAGTGGCCGAGGTGCAGCAAGAGCTCAAGGAAGCCGTCACTAAATGTGAGGACCTTGAGCAAAAAAGTAAGGATCAGGCCACCGAGCAATCCTCAGTGAAGTTGGCGATCCAGGAGGCGAAGACGGAGGCGCGAGGCGCTCAAGAGGAACTCCGCCAAGTCAGGCTTATTGCAGATGGTAAGCCGTACTTACTGCAAAGTGTGTTTGGTAGTAACAGGTTTGCTTTGCTCACGCGAGTATGGCGTTCCCCAAGCGCCTTTGCGGATCTTCCAGGGAGTGCGGCAAATGCGGCAAGGCACTTTGCGTCCCAGGAGGGCGATGCCGAGCATAGGTTGTTTTGGGCGCAGTTCTAGGCGCCCGAGCACCCTCCCTCCTTAACAACCAAATGAAGCAGTTGATGGAACTACATCTGATGGCGGAGCCAGCCATGAAGGATCTCTGTGTCCGGCTATGGCCTTCAGACCCGCTGCCGAGTAGCTACTTCGGCTTAGTGCAGAAGCTATATGACGCCGCGCCCCGAATTGACATCCTGAAGCACTCTGTATGCATTGAGGGAGCTCGGATGGCCTTCGCGAAGACCATGGTGCACTGACCGAAGATCAAGCCAGGCAAGATGGCCACTGGACCCCCACCTCCTGGGAAGGAGCACAGGCGCCCCGAGCAGTATTTTCCCATCATAATGGATGGTGCTCGGGCAATTGAGGCCCAGCGCTCAAAAGATGTAATTTATGAATGAGCACACTATCATGTATGAGATGATAGTTAAACTTTTGTGCTTTATGATACGGTTGCTTTGTGTGGTATATCATGTTTTGTTTGTTTATTTTGACTCCTGTGCGGTCATTTGAATCTGAAAGTTACCAGTCGCCGGCTTCAGCCCCCTTGTAGATGCACCGAGACATCGGCTAAGGGTCACAATGTTAAGGTAGAAACACCCCTTGTAGATGCTACAAGGGGTGTTTCTACCTTAACATTGTGACCCTTAGCCGATGTCTCGGTGCCCGGAGACGGTAGTGTATAAGGGAAACGAGGCAATCAGACTATGCAGTTTTAGTGCTTTCACTTAGCCATAGGAGCTTAACTGTGGGGGCCATGACTAGCCCCCAGTTTTCTGTGATATTCGAAGGAACCGAGGTAGAGACCATTATCACTTGGTTTGTGTAAAGATAAACCCTTCGTATGACACGGCGCAATCTCCATCGATTTTTGGTTTAACACTTGTCATTGGATCGCCGACCAGTTCTCGATTATTATGACAGTCACTTTTCGGCTTTCTCCACTGAGGTACTTAACCAGGCGAGCTAGAAGTACAATCGCAGTGGTTCTCCCTTTATCCTCCTAGCCGAACATGCGGAACGTAAGAGGGTAAACACAGAAGTAGAGCAACCCAACTATTGACCCAAAACATAATTCGGAACTAATTCATATAATGCAATATCCGAGACGCCGAGCACATAAGATAAAAACTGGTGGCGGAGTGATGCTTGGGGCGAGTTTTATAGTCGAGCCCCCGGTCTATTAGCCGATCGCATCTAAAGAAATATGTACCGAACTAGCTTGTTTCGGCGTTGAAGAGCGAAAAAAGTTATGCAACATAAATGACCGCAATGGGACCGTGAAATATGGTCTTTATTCGTGATAAACTCGTGATGTCTAACCATACAATCCAAACTGCCGAAGCAACTGTTACAGATACTTTGTTTAAAAATAAACTTTACAGAGGAAATGTTTACACAGGGCCTTCATGAGTGGTTTGATGTCCCTACTATGCCCTGTGGCACGTTTGTGCCTTTGCTCATGAGGGGAGGTGCTCCTTGAAGGAGATAGTGATCGGCGGGCGGGCCCATGAGAGAGGGTCTTGAGAGGTTGCCGTAGTGTATTAGCTTGATGCTAGGTAGGTCCTAGATGGTACCTACTATTGTCCGAAGACCTGTTTGACCATAGCTCGGTCGAACCAAACACTTGGTCCTTGGGTAGTAGGTCTCCACAGCTGCTCATGCTATTTTGAGCGCGAAATTGTGCCTCTGAGGCACGTACTTTGTAGCTAGGCAGGCCATGTTATGGGGAGCGTGTTCCTATTTACGTTGAGCTTTAGAAGACTCTGGGAGCTGAAATAGTGATCGGGCTCGTTTGCTCGCCTCCCGTGCCTTGACGACGAACTAGGACTTTGGCGCCTCATTGCCGACCTGGACTTCGGCTGCCAGAGCCGTTGTGTGCTCCTCGTTCCGGAGTGAGCGCTCCATGTTGCCGTTGACGGTGATGACACCCTTGGGTCCGGGCATCTTGAGCTTCAGATATGCGTAGTGGGGGACGGCGTTGAAGCAAGCGAACATTGTACGGCCGAGAAGTGCATGATAGCCACTGCGGAAAGGGACGATGTCGAAGATCAAGTCTTCACTATGGAAGTTGTCGGGCGAGTCGAACACTACTTCCAGAGACACGGTGCCCGAGCAGCGGGCTTCGATGCCTGGGATCACACCTTTAAAGGTGGTGTTGTTGGGTTTGATCCTTGACGGATCAATGCCCATTTTCTTACTGTATCTGAGTAAACCAGATTTAGGCTACTGACTCCATCCATAAGGACTCTAGTTAGGTGGTACCCATCGACAATGGGGTCAAGAACCAGGGCCGCTGATCCTCCATGAAGAATATTGGTCGGATGGTCCTTGCGGTCGAAGGTGATCGGATATGCCGACCATGGGTTGAACTATGGAGTTACCGGCTCTATGGCATAGACGTCCCGAAGAGTGCGCTTCCTCTCCTTCTTGGGTATGTGTGTGACATAAACCATGTTCACAGTTTTTACCTCAAGAGGGAATTGCTTCTGGCCTCCATTATTCGGCCCGCGAGGCTCATCGTCGTCCTTGCTGTGGGGGCCCTTGCCCTGTTCCCCCGCTGTAAGTTTGCCGGCTTGTTTGATCACCCAATAGTTACGGTTGGTGTGGTTGGCGGGCTTGTTTGGGGTGCCGTGGATCTGGCAGGGCTTGTCCAGGATTTTATCTAGCGTGATAGGGCCATCCCGGTTCCCTTTAGAGGGCTTCTTCCGCGGTCCTAATTTGGAGTTGTTGAATCTGGCATTTACTGCCATATCCTTGGCATCATCGCCATTGTGTCGACACTTGTTCTTGTTGCGTCGTGGTTTCCTGTTTCTACCCCGAACTTCAGAGGTGCCGGGGTCTTTGGGGTTGTTGCTTCTACGAGCTAACCAATTTTCCTCGCCCGCGCAAAAGCGGGTCATGAGTGAGGTAAGGGCCGACATTGTTTTTGGCTTGTCTTGGCCAAGCTGACGAGCTAGCCATTCGTCCTGGATGCTATATCTGAAAGCGGATATTGCCGCAGCATCCGGACAATCTATGATTTGGTTCTTTTTAGTCAAGAACCGATTCCAAAATTGTCGGGCTGACTCACTAGGCTGCTGAACAACATGGCTCAAGTCTTCGGCGTCCAGAGGCCGGACATAGGTGCCTTGAAAATTAGCTCGGAAGGCATCCTCGAGCTCCTCCCAGCTCCCAATGGAGTTTTCGGGTAGGCTATTTAACCAGTGCCGTGCTGGTCCTTTAAGCTTTAATGGCAGGTATTTTATGGCGTGAAGATCATCTCCTCGGGCCATATGAATGTGGAGAAGGAAGTCTTCAATCCACACGGTCGGGTCTGTCATCCCGTCGTATTGTTCAATGTTTACAGGTTTAAACTCTTCGGGGACTGATGATGCATCACCTCATCAGTGAAGCACATTGGGTGTGCGGTGCTCCCGATCCGGGCTATGTCATGGCGGAGTTCGGCTGCCATCCGGGCCTGGTGCTGCTCCCGAGCTCTATCATTTCGGTCGTGCCAAGTTTGGTATCCGTCCCATCCAGCGGGGGTGTACCCTCTAGATCCATAGATGAATCTTGTCTGACCTGCTTTAGCGGCGAGGTCGTGTCGTAGATCATATGGATCCTCAGGCTGCATTGGCTCCTTGCCTCTCCGTTGAGGGAGTGCAGGTGGGTTTTCGGCCTCTCTAGCCGTCTTGTCCCGTCCTCGAGGGGGGGACGGTCTGGCTGGTTGTCCTGAGTGCGTCTCGGGGGTGCGGGCTCAAGGGCCTCGTCGAACAACTATGGCAACAGTCGCCGTTTTGGGTAGCTTTTGGTTTGGTCCAGCCGTGGATTGCCGAAGCCTTCTTCGGCTGCCAAAACCATCGTCCACCTGTCATTGAGGGTATTCTGTTCGGCTTTTAGCTGATGTTGCTTCTTCTTTAAGCTTCGGGCAGTGGCTATGAGTTGCCGTTTGAACCACTCCTGTTCCAGAGGGTCTTCGGGGACAA
Source organism: Thinopyrum elongatum (assembly GCA_011799875.1). Classification (NCBI taxonomy): domain Eukaryota; kingdom Viridiplantae; phylum Streptophyta; class Magnoliopsida; order Poales; family Poaceae; genus Thinopyrum; species Thinopyrum elongatum. The sequence continues at coordinate 271,633,933 of CM022297.1, forward strand.
TGAAGTCCTCGGCCCCAAGGCTTTCCTCATCCTCGGATAGAGGGAGGTAGTTGTTGTCCTCAGAGTCATTGAGGTCCTCGGGGTTACCTTGGTCCTCGTGTCCTTCAAGGCCATCGAGTTGCTGTTCGGGGGCGACATGGTCGCTAATACGTCTCCAACGTATCAATTTTTTATTGTTCCATGCTGTTATATTATCAATCTTGGATGTTTTATATTCATTTACTAGCAACTTTATATCATTTTTTGGGACTAACCTATTGACATAGTGCCCAGTGTCAGTTGCTGTTTTTTCTTGTTTTTTACTTTGCAGAATATCCATATCAAACGGAGTCCAAACGCAGCGAAATTTTTGGAGATTTTTTTCTGCCCAGAAAACAACTTGGGAGCCAAGGAAGTGCGCGAGGGGAGGCCCGCGGGGCCCACAAGGCACCAGGGCGCGCCAGAGGCCCCTGGCGCGTCTTGGTGGGTAGTGGGGCCCACGGGTGGCCTCTCCACTAACTATCAGTTCTATAAACACCCAGATATTCCAAAAACCCTAGAAGAGTCGATGAAAAACAATCCAGCCGCCGCAAGTTCCAGAACCGTGAGATCCAATCTAGAGCCCTTTTCCGGCACCTTGCCGGAGGGGGAAACAATAATGGAGGGGTTCATCATCCTCATTGGTGCTCCTCCGATGATGCGTGAGTAGTTTATCATAGACCTACGGGTCCGTAGGCAGTAGCTAGATGGCTTCTTCTCTCTATTTGATCTTCAATACAATGTTCTCCTCGATGTTCTTGGAGATCTATTTGATGTAATGACTTTTTGTGGTGTGTTTGTTGGGATCCGATGAATTGCGACTTTATGATCAGTTCTATCTACAAATATTATTTGAGTCTTCTCTGAACTCTTTTATGCATGATCTTTATAGCCTCGTATTTCTTCTCCGAAACTTTGGTTTGGTTTGGCCAACTAGATTGATTTTTCTTGCAATGGGAAGAGGTGCTTTGTGATGGGTTCGATCTTGCGGTGCTCAATCTCAGTGATAGAAGGAGAAGTGACGCGCATGTATCGTTGCCATTAAGGATAAAAAGATGGGGGTCTATTCCTACATGAATAGATCTTGTCTACATCATGTCATCGTTCTTATTGCATTACTCCATTTTTCCATGAACTTAATACACTAGATGCATGCTGGATAGCGGTCGATGTGTGGAGTAATGATACGTCTCCAATGTATCTATAATTTTTTATTGTTCCATGTTGTTATATTATCATTCTTGGATGTTTTACAATCATTTTATAGCAACTTTATATCATTTTTGGGGACTAACCTATTGACATAGTGCCTAGTGCCAGTTGTTTTTTTTTTGCTTTTTTTTAATTCGCGGAATATCCCTATCAAACGGAGTCCAAACACAGTGAAACTTTTTGGTGATTCTTTTGGACCAGAAGACAACTTGGGAGCCAAGGAAGCACCAATGGAGAAGCCCGTGGGGCCCATAAGACACCAGGGCGCGCTAGAGGCCCCTGGCACGCCCTGATGGGTTGTGGGGCCCATGGAGGTCCTCTCCACCGCCTCTCAGCTCTACAAATACCCAAATATTCCAGAAACCCTAGGGGAGTGATCGAAACACAATTCCAGCCACCGCAAGTTCCAGAACCATGAGATACAATCTAGAGCCCTATTCCGGCACTCTGCCGGAGGGGAACACGATCACGGAGGGGTTCATCATCCTCATTGGTGCTCCTCCGATGATGCGTGAGTAGTTCACCATAGACCTACGAGTCTGTAGGCAGTAGCTAGATGGATTCTTCTCTCTTTTTGATTCTCAATACAATGTTCTCTTGGAGATCTATTTGATGTAATGACTTTTTGCGGTGTGTTTGTTGGGATCCAATGAAGTGTGAGTTTATGATCGGATCTATATCCATAAATATTATTTGAGTCTTCTTTGATCTCTTTTATGCATGATTATTTATAGCCTCATATTTCTTCTTCGAATCTTTGGTTTAGTTAGGCCAACTAGATCGATTTTTCTTGCAATGGGAAGAGGTGCTTTGTGATGGGTTAGATCTCGCGGTGTCCTCACCTAGTGACAGAAGAGGTAGAGAGGCACGCATGTATCATTGCTATTAAGGATAAAAATATAGGGGTATTCCTACATGAATAGATCTTGTCTACATCATGTCATCATTCTTATTGCATTACTCCATTTCTCCATGAACTTAATACACTAGATGCATGTTGGATAGCGGTCGATGTGTGGAGTAATAGTAGTAGATGCAGGCAGGAGTCGGTCTACTACTCTTGGATGTGATGCCTATATTCATGATCATTTCCTTGGACATCGTCATAATTATTTATTCTTCTATCAATTGCCCAACAGTAATTTGTTTACCCACCGTATGCTATTTTCTCGAGAGAAGCCACTAGTGAAATCTACGGCCCCGGGGTCTATTTTTTATCATATTGCTTTCAAATCTATCTTTTATCATATTTCTTTTCAGATCTATTATTCCAAAAACCCAAAAATACCTTGCTGCACTTTTTCTTTACTTATTTTATTTTGTGTTCTTGCTAGATCTATTTATCCAATCTCATACAAATTAATCTATCTTTTTACCGAGGAGGGATTGACAACCCCTCTTACGCATCGGGTTGAAAGTATTCGTTCTTTGTGTGCAGGTACCGTTTACATAGTGTTGCTTGGTTCTCCTACTGGATTGATATACCTTGGTTTCATAACTGAGGGAAATACTTACTGTAGCTGTGCTGCATCATCCCTTCCTCTTTGGGGAAATACCGACGCAGTCTCAAGCCACGTCAAAGGAATTTCTGGCGCCGTTGCCGGGGAGACATCATCAACATCTATCACGTTCCTAATCACAAATCTCATCTCCTTGCAATTTACATTATTTGCCATTTGCCTCTCGTTTTCATCGCCCCCACTTCACAAAAATTTGCCTTCTTTTTCATTCACCTTTTTCTTGTTCGACGTTTGTTTGCTCGAATCTACCATCATGAGTGACTTTGGTATGGCAGAAACGGATGATGGCAGGACTCTTAAAATTGGACGTTCTGGCAATCTAGATGCTAAAACTTTTGTTTTGGGACAAGGGAACATTATTGGAAAGGAAACCATCCAAGAATTCTTTAATTGTGTTGGAACTTTGGCTTGTGATGATGTTCCTATTTTAAAGAGGACTAAAACTTACGCGGACACTATTTCAGCACTAGTTCTAAAATTTGAGAATAGATTTATTTGTACTCACCCTACCTTGCAAAGATTGTTTTATGAGCTACCTGTTATAAAGGATGTTGGTGCAATATCTGCCTACCTTGTGTTTTGGAGATTGTTGACAGAAACATGTATGGACTGATTTGTTTGCTAGTGCATACAGAGAGAAAAAGTCCATACACGACCGAAGAGAATGTTGTCTCCGGTGCTAAGTTCGAGGAACTTTACCGAAGTATATCTGTGTTGCAGAGAAGAACGAGCTATATTTGTTGAAGTCATATAGTCGAGAAGATTGATATGAAGAAAACGACCCCTCAAAAGTTAACTGCTGAAGCAAAGCTTTTGACTCGGTATAGTTGTCCGAAGAAATTGACTACAGCGATGGAAGTCGAAGACAAAGTGAAGACGTAGTATTCATTTCGTTGTTCTTCTTTCATTCATTTGAGTCATAGGACCTCCGTACTATTAAGAGGGTTATAGGTTCTCGATGCTTAGATCCGCTGTGATGCTTAGCCAAAACCTATGAAAGCTGCGAGAGAAATCTCTTTGTGTTCCGAGCAAATACTTGTCAGCAAGAGACTATGATCTTCTTCGCTGCGAGAGATTTGTCTCAGACCGAGGAGTTAGCATTAATTGCTCCGCAAGTAATGTTACCGTTGTGCTCAAATCCGACCGTTGGACTCGTGTCATTTGGCCATTGGCTGATCCTGATATCTAATTTGGTCATTTCCCATCTGGAAAGGCTGCGGCTATAAATAGCCACCCTACTCCAACATTATCCGTTGGCTGCTCCGCTTAAGATTTTTGAGAAGATTGATTTGAGCAACCCCTCTCCGAGTGATTTGAGTTTAAGATCCATCGAGAGAAAATCAAGAGCCCAAACTTAGACAGTGGTTTAGCATCACAGTAGTTCTGAGTGAGAGTTCTTGTACCTATTACTCTTGAGAGCTGCGCACTCTCTAGACGGATAGGTTTTAGCTCGAGTGTTCAAGAGTTATTGTCTTCACCGAGCTAGATCTTCAACAACCAAGAGTGATTGTGGTTCGCGAAGGTCGACCGAAGGTTTGGAGATCGCCGACAAGGATCTACCACGAGTGAAATCAACCTGAGTCTGATCAGCTCCGCGTTGAAGGAGAATAGGGTGAAGAGAGTTTATCTTCCGTGTTAAGTCACAGCCCCTCCAACCAGACATAGCCCTTTGGCAGAAGGGTGAACTGGTCTACCAAATCTTTCTGTCGCCATCGAGCACCACTGGTTCTATTTTCTTCACTGCATTACTTTTGGCAGTAATTATGTGTACTCTGTGATGATAGAAATCTGATCTGTTACCCTCTGCTGCTCATCTTTCAACTTATCTCTCGCAGTGTTCCTTGTCATTCATAGTTTGTATTGTTGTTCTTCATAATTATCCATCACAGCTCTACTCCAGTTCTTCTTCATGATTTTAGCTCTGTTGGCATGTTGTATTACCATCATCATCATTAAGCCTGTTGTATCCTATGCTCGAATCATTATTGCAACTTACCTTGAAGATTTTGTTCCTCAGTAGCGAGCTTCATTGCACTCATATCTACCGATCTTTAATTCTGCTACTGTGATTGGGATCATTTTCAATACTTTCGAAAGAAATTTTGAATCTCCCATTCACCCCCCTCTGGTACTTATACTCTCGGTCCTAACAATTGGTATCAGAGCCAGGTTCTCCCTGTCTCTGCTTATTAAAGGTCTAACGTCCTTGGAGTTATGAGTATGTCGTATGCAGGTAGATCCTCGCACTCTGAAAGATTTCCTATCTTTGATGGAAATGACTATCTGTACTGGAGGAACGAATGAGAATCAGAATTCGAGCTATCAACTATGATATGTGGCAGATTATGGAAGATGGCTACACCATTCAACAACTGAACAATCTCAACACCGATGATAAAGCAAATCTGCAATTTGATGCTCAAGCAAAAGATATCATCTGTATCAGTCTATCAAAAGATATTTTCTTTCAGTTCCAAAGGCTCAATACTGTAAAGCAAATTTGGGATGCCATCAACAATGCTCATGAAGAATTATTGCCAGATCAGATCCTCACAATCAAATGCTTCATGCTATGTTCACTGGATTCAGAAGTCTTCGTAAAGAAAGTGCTATGGAACTCACTGATCGACTGACAAACATTGTCGAAAGACTGTATCAGCGAGGAATAACTAATATCACTGACAGAGATGTGGTCAACAAGCTTCTGAGTGCTCTTGATGAATCCTTTGATCCCATTGTATCTGAAATCAAAGAAAGACTAGACTATGAAGAGCTTCACTATGTTGAGCTCATAACACTGCTGTCGATTCATGAAGAACAGATGGAACTGGAAAATGCAAATCAAGAATCTTCTTCGGAAAGTGAAGGAGAAGTTCTCTCACACTATGGCAGTTCTGAAGAAGAAGAAGAAGAAGATGTTGAGAATCAACACACCATCACCAGAGAACTTGAAATGCTCACACAAAATCTAAGTGATCTCAAAAGGCAAAATCTCTGCCTCACAAATGATGACGAGTTTGACGTGCCTGAATCATCAAGAAGAAGATTGCCTCCGAAAGAAATGAAGTGCTTCAAGTGCAAACAATTCGATCATCTCATTGGAGACTGTCCATGTTGGGAAGGAAAACCTAGCAACAGATGGAAATACCTTCACTGCAGTGGATTCACACGAATGGATCGTCATACTAAGCTCTCAAAGAAAAATAAACCATCCTCATCTTCTTCGACGAGACCAGTCACTGACATAAAATCAAGAGCTACCATCGAATCAAATATGAAGAGAATATCATAGCCGAATAGAGCATGTGCTGATATTACCCTAGACTCTGAAGATGAGGCAATAGACTCTGAATCAGATGATGAAGAATTCTACAAAAGTATTGGAAGGAGCAATGCCTTCAGTGCCTATGAGTCATCTGAGAACTCACTCGAGTCAGACACTGATGATGATGCTTCAAGCGATGATTAACCAATCGCTTTCTGTCTCATGGCAAAATCATCAAAGGATCAGGTATCAGCAAAACACCAAAGATCCATGAATGAATATTTGCCTGAATATATTTCCTATGCCAAGTTGGTCAAGATTGTTAAATCTCAACATATGAACTTGAAATGCTTGAGAGAAATCTCAGGAAAATCGAAGGATTACTGGTCGAAGAGATGGAGAAGATTCAAAAGTTGATTGAAGAGCAAGTTGCTTTTTCATCAACTATTGATGATCTTACCAACCAATATGATTCGCTTACAATTGACTACGAGAGTTTATCAGATGGACTCCTTAACAGGAATCAAGAACTCGTGTCACTGAAAGAATCTCATAACAAGCTGGTATTAGAGAAAGCTTCTCTCTTCGTCGAGCAATCTGTTCGACTTCCTGATGATTTTGTACCACCATGCTTAAAATGCCTAGAACATAGCAATGTTGATTCTCATGTTGAAACTTCTAATACTGCTGTAAAGAATATTGCCACTATTGAAATTGGTACTACTAACCCCTCTTCCGAGGATTTTGCTACTATTATTGAAGAAAATTGCAGGTTAAAGGGCTTACTTGAGACTGGAATGCTAAGGAGCCTAAAAGGGCATCAAACCCTATGTGATGTGCTCAAGAAGTCCATACTGCACAAAAACCCTCAGAAGGAAGGATTAGGTTTCAAAAAGAAACTCAATGTGGATGGATCCTATTGGACTCCTGAGCAGTATCCTCGATGACTTGGGTTCCTGCAAAGAGTAAAACCCTCGAACCTGAAATTCTAACTGGTTATCATTCACCCATTCCTGTTGATACTAACGAGTTTGATGACTCAAATTATAAAATCTTCAAATAACAGAATGGTGAAGTTTTTGCTCGATATGTTGGAACTAACTGTAGGACAGGTTCACCCAAGAAGCAAATCTGGGTAAAGAAGTGCATTACTGAAAATTTTCCTGTCACTGCTGACCTGACTGTGCAGGATAACTCTCGACGAGGAAATGAATATCATTCACAGTCTACTTTAGTATCTTTCTCGAATGATTATCATCCTAACCTGTGTCAGAAGGAGTACATGCGTACTGATATGTCTCCAACGTATCTATAATTTATGAGGTATTCATGCCATGTTTACAATAATTTTATATGGTTTTGGTATGATTTGGATGGAACTAACCCGGACTAACGCTGTTTTCAGCAGAACTACCATGGTGTTGTTTTTTGTGCAGAAATAAAAGTTCTCCAAATGTAACGACACTTTTTGACATTTTTTTGGAATAAAATAGGCACTAGAAACTTCGTGGGAGGACCAGAAGGTGAAGGAGATGAGCACAAGACACCCGGGCGCGCCAGGAGGCCCAGGCCTGCCCAGGTGGGTTGTGCCCACCTCGAGGCCCATCTTCGCGTGATTCCAACGCTGAAAAATCTAATAAATAGAGAAACCATCATAAATAACCCTAGATCAGAAGTTCCGCCATTGCAAGCCTTCGTAGCCACAAAAAACCAATCTAGACACTATGCCGGCACCCTGCCGGAGGGGGAAATTATCACCGGTGGCCATCTTCATCATCCCGGCGGCCACCATGATGAGGAGGGAGTAGTCCACCCTCGGGGCTGAGGGTTTGTACCGGTAGCTATGTGTTTAATCTCTCTCTCTCTCTCTCTTGTGTTCTTGAGATGGCACGATCTTGATGTATCGCAGGCTTTGTTAATATAGTTGGATCATATGGTGTTTCTCCCTCTGTATCTTGTTGTGATGAATTGATTTTTCCCTTTGAGATTTCGTTCTTATCGGGTTGAATACTTTTATGGATTTGAGAACACTTGATGTATGTCTTGCTATGAATACCCGTGGTGACAATGGGGTATCATATTGATTCACTTGATATGTGTTTTGGCACTCAACTTGCGGATTCCCGAGGTGACATTGGGGTAATCTATGCATAGGGGTTGATGCACGTTCTTGTCTTTGTTTCTCCGGTAGAAATCTTGGGGCACTCTTTGAGGTTCTTTGTGTTGGATTGAGTATTATGAATCTGAAATTATTTGGTGTTATCTTAGTACGAACTCTTGATAGATCAATCAGAAAGAATAGCTTGGTGTTATTTTAGTACGAACTCTAGGATAGATTGATCGAAAAGAATAGCTTTGAGGTGGTTTCGTACCCTACAAACAATTTTTTCTTATGTTCTCTGCTAGATAGGAACTTTGGAGTGATTCTTCATCGCACGTTGAGGGATGGTTATATGATCCAATTATATTAGCATTGTTGAGAGATTGCACTAGTGAAAGTACGGACCCTAGGCCTCATTTTCAAGCATTGTAATACCATTTGTGCTCCGTTTTATCAATTGCTACCTTGCTGTTTTTTATTGTTCCTATTTCAAAAATCAATATCTACTATCATTACTACGCTTGTATCACCATCTCTTCACCGAACTAGTGCACCTATACAAATTACTATTATATTTGGTGTGTTGGGGACACAAGAGACTCTTTGTTATTTGGTTGCAGGGTTGTTTAAGAGAGACCATCTTCATCCTACGCCTCCCGCGGATTGATAAACCTTAGGTCATCCACTTGAAGGAAATTTGCTACTGTCCTACAAAACTCTGCGCTTGGAGGCCCAACACGAGTCTACAAGAACAAGTTGTGTAGTAGACATCACGTACCTCTTCAAATCATTACATTCATATATCTGGAAATAACTTCAATGCATATTCATATGATTATCATCAAAGTGCACAAGTGTCTTACAGGCCTCGCCGAACGAATACTCCTACTCAGTCCAAGCAAATGAGATTCCCCACCACCCACGCCAGAGTGGGTTGTGAAGAAGAACTGATCCTCTCGTGCAGGAAATTCTCTCAGGGATATGTCACGTTTATTATAAGCCCTGAGATCAATCATTGTTGGTGCTTAACTCTCTGTGTTTTCGTTCACCATGTTTGAGTCTTTTCGTTCGACGTTTTGCCTTCTGTTAGGGTTGTGTTCTGTTTTTCCCCTTTGATCTTTCTTGTCTTGTCTTTGTTGTCCGTCATAAACATGCAAATTGATCTGAAGAAGATTTCAATCCGGCGTCCTTGGTCGTGAATGAAATCAACTTCAAAATTTCATCTGTTTTGACGCTTGCGCTTCCTCAAACCCTTCGGCATTCTGTTAAGTTACCGAGATTTTCGCAGGAAATGGCTGACACGTGCCCACGATCTCATGTTCGTGATCTCGTCCATTCAATGTGGAACGCCCCGTGCTTTTCGGCAGTGGATCTCGAAGGAAGCGGTTTCGCCCTCGGGCTATATAAACCCTCCCTCCAGGCATCTTCATCCATTGTTCTTTCTCTGTTCGACCTCAAACCCTTCCTCTCGCTCTTCGCCCGAGCCCGAGCTCGAAGCAGCGTCGATGTCGCGCCTCACCGTGCAACTCCGGTGAAGCCCCGCCGCCGTTGGTCGCGCCAGTGCGGTACATCTTCTCTCCCGCACTGTCGTGGATGATCTTTGCTGCCAAGTTAGGGCATTCAGATCTGGAGCTAGCCCCGTCGTTCCTCTGTTCTAGGGTTGTTCTTACCGACGCCATTTCTTCTGTTATATTTTCTTGCGGTAGATCTTTAGGTTTCACTAAGTTGTGACATGTACGGTTTGTAGTTGTTCCTCGTACCAGTCAGATTGGATCTAGGGTTCATGTGTTATACGTCGAAAGATTACAGGAGCTGTCATTCTGTCTTATGGCATGTTGCAATTCTCTCGATGATATCTTCCAAAATATATACCATGAATTCCTTTGCTGCTTCCGAAAAATTATCTGTTTTGAGTCAAAAATGCTTCTGTGCATGTTTATGACCCCTTCCTGTTTTCCCTCGCATTGTTGTTTTTCTCCCAGGAGTGGTCATGGCTCATAGTTCGGAAGAGCAGTCTGGGTCCGAGGAAGAAATCCCTCAGTTGCCGCGTGTGGCTGATAGAGCAAAGTTGACTGAAAGAAAAGCAGCTAAGCCGCCAAAGTTACCGAAGAAGAAATCTGAGTCAGAATGTGATGAAGAAGAAGATGATATTCCCTCGGCTCATAGTCAACCTGAGGATGAGCAAATCACTGATTCCAAGACCCTGTTTTCCGATGGAAACCCCAAGAAGGGTGGCCGAGGTAGAGAGAGGAACACCGCGGCTGAGATGTCCGATCCCGAAACTTAGAAAACTCCACCTGGAGTTGAAACTGCTACTGAAAGAAATAATAGGCTGCAGAAGATTCGCCGTCATTGGGCGAAGAAGTGGTTCAACTATGAAAATGTCCAAAGAAAATATCAGATCTTGTTCGCATTCACTCCACCCTGGAATGACTGCATCGCAGAGGGCTGCCTTGGTCAAGATGATGAAAAAGTTAGGCCAGCTCCTCCCGCCAATGCTCATGTTGATTCATTAAAGCACTACTGCAGGATGCTGCTAACGCGACACTACGATCAGAGACCCTTTGACGAAACTATGTGTGATGCATTAATCGCAAACGGTGATGTAAAAAAACCATCAAAAAAGATGCAAAACATCTGCGATGGCGGATACATCAAACACGGTTCAGATTTTAGTTGTGTGTGCGATGCTGGGCATACGGTTCAGTCCAATAAACTGTTTGCGATGAGGCAGAAGAACAAAAACAGGCAGCCAGATGAAGGTGTATGTGATATACGGCACACAGTTCACTCGGATGAACTGTTTGTGATTAGGCAACCCAAAAGAAACGGTCAGCCAGGTGAAGGTGTGTGCGATATACGGCATACAGTTCACTCGAATGAACTGTTTGCATTGAGCCAAGAGAACAGAAACGGTTCAACTTAACAACATGTGTGTTATACGTGGCAAACAGGTATGTAATCGGAAATGTGTGGGAAGACCGATAATAACATAGACGATTCCTGTTAACAAGCCGTGTGTGTTGTGAGCAAACGATTGCTGGTATACAATTGTCAGTGATTGATGAAATCATCACTGATGGGTTCCATTGTTTAGTCCATGTGCGATGTGATTTGCTCTGTCCGCATAATATCTACACTCTGTCTACAGAGCATCAACATATATATTTAGAAAGGCAGCATTGCATAACCAAATTAAGCATACAATTACACAAGTGATTACACACATAACATTTCCACACACCAAAGTAAGCAATTACATGCATACTAAACTAGGAGAAATGAGGATCTAATCATCTACTTCTTGTTGCGATGACGCTTGCCATTGCTCTGCTTCTGGCTAGATCCCTGGCCGTTTTGGGGAAGGAGGCACTTCCTCATGTCAACGATCCGCCTGTACATCTCGTAGCTCGTGTACGCCTCCTTGGCCGTGTACACGATGTGAGCTTTGTCGAGTTTCTCCATCCAGGCCGAGTGCCAGGCATGCTTGTCCTTGTTGCAGGAACCCTTCATGTCTCTGTAGTAGGGATCGATGATGGCCTCGGTGAGGTGAACCAATGAGTCCTTCTCATGCTCGTTGCTGCCCCAGATCTTGTATTGGCCCTGGATGTCGACAAGATTCTGGCAGGCGATGCCCAAATTCTTGAGCACCTTTACATCGTTGGTGATGTCCACCGTAGTGAACATGTAGTGGGGGTTGTTGACAAACCTGGCGAAACGCTCGCAAGGCCTTGTGGCAAGGCAGTAGTGGTAGACGAGGACGTGATTGCGCACGCACATCTGGGCGATGATGACCTTGGGACGAGACCCGGCACGAGCGCGGGTATACTCAAGGTCGAATCCGACCACCTTGTACTTCTCCTCAGCAAGCAATAGCTCCATGATGTGGATGGAGTGCTCCACCCAGACCGGGTTGTTGGTGTACACCACCGAGAGCTCCGTGAACCTTCTGTGGGTGTCCACCACGACATGCATGGTGAACTGCTGCTCGACGTCGGCAGCCGCTCGGAGAGCCATTGGAGCCGTGCAGGATACCCTCTAAGAATTTGTCGTGGTGGGTGTGCTTCTTGCAATGGTGGTGCGCGATCGAAAGGTTGAAGAGACACAAGGGTTAAATGGCCACTGTAATAAATGGGGGCTGGCTGGCCTGTAATCATCACGTCTTGTCACCGCATTCATAGCGGAGGATTCCAGTGCACGCTTGACAACACCGCACGCATTCCGTTTGACCACACGTGGGCTCGAAGAGGCGCCAAATGTATTGTCGGTGAGCCTGTTCCTGCGCTACCGCGCAGTTTACCGCGCAAGCTTCCCGCCCGGCTAGTTTGGCCACGCGTAGGCTAGAAGAGGGACAAATCGTGGGCGTTTATTGTCAAAAAGCTTTGTAAAAATGAAGTGTGTGGAATGACTTCGGTCATAAGTTTACCCGTGGGTGATGAAGTCAAAGTTACACAGAAGGGTGATGATGGACACTCGAGTGCGATAATTAATTCTGCGTTCTACAGGGCACACGGTTGAAGAAACCAACTGTGTGCAATAATGTCGAAGATCGCAGTCGAGTTAGCTATACAGATCATGTGCTATGAGATCGACAAGGTAAACATGTTCGAGAATGGTTAATAAAATCTAAGTACATTGCATATTAAGGTCAAAATAGTGCTACCAATATACGAGTCTCATACGATGCCATTTCAACGATTGTACCACAAAAGCTCGAAATATTACAAGGTTCAAATTCCAGTGCTATATGGCTCAAATTCGAAGATTACAAGGTTCAAACTAATATTAGAAATGAAATTCAGCTCATCAGCTGCAAATGCTCGCGCTGATCCGCTGAACATGGATATAAGAGAGGTTCAAACTAATATTACCACTTGTAAGGCTGGTTTCGAAACCTCATAATTTTTGCAAATGGGTTAGCCACTGAGAAGTCATGTATGGGGTTGACACGATGACTTCCGATTACTCTATCATCTGAAGTTCCAAAATGAAATTTAGCATTTTCGGGGAGCCTATTCCATTCTGCCGCAGCCACCGGCACTGATCAACAAACCATTCATTTTTGCGAAATAAATGTAGGGCAAACCTCATTACCTTCAGCACCCTTGCTCTGACAACAAAGAACCTGGCGAATGTAATCTCCGGTAAGGTCCCTCGGTAGGAGTTCAAAGTAATTTCTGAGAGATGCAGATCTAGGCATTCGATGTGATTGTTATATTGTATCACATTATCCACCAACGGGCCTAATCTTATCTGCAAAAGAAGAAAATGTGTTAGTGCCTACATGCAGTTTTGAACACTACTACAGGCCTATTTGGTTTGCAGGATTTGTAAAATGCACTAACGTGCCATCTTTGATCCGACATGATTAACATGGGCATTTGATTACAATCTAGAAAAATGTAGCCTTCTTCACAAGAGGTTGGAGTGGATGGAAAGTTCCCTAAGAAAAGTAGTACAGATGAATCCAAAGGAGAAATGCTTATGGATTGTAACCATATGAATCAAGCAACCAATATGGGGGGGGGGACATGTATGTACTGAAATCCTCCAAAAATCCTTCAGAAATCGTAGTGCATTATCATTGTAAACTTGGAAAAAGGTGTCACAAATTGAACTCCCTTATGGTTAACATTTAATAGGAAAGGAACATCACCTCGATATATAGCTTCTCCAGGCACAGAAAGCATCTCAGGAAACTAACAACTTGGTCCAGGTTGGGGCTGATAGATTCTAGTACCAAGACCTTCACTATGTGCAGTTTCGGGGTCAAGTTTTATGTTGTGAAGTTTTCAAGTTTTGGGTAAGGATTTGATGGACTATGGAATAAGGAGTGGAAAGAGCCTAAGCTTGGGGCAAGGTAATATTCAAGGACAACCAAGTGCCTAAGCTTGGGGATGCCCCGGAAGGCATCCCCTCTTTCGTCTTCATCTATCGGTAACTTTACTTGAGGCTATATTTTTATTCACCACATGATATGTGTTTTGCTTGGAGCGTCTTGTATGATTTGAGTCTTTGCTTTTTAGTTTGCCACAATCATCCTTGCTGTACACACCTTTTGAGAGGGACAAGCATGAATCGTGATTTATTAGAATACTCTATGTGCTTCACTTATATCTTTTGAGCTAGGCAATTTTGCTCTAGTGCTTCACTTATATCTTTTTAGAGCACGGTGATTATTTTAGAAAAATTGATGAACTCTCTTGCTTCACTTATATTATTTTGTGAGTCTTTAAAGAGCATGGTAATTTGCTTTGGTTATAAATTTAGTCCTAATATGATAGGCATCCAAGAGGGATATAATAAAAACTTTCATATAAAGTGCATTGAATACTATGAGAAGTTTGATTCCTTATGATTGTTTTGAGATATAAAGATGGTGATATTAGAGTCATGCTAGTGAGTAATTGTGAATTTGAGAAATACTTCTGTTAAAGTTTGTGATTCCCGTAGCATGCACGTATGGTGAACCGTTATGTGATGAAGTCGGAGCATGATTTATTTATTTATTGTCTTCCTTATGAGTGGCGGTCGGGGACGAGTGATGGTCTTTTCCTACCAATCTATCCCCCTAGGAGCATGCGCGTAGTATTTTGTTTCGATAACTAATAGATTTTTGCAATAAGTATGCGAGTTCTTTATGACTAATGTTGAGTCCATGGATTATACGCACTCTCACCCTTCCACCATTGCTAGCCTCTCTAGTGCCGCGCAACTTTCGCCGGTACCATAAACTCACCATATACCTTCCTCAAAACAGCCACCATACCTACCTATTATGGCATTTCCATAGCCATTCCGAGATATATTGCCATGCAACTTTCCACCGTTCTGTTAATTATGACACGCATCATCATTGTCATATTGCTTTGCATGATCATGTAGTTGACATCGTATTTGTGGCAAAGCCACCGTTCATAATTCTTTCATACATGTCACTCTTGATTCATTGCACATCCCGGTACACCACCGGAGGCATTCATATAGAGTCATATTTTGTTCTAAGTATCGAGTTGTAAGTAAATAAAAGTGTGATGATCTTCATTATTAGAGCATTGTCCCATGTGAGGAAAGGATGATGGAGACTATGATTCCCCCACAAGTCAGGATGAGACTCCGGACGAAAAAAAAGAGGCCAAAAAATGAGAGAAGGCCAAATAAAAAAAATTGAGAGAAAAGAGAGAAGGGGCAATGCTACTATCCTTTTACCACACTTGTGCTTCAAAGTAGCACCATGATCTTCATAATAGAGAGTCTCCGATATTGTCACTTTCATATACTAGTGGGAATTTTCATTATAGAACTTGGCTTGTATATTCCAATGATGGGCTTCCTCAAATTGCCCTAGGTCATCGTGAGAGAGCGAGTTGGATGCACACCCACTTAGTTTCTTTTTGAGCTTTCATAAACTTATAGCTCTAGTGCATCCGTTGCATGGCAATCCCTACTCACTCACATTGATATCTATTGATGGGCATCTCCATAGCCCGTTGATACGCCTAGTTGATGTGAGACTATCTCCTTCTTTTTATCTTCTCCACAAACAACGTCTATTCCACCTATAGTGCTATGTCCATGGCTCACGCTCATGTATTGCGTGAAAGTTGAAAAAAGTTTGAGAACATCAAAAGTATGAAACAATTGCTTGGCTTGTCATCGGGGTTGTGCATGATTTAAATATTTTATGTGATGAAGATGGAGTATAGCCAGACCATATGATTTTGTAGGGATAAGCTTTCTTTGGCGATGTTATTTTGAGAAGACATAGTTGCCTTGTTAGTATGCTTGAAGTATTATTGTTTTTATGTCAATATTAAACTTTTGTTTTGAATCATACGGATTTGAACATTCATGCCACAATAAAGAAATTACATGGATAAATATGATAGGTAGCATTCCACATCAAAAATTCTGTTTTTATCATTTACCTACTCGAGGACGAGCAGGAATTAAGCTTGGGGATGTTTGATACGTCTCCAACGTATCTGTAATTTTTTATTGTTCCATGCTATTATATTATCTATTTTGGATGTTTTATATGCATTAGTATGCTATTTTATATTATTTTTGGGACTAACCTATTAACCTAGAGCCCAGTTCCAGTTCTTGTTTTTTCCTTGTTTTTGAGTTTCGCAGAAAAGGAATACCAAACAGAGTCCAAACGGAATAAAACCTTCGCGATGATTTTTCTTGGACCAGAAGACAACCAGAAGACTTGGAGATGAAGTCGGAGGAGCCACGAGGCGGCCACAAGGATGGAGGGCGCGCCCAGGGGGGTAGGGCGTGCCCCCACCCTTGTGGGCCCCTCGTGCACCTCCTGACCTAATTTCTTCACCTATATATACTCTTGTATCCCCAAACCAATAGGGGGAGCCACGAAAACACTTTTCCACCGCTGCAACCTTCTGTACCCGTGGTAGGGGCCTTTTTCGGCGTCCTGCCGGAGGGGGATTCGATCATGGAGGGCTTCTACATCAACTCTATTGCCCTTCCGATGAAGCGTGAGTAGTTTACCACAGACCTACGAGTCCATAGCTAGTAGCTAGATGGCTTCTTCTCTCTCTTTGATTCTCAATACCATGTTCTCCTCGATGTTCTTGGAGTTCTATTTGATGTAATACTTTTTTGCGGTGTGTTTGCCGTGATCCGATGAATTGTGGATTTATGATCAGCTTATCTATGAATATTATTTGAATCTCCTCTGAATTCTTTTATGCATGATTTGATATCTTTGTAATTCTCTTCGAACTATCGGTTTGGCTTGGCCTACTAGATTGGTTTTTCTTGCAATGGGAGAAGTGCTTAGCTTTGGGTTCAATCTTGCGGTGTCCTTTCCCAGTGACAGTAGGGGCAGCAAGGCACGTATTGTATTGTTGCCATCGTGGATAAAAAGATGGGGGTTTCATCGTATTGCTTGAGTTAATTCCTCTACATCATGTCATCTTGCTTAATGCATTACTCCATTCTTTATGAGCTTAATACTCTAGATGCATGCTGGATAGCGGTCGATGTGTGGAGTAATAGTAGTAGATGCAGAATCGTTTCGGTCTACTTGACACAGATGTGATGCCTATATTCATGATCATTGCCTTAGATATCATCATAACTTTGTGCTTTTCTATCAATTGCTCGGCAGTAATTTGTTCACCCATCGTAATATTTTCTATCTTGAGAGAAGCCTCTAGTGAAACCTATGGCCCCCGGGTCTATTTTCCATCATATAAGTTTCTATTTTCCATCATATTAGTTTCCAATCTACTATTTTGCAATCTTTTACTTTCCGATCTATAAACCAAAAATACCAAAAATATTTACTTTATCGTTTATCTATCTCTATCAGATCTCACTTTTGCAAATAACCGTGAAGGGATTGACAACCCCTTTATTGCGTTGGGTGCAAGTTGTTTGATTGTTTGTGCAGGTATTCAGTGACTTGTGCGTTGTCTCCTACTGGATTGATACCTTGGTTCTCAAACTTAGGGAAATACTTATCTCTACTTTGCTGCATCACCCTTTCCTCTTCAAGGGAAAACCCAACGCAAGCTCAAGAAGTAGCAACCAGCAACACACATAAATAGTCCGGAGAGTCATGGAGGTGATGTGGAAGCTACTCAACCCATTGATCGCCTGAAGACGAAGGTACTCGAGTGCAGTACAGCCACGGAGGAGGCGCTCCATGTCACCGTTTGGGAGGCAGACAGCGACAAGCTCGAGGTGCTTCAGTCGTGGTACAATAAGAGCGGGCGCGTCATTAAGGAGGGGGAATGGCAGTTCCTGAACTTGGCAACACACAGCGTGGGCGCGAGGCGGAGCGCGGACGTTGGCAGCGAGCGCATATGCCCATCATCAAAAGTGAGCTCCTCGAGCTGATCTAGGGCGGGTGTTCATCGTCAAGCTTGGCTCGGTCCTTGCCGTTGGAACAGAACTTGCCCATGCTAAGGCCTCTGGTTGGGCCAGGGTGACTGCCGAGGATCTAGGAGAACGCATCCAAGCTTTTGCGATAGCCATGACAGAGCTCGTGGGTGTCGATGAGGTTGAGAGGGGTGGAGTTCCATAGGGGGCGTCACCGCTGGGAAAGGACGGTTGTCCGCGCCCCATATTTGATTGGGAGGAGGGAGATGCTGACTTTCAACATATCATCGGGGAGGCTGCTGATGAAGTCTAGGCCTGCTAGAGTCGCTTGCGTTTCTTGCTCGACCCACCTCGGCTTGTTGGCAGCCCTGTTCTCCACCTCCGGAGTCTCCTCATCAGCGGCGCTTTCTGATAGAAGTGGGAGTACAGGGAATATTTAGTTAAAATAGGGCAATAGAAAAGTGTATTGGTAACTAGAAGTTAGTAGGTAGGAATAGAGTAAGAAAATGGAATAATAATTGGTTGCTTATATACTACACAATTCCTTTGATATTGCTGGGTAAGTCAACATGCAGATACTTGAAAAGAACACTTACTTCGAATAAAGTCTGGACGGATGATATCGTCGAGGAAGTTAGCATACATCTCATGACCAGGCTATTTTATGTGCAGCGCAATTTTAGTGCCAGCTTTCAGTACATAAAACTTAGAAATTTCTATCCAAAGGCCCTTGGTAAAATAGGAGTGACCATATTCATCAAGTCTTACAGAAGCAATGATTGTAAATCCATGGTTTGTGTTCAGTATGACATCCCTTCAGTCTTGATTTACATCCCTGCAGTCTTGATTTATGTAAAGGGAAAGATTGTGTACTACAGATTCTGTTGCATAGCAAGGGACGCACTGCAGAAAATGGTAGGATTGTTAAAGAATATGGTAACATGCAAATGTGGGCGAAATTGAAAGAACTGTACAGCAATTGAAATCAAAGGACAAAAATCTATAATTAAACAGATAGGGTAACCATGATGTCATGGAAATATGAGAGTAATCAAAAGAACAATACATCATTAATTTGCCTAATATAGAAAGAAGAGGAAAAAATCCCCTTTGACGTATATGTTGCATGTGGCACCTTTTATCCAAATGCAGCAATATATAGTATATGTTCACGAAAGTAGGCCATGCCAACCGATTTAGGGTGAGATTGAACAGATCGCGCGCATCCTCAAGTCATCTGGTACGGTGAGATGGAACTCCATGGATGTCTGGCCGAGGCCGCAAAGTCCTGATGTGTCCGTGCACTGTACACCCTATGAATGAAAGAAAATCCTCAAATCAGCTCGAATAAAAATGAATTCAGGGCGATTTCGGCCGGGTGATTAAAGGAGGCAGATGAACTGGGATAAGAGATGAGATAATATCTCATTAAATTAGTTACCTTGTTGTCCATGAGAAAAAAAAAACCTCAATACGGCGGATTCCCCAACCGGGCGGAGCTGGGTCGACCGCGAGCAGCCTCGAGAAAGTCTATGGCGATAGGCGGCGGCAAGCGGAAGTGGCGAAATGCGGTGGGGTTTGCCGGCAGCCTGGCGGTGGTGACAGGCGTCGAGCTAAGTGGTTGCCGCGGTGATAGGCAGTGCCATGCATAGACGCGGAGGAGCTTGTGCAGGTGTGAATGGGGACCGGAGGGGGTGGCGGGCGGGGTGAGGGTTTTTGTGACGTGGGGATGGTGAGGGTTTTCTTTTTTCTTTTTTGAATTGGGTGGTGAGGGTTTTCTGTCCCACAAAGAGTTTCGGCGGCAACGGTTTGCTAGAGCCAACCGTGTGTGCTTGACGTAACAGGGAAAATGAAAGTCATTGCACACGGTTCCAATTTTGGGAACCGTGTGTTATTGATGTACTACCTCCGTCCTAGTTTATTGGTCCCCTTTGTAATTTGTGCCAAATTATGACCAAAGATTTAACTAACAAATGTTTATGCATGTCACCAAAAATTATATCATTGAACACTATGTTCAAATACGCATCCAACGATATAATTTTTGCTGACCTGCACTAACATTTTGTGAGTTAAATCTTTGGTCAAAATTTAACACAGATTACAAAGGGGACCAATAAACCAGGACGGAGGTAGATTCCATCAACCGAACTGATTGGATCCATATCCCACATTTAGACATAAGTAAACATTGATTAAACATACTCAGAAATAGATAATAAGCGTACACAAGCATAGTTCAACCATAAGTACATAGTTCAACCGTCATTAAGCATACTCAAGTGTACATAGTTCGATCCCACATCTCATCTCATCTGCTGGCACAATCCTGAAGCTTTTCCAGGTACTCGGCGTACGCGGTGTGCGCCACCCTGGGAGAATACTTCTGCCTGAAGGAGCCAACGGCTCGTCCTCTTGCATGCGCCAGAACACTTTGATACGCGTCATGAAGCTTTTGGTTGCAAAATGGGCATCGATAGCCGCCGTCCCAGGTCCTAATACGCCTGTTATGCATTCTCGCATAAAGCTCCCTAAGGATTTGCCTCTTGTACCTCCTCTGGCCATCTTTATCCTCGTTGTCGACATCGTCAGACAATACCTATACATATAGTAAAAAAATATGGCGTCAAATTAATGTTTACAAACTAATCTCTAGCGAACATTTGGCAGTTGCCAAAATTTGGCATCAAATCAATGTTTACATGCCGTAAAGTAGGATTAGGAATTTATGGAATTTATGGCTATTTTTTAGACATATCCAAAGATTATGGTTCGATTTTTAAGCACAATTGTCTATGTACAGACCAATCTTGAAGGAAAAAAATGGCACAAACATATATTTAGGTCATTCAAAAATCAATTGTCAAGCCCTGGCTAGGAATTATTAGCACAAAACACTAACCCTAGTCGGATTATTAGTAAAAATCATTTGTACAGATGAAACAACTAATCACTTATCATTTCGACCATTCAAACAATCAATACACTACACGGATCTAATGATACTTACTCAGATTTCATGGATTGAGAGAACATAACCATAGGATTTCTATCAAAAAGGGGGAGGCAGGAGTAACCAGAGAAACCCTAGGATGTATTTGACACATGAATGGGTATAGATGACTAACCGGTTGTCTGTCATCGTCGGAGTCATCGCCGGAGTGGTCGTCGGAGTCGTCACCGGGGTCGTCGCCGGAGTTGGTGTGGACCTCCGACTCCGGCTGTGGAAGCACGACGCCGTCGACGATGTCAGGGTGCAACGAGACCTCGGCGGCGGCGACGGCAACCTCTGTCTCCATCTTCACGCCGTGCTCCGGTGCTTCCGCAGCGCCAGCGTCGGCACTCCCTACGATGGGGCGCTTCGGTGGTATCCTCATACATAGACGGTGGTGAGGACTGAGAGCGGCGTCGAGGATGCAGGTGGAGAGAGAGAGGATTGTGAGTGCGGCGAAGATGGGGGGTGTGGCCGCTCGGACGTGCGATTAATATGGAGTAGTGGGAGAGAGCGGGCGGCGGTCAAACCGCTGGCTCGCCTCCCGATGACACTGCGCAGCGAGCACACCTCCCGTCAATTCACACACCTGCACGCACGCCTCCCGGTCTGCCTGCGCGGCGGACTGGTCACATGCGTCCCGTCAACTCACGCCTGCTCGCACGACACAGGGGTCGCGTGGCGGCACGTATATTGTTTTTCTATTTTGATGATTAATGTTGCCACTTTATTGCTTAACCGAAGCATGGCATGTATCCATTGTTGGTCTAACGCCCACGGTTCAAATAAATAATCCGTTTGCGATATTGGTTCCCAATTATTAATAATCTCCCGTTTGTAAGAAGATAAAGATTACATCAAAACTGGTCTCAAATTTGACAAAAAAAAGTACAATGCCACTTTGTATTGGTGTCCATATGACAACACGATAAGTTTCATGAATTTCAAATAAGTTTTGGATGTACTAGAATTTAAAAATCAAGATTCTCAATGTTTGAAATTTCTTGCACGGGGAGTAAACATGCACCCAGTGAGACACTTGTGTTTTTCCAATCCATTTAGGTGCACTATCACGTGTGCATGTAGCTCAAATTTGATTTTTGCACATTATACCCCTAGAAATTCAATCAATGTACTAAAACATCTTAGTGATCTTTGTTTTTTTTTCAAAATTAAGATGCCCCTCCTTTGGTAAACATATGTTCACCGCGGGAAAATTTAACATGCATCGTAGTTGCGGTGGATGCGCGGCGTGTGTGTGTGTGTGTGCGCGTCTGGGGGTGGGGGTGGCTGGTAGTACACTACGAGTCATGAGCCACCGTGTGGCCATTTTGTGAGGCAGGTGCCACATCAGAGTCGTGAATTAGTTATTTAAAATATTACACAACCCTTTCATACATACATGTTTTGGCCACATGAAGTCGGTGGTTGTCCTACACGACACTCACTCACGTGTGATGCTTTCTGCGGGCCCACGAGGTCGTCGTCCATCACTTTGACCAACAGCCGGCAAAGAGGTTAATTTGACCAGCAAGGTAGAATATTTTTTGTTTGTGTTATGGTGGGAGTATATAGTACGCGTCGAAGAGGTGGGAGGGGACTAGCATATATACTACACGTACGCGTCCGTGAGCAAGTACACCTCACTCAGTGTCGGGACTTTTCGGTTTCCGAGGCACGTGCCACATCAAAGTTGTGAATTGGCTATTCAAACATCACACAACACCTCTTTGGGCCACATGCATGTAGGTGGTGGTTATCCTAGGACACTCACGTGTGACGCTTCCATCTGTGGGCCCGCGAGGTCATCGTCGATGCACACATCACTTTGACCTACATCGGGAGAGGTTAATTAATTTCACCATCAAGGAGGATTCTTTTTGGGTTGTATTACGGTAGGATCATATAGTATGTGTCGAAGAGGGGGAAGGGGACCATCATATGTAGTATGCTTCATGAACCTCGCCCTGTGTGGGGACTTTACAGTTTTCGAGGCATGTGCCACATCAAAGTTGTGCATTTTGGGTATTCAACATATGTTTGGCCCACATGCAAAACGATGGTGGTTGTCCTCTCGCACCCACTCACGCGGTTATCAGCGATATCGATGCTTTCCATCTGTGGGACCGCTTGGTCCATCACTACTCTGCCTGACAACGAGAGAGGTTAATTTGACTTAGGAGGGGATTATTTTTTTGTTTGTAATACAGTATATATATATAGGTCATGCTCTGGGATGACATGATACAGTTTGAGCACACACATGCATGTGTACGCATGAATCCGTCCCTCCCATCGAGTCGAAGTGGCTAGTACCACGACACGTCATGAACCGATCTCGCTCTGTGTGGGGACTGTATGATTTTTGACGCACGCGCCACATCAATGTTGTGAATGGTATTCAAACATGCATGCACGCATCACCTCCATACATATGCATGTAGTGGTTGTCTTCGAACGGTACACTCCCTCACGTGGTTATCGGCGACAAGCCTATATATTCGTGGGCCCGCATGGACATCCATGATCACTTTGACCGACAACAAGATAGGTTACCATGGCGGATTCTTCCTTTGGTTCGTGTTATCGTAGTATAGGTCATGGTGAGATTCAGACCTAATTAAGTTTGAGCGCATACTATGCATGCATGCATGCATGAATCCCCGTCATCGGCTCGAAGTGTGGTGTGACATACATATGCATGGTCAACTAACCCTCGCTCCATGTGGGGATTTCTGGTTCGAAAGCATGGTGCCACATCAAAGTTGTTCCATTGTTTATTCAAACATCAACACCTCTCCATACATATGTTTGGGCCACGCGCATGTAGTGGTTGTCTTCGGGGACTAGCTACTTGCGTGATTATTGGCAAGCTAGCCCATCTCTCGGGTCGCATGGATGGCCATCACTTTGACCAACAACAAGAGAGAGGTTGTACGACCAAGGTGGATTATTCTTGGTCCGTTTTACGATACATCTTGGTGAGATGCCCTCTCCGGCCCGCCGACTGAAAGTGTGTGTGTGCGTGTGTGTGTGTGTGTGTGTGTGTGTGTGTGTGTGTGTGTGTGTGTGTGTGTGTGTGGTATGTGTGTGTGTGTGTGTGATGGGGGGGCTGCTACTTCGCACTCTGCTAGGTGAACCTCCGTGGGAGGGGGCATGCGTTCATAGCTTAGGATTCCCCTCCTGCCGACACAAGGGGGTGGGGGGTAAGCAATACCGTGCGCTTTGCGAGATAGGTGCCACATCGAAGTTGCATTTGGTATTTGAACATCAAACCACCCTTTTCATACATATATTTGGTCCACATGCAAGTGTGTTCATGTTCTGACCCTTTCCCGCATCATTTTCGCCAAATTTATGAACATTAGACAAGTCGGATGACGCAACAGACACAGTTCACTCACACTAACCCTGTGCCACGCTGGTGCCCCTGTCACGCACATCCGCACAGTACATTGGGCTCCACGAGGCTTCCCCTCACAAAAATATCTACCCGCTTGCAGGTTTTTTCTGTTTGATAACACACGGTCATTATGTTTCGACCGTGTGTGATGTTTGTTGTTCCCGCTCCCGCCTGCATCCCTCGAAAATACCTGCCCGCCTCGAGGGTTTTTCTGTTTCATAACACACGGTTGTTATTTCCGGACCGTGTGCGATGCACCATCATCCAAATTTTCAATAGCCCTAGCATTTCACTCCCGCATTTGACTCCCGCGTAGTAAAATTTTCAGTAGCCGCGTCATTTCCTCAAACACACCCCCCGCCCCCCTCCACACACACACACCAAAACCTCCTCGGGCACGTGCGCGCGCACACACACACACACCCCCACCACAACCCCTCCCTCACTCAAAACCCTAGCAAGGTCGCCGCCGCCGCCGCAAGGCCTCCATTGTCACCATCTGCCGGTTTGCCCGTGCAGCTTACCCACCGATCTCCATACCCAGGCCGCCCTGAGTTTCTTAGATGATGCCTGCCAAACGCCCCCTTTCCCATAGATCCCCATCCCCATCCCCCACTCCAGAGCGTCGCAGCCTAAGCCCGGCTATGCTTCCCATGGAGCTCGAGGAGCGGCTGGCCCAAAAGAGGTGTATCGCGGTCTCTTCGCCCGACGTCGCTGAGGTGGCCGCCAAGGAAGCTAACGACCATTACTGGCCGCAGGCACTCAATCAGCGGGCTAGAGTATGCGGGTATGTCGCGGACGCTGGCTACGACATCAAGGTCGTCGACAGCGACGGCCTGACGCGGGCTATGTCACAGGTTAAGTGGCCCACCCCCAACCCCTCGGGTTCAACCGCCCTCGATCTCATCCATGGCCCCGCCCGCTGATCTCCTCTGGCCCGCTGTCAAGAATTTGCCATCCTACATCGCCATCGAGCCCCTTTTGTCATTTGTGAAGGACATGTTCTGCGATGCTGACTTGGGATCCACATCTTCCAAGTCAGACCTCATCAACGGCGACCATGAGGAGGGCACCCTCTCTAGCTCTTCCAAGGGGAAAGAGCGCATCTGCTCTTCCAAGGGGAAAGATCCCGTCTGCGACATCAAGGAGGGCACCCTACAGCCGTGCTCTTCCAAGGGGAAGGAGCCCATCTGCGACAACATGGAGAGCATCCAGGGTCCATACTCTTCCCACGGGAACGAGCCCATCTGTGACAAGTGAGGAAACCCATGATTTGTTTTCCCGTGCCTCTTCACAGGGGGGAACCCATGATTTGTTTTGTCAAGTCCCTTTTGTAGTGTAGTGAGAATATGTCCAGTTTGCAGTATGCCTTATTTATTTCAGTTGTTCACAATGTGATGCTCTATATGTGCAACTATTTACTGTGCAGTACATTTTCATCAATCCAATTTTAAACATACCGATAGGAATGCATATATTTGCTTGTTGTTAAGCCTGTTATAGCTAGCATATGCCTCTTTTAAAGTTTTTTGATTGTTCGGTTGTTTATAGTTAGCATATGTCCAGTTTCAAATGCTATCTTTGGTTGTTCGTAGTATGCCTTGTTTATTCCAGTTATTCACAATGTGATGTTCTATATGTGCAAGTATGAACTGTGTAGTTCAATTTCATCAATACAAGTTTCAACAATACCACTATGAATGACTACATTTGGTTGCTACATCTTGTAGTTAACACGCCTTTCTATTTTTATTTAACAATAACCAGTGTACTTAGACCGGCACAATACCAGTTTGAATGACTATGTTTGCTTGTTGTTAAATGTTATGCCTGTTGCAGTTAACACACCTTTCAACTTGTTTTGCTTTATTAGCGTGCTTAAACCTACACACTGAAGCTATCTTTTGGAGATTATTTTGTCTGCCATGGATATATTTGGTTGATGTTTAGCCTGTTGCACTTAACATGCCTCTCGATGTACTTACACAAGACAATTTTGGGAATGACTGCTGTTTTTCATTGAGGTTAGTTTCATCCCATGGCTTATATATACCCACTGTTCAAGATATCGGTAGCTGGTACCATATAGGCCGGGGGTTGATAAGGGACTAATCGGTGAATCAGACTTTTAACTGAATATCTATTACCCATTTATCGTTAGGTTAACTAGGGCCATATGTAATATATCTGAGGCTACATAGCAATATGCACTGTACTTAATGTCTAAATATGCAATCCTAGGCTACATAGCAACAAGGAAGAGTGTTACCTTAATGTTCTGATGATGTCTAGATATACGTAGAAGAGCAGCAGCAGCAACAACAACAACACAACCCTGTTTGGATACTGAACTTAGCTAGAGGTTAGAGTTAGTTTCTAGCTCATGACTAACCCTAAACTAACTCTAGCCAAAAAGGTGTTTGGATGACAGGGTTAGATTGACAATAAATGCACTAGGAGAACTAGCTCCGGTTAGCACCTCTTCGGTGGGATATTTTTTGGGTGGGTTAGATGCAACTAGCTCAAACTGGCCCTCATGTTTGGATATACTTTAGGGCTATTTGGGCCCAAACTAGCTCAAACTAACTCTAACCCATGGATACAGCAGCAGTTAATGAGCCGATAATTTGTAAAAATGCAATAAACTCCCTCCGACCCATAATATGAGATGTTAATTCATCTAATATGTGAGTATATTGGATGTTATAAGATATTATAAAAGAGTGTTGTACTACATCATTGTGCAATTGCTGTTTAGCTTCTAATATTAACTTGGTGATTTTAGGTACATATGTCATTGGTAAAGATCCGCGCTTCGACCCTTTCTGCATAGGGGGCAATGAGATATCGATGAACCAGCATAAAGTGAGGAAGCTGATAAAGATTGTTAGTAAAATGGGTCAAAAGGTGGCAATTAAACTATTTGTTTACACTTTATCCAAGACAACAGCGAACTGCAGGATGGTAAGTAAGAACTCTGCAGCCTTCTTTTTACTGCCCATAATGAGTTGTGTTAGATGACAATGTCTGAATCTTTTTCCTTTGCAGTGGTTCCCAAAGCAGTTTACTCAAGATTACCTCTCAAACTACATGATTGGTGGGCATGCAAAGGTTAAAGTATTTCTACCAAAACACGATGATTATCTAGATGTTTTCATGAAGACCGTGAAGGATGGGCGGTCGGCCATCACAAGGGGTTGGACTAGAGTCGTGCGTGCCTTCTGCATGGATGAGGGCACAATATGGGCATTCCGCTTCACCTTGTTCAGCAACCAGAATGTATTTCGCCTCTTTCTTTACCGTCTTTAATAGTACAAGTATACAACTGTGGTTCATTGTTCTTTATTTGGTGCTTATGTAATTCTTGAACAAATGTACCTATGAATCGAATAATGCATTGGTTGTTTGAACCTGATGGATATGAATAAAGCTATAGCATACTTTCAAATTCAAATCCGGTACAATTTGAAATAGCAGCAATTAAATTACGGTGAAATTACGCTCTACAGGTCGTTACGGCGCACACGGTTGGTAAAACACAAACGTTTGTGATATACATCATAATCCGACATGGTTCACAGAGAGGAAACGTGTGCAAGCATGCACACAGTTGCTGTTTGCGAAGCGTGTGCGATGTCAGACAATATCACAAACGGTGCGGGCAAACTAAATGTTTGTGATAGTTGCCATATCGTACACGATTTGCAACCATGAACTGTTTCTGATGTGGTACGCATCGTAAACGTTGCACCACAGAATAGCGTGTGTGATAGTTGTCATGTACGATGATGTTACGACGGTCCGACGTTTCATAATCCTATCTGACACTCGTACGACGATTAGCTAATCTTCTTAATTTGTTATCGCATACGGTTCGGGAAAACTGAATGTGTGTGATTGTCTGCTTATTGTACATGTTCTATAATCATGAACCGTTTGTGATGGGCCGCGCATCGTAAACGTAGCACCACAGAATACCGACTGCGATGGCAATGCGAGCACAAACGAGTTGCAAGGATGGAGCCCCTATCCCCGACGGTTTTTGGGTCGTGTGGGAAGGACCCCCCTATCGCAGTCACTCACTTGGCGACGGTTCCAAATGCCATCGCGGAAAGGGGTTAAAAACTGTTTGTATAGCACCTCGCTGTACCAGTGAAGACAACTGCTGATTTCCCCGAGGAGGTGGAGAAGAGAGCAATGGCCAAGGCCAAGGCCAAGCGTGAAGCTGAGGCGTCAAAGAAAAATCAGGTCGAACAAATAAATGTTGAGTTAACTCAACAAGATGTGCAAGAGAAGAAGGAACACGCCTCTGCCCGAAAAGAAAAGAAGAAGAGGAGGTCTGTTTCCCCTCGAGCTTCGAAGAAGAAATCTGTTGCCAGAAAGTCAAGGAAGGTAGCATCTGATGTCACTTGAACTACGTCGGTATTTCCCCAAACAGGAAGGGATGATGCAGCACAGCTACGGTAGGTATTTCCCTCAGTGATGAGACCAAGGTTAACGAACCAGTAGGAGAGCCAAGCAACACTATGTAAATGGTACCTGCACACAAAGAACAAATACTTGCAACCCGACGTGTTAAAGGGGTTGTCAATCCCTTTCGGGTAACGGTGCCAAAAATTGTCACGTGGAGAGGATACAAATTATGATAGATTGGATAAATAGATCTCAAATAAATGTGAAATAAAATAAATAATAAAAAAGTGCAGTGAGATATATTTGGGTTTTTAGAAATATAGATGTGAAAATAAAAGCAAATAAAAATAGTTCTCGAAGGCAAATATGATAAAGAAGAGACCTGGGGGCCATAGATTTCACTAGTGGCTTCTCTCGAGAAAAATAGCATACGGTGGGTAAACAAATTACTGTTGGGCAATTGATAGAACTTCAAATAATCATGACGATATCCAGGCAATGATCATTATATAGGCATCACGTCCAAGATTAGTAGACCGACTCCTGCCTGCATCTACTACTATTATTCTACACATCGACCGCTATCCAGCATGCATCTAGTGTATTAAGTTCATGGAGAAACGGAGTAATGCAATAAGAACGATGACATGATGTAGACAAGATCTATTCATGCAGGAATAGACCCCATCTTGTTATCCTTAATAGCAACGATTCATACGTGTCATTTCCCCTTCTGTCACTGGGATTGAGCACCGTAAGATCAAACCCATCACAAAGCACCTCTTACCATGGCAAGAAAAATCGATCTAGTCGGCCTAACTAAACCAAAGATTCGAAGAAGAAATACGAAGCTATAAGTAATCATGCATATAAGAGATCAAAGAAACTCAAATAACTTTCATGGATAAAAATATAGATCTGATCATAAACTCAAAGTTCATCGGATCCCAACAAACACACCGCAAAAAGAGTTACATCAAATAGATCTCCAAGAGACCATTGTATTGAGAATCAAAAGAGAGAGAGGAAGCCATCTAGCTACTAACTATGGACCCGAAGGTCTACAATGAACTACTCACGCATCATCGGAGAGGCACCAATGAGGATGATGAACCCCTCCGTGATGGTGTCTAGATTGGATCTGTGGTTTCTGGAACTTGTGGCGGCTGGAATTGTGTTTCGTTGACTCCCCTAGGGTTTTTGGATTTTTGGGGTATTTATAGAGCAAAGAGGTGGTGTGGGAGGCGGCCGAGGTGGGAACAACCCACCAGGGCGCGCCTGGGCCCCCAGGCGTGCCCAGGTGGGTTGTGCTCCCCTCGGAGCCCCCCTCTGGTACTTCCTTGGCCCAACTTGTGTCTTCTGGTCCAAAAAAAATCTTCAAAAAGTTTCACTGTGTTTGGACTCCGCTTGATATTGATTTTCTGCGAAGTAAGAAACAAGCAAAAAAGAGCAACTGACACTGGGCACTATGTCAATAGGTTAGTCCCAAAAAATGATATAAAGTTGCTATAAAATGATTGTAAAACATCCAAGAATGATAATATAATAGCATGGAATACTCAAAAATTATAGATACGTTGGAGATGTATCAGCATCCCCAAGCGTAATTCCTGCTCGTCCTCGAGTAAGTAAATGATAAAAACAGATTTTTTGATGTGGAATGCTGCCTATCATGTTCATCACATATTCTTTTCTTTTGTAGCATGGACATTTGGACTTTTATATGATTTAAAGCAATAGTCTAGTTTTGACATGAAGACTTCAATACTCAAGCATATCAACAAGCAACCATGTCTTTCAAAAATATTAACACTAAAGCAAGTTATCCCTAGCCCATTATGCTCAATCATTGATCCATTCATGAAACACACTCGCATATTAGCTACACCCAATGCTCAAGTACGATCATAGTGCCCCTTAGTTGGTGCTTTATAAGAGAAGATGGAGACTCAAAATAAAAATAAAAATTGCATAAAGTAAATAGAAAGGCCCTTCGCAGAGGGAAGTAGAGATTTGTAGAGGTGCCAGAGCTCAAAGCAAAAAAGATAGAGATAAAACATTTTGGGTGGCATGCCTTTCCTGTCAACGAAAACGATCGAGTAGTTCCCAATACTTTCCATGCTAGATATATCATAGGCGGTTCCCAAACAGAAAATAAAGTTTATTCCTTTTTCCACCATACTTTCACATTCCACGGCTAACCGAATCCACGGGTGTCGTCCATACCAACACTTTCCAAGGAATTTATTATTTGACAACATAAAGTAAATTCATTTTTCATTTCGGGACTGGGCATCCCTAACACCTTTGCCGTACTCTCGTGCAATGACAAGTGAATAAACACTCATCTTGAGAATAACACATCTAGCATGGAAAAATATCGGCCACCCCCTACCGTTTCATGAGTGGTACGAGCACACAAAAAGGAAATTTATTTTGAAGATTAGAGATGGCACATACAAATTTGCTTAGAACGGCAAAAGAATACCGCATATAGGTAGGTATAGTGGACTCATCTGACAAAACTGGGTTTGAGGATTTTGGATGCACAAGTAGTATTCCTACTTAGTACAAGTGAAGGCTAGCAAAAAGATTGAGAAGCATCCAACCAAGAAACAAAAAATCTCATAAGCGACCATTAAGCATAACTAACACCGAATAATGCACCACAAGTAGGATGTAATTTCATTGCATAACTATTGACTTTCATGCTTGCACAGGGAATCAGAAACCTTAACACCAATATTCTTACTAAAGCACAATTACTCATCAACATGACTCACATATTATATCATCATATCGCAAAACTATTACAAAGAATCAAGTTTATTTTGTCCAATGATCTTCATGAAAGTTTTTATTATATCCCTCTTGAATATCTATCACTTTGGGACTAATTTCATATGTGCTTTTGATAGCTCAAACAAATCTAAGTGATGAACATGAGCATAAAATTTTCTTCTCTCAAAATAATATAAGTGAAGCATGAGAGAATTTCTCCAAAATTACTAACTCTCAAATAAATCTAAGTGAAGCATGAGAGAATTTCTTCAAAAATATTAAAGCACACCGTGCTCAAAAAGATATAAGTGAAGCACTAGAGCAATTCCATAGCTAAAAAAAATTAAGTGAAGCACATAGAGCAATTCTAACAAATCATAGTAATATTTTGGCTCTCCCAAATAGGTGTGTCCAGCAAGGATACTTGATTTAAACTAAAAATTAAAACAAGCAAAGACTCATATAACATAAGACGCTCCAAGCAAAACTCATGATATGTGACGAATAAAAATATAGCTCCAAGTAAAATACCGATGGTCGTTAGAAGAAAGAGGGGATGCCACTCGGGGGCATCCCCAAGCTTAGTTGCTTGTTTCTCTTTGGATAATGGCTTGGGGTGCCATGGGCATCCCCAAGCTTAGACTCTTGTTACTCCTTATTCCTTCATCCATCGTGATCTTACCCAAAACCTGAAAACTTCAATCACACAAAACTCAACAAAACCTTCATGAGATCCGTTACTATAAGAAAACCAATCTTTACTTTAAGTACCATAGAAAACCCATTCAATTTTTTTTATTGCATTATATCTACTTTATTCTAACTTTATCATGTCTTATACCCTCCAATACAAACCATAGATTCATCAAAATAAGCACACAATGCAAAGAAAACAGAATCTATCAAAAACAGAATAGTCTGTAAAGATGTGAATTGTTCTCATACTTATGTAACTCCAAAAATTCTGAAACAGCAGTAAAACAGAGGCAATTTGCATATAAATCTTGTGTAAAAAATTCAGAATTTTTCGTCGCTTCTGTGATTTTAAACAATTATTTTACTGGACGCAAAAGTTTCTGTTTTCCAACAAGATCAAATCAACTATCACCAAAGCTATCCCAAAGGCTTTACTTGGCACAACACTAATTAAAACATAAAAAACACAATCACAACAGTAACATAATTGTGCAAACACTCAATAACAGAAGGAAAAATACAAAAATAAATTTTATTCATTGGGTTGCCTCCCAACAAGCGCTATCGTTTTAAGCCCCTAGTTAGGCATAATGCATAGATCTAAGTGTTGTCATTCACGGTTTTGGCAACTTTTGTAAGGGCTTTCTCAAATCCAGGAGGCTCTTTATGCTTTCCTAAATTCTTAGGAAAGGAAACCATCTTGAGATCTAAAATATCCAACCGCTTATTACAAAGAGTAATCAAAGTATTCATGCGATTGAGGTTTCCACTAATGTGTTTGAGAGGTTCATTATATTTTTGCAACTCGACCATATGTTTATGCAAATCACTCAACTTGTCTAAAATCTGAACCCCTTCTTGAGTAAAAGATATCCCCTTCTTGGTTGGTGGAATTCCCAAGATCCCCTCTAAGATCTCATAAGCAGCATTAGCATCAAGTTCAATAAAATTCCCATTAGCGGCAAAATCCAAAAGCTGTCTATGATGCAAAGCTAATCCAATATAAAAATTTCGAAGCAAAATCTTTGCATCTCCTTTAAGATTGCTAATACGATAGGATTCCATTAATCTATACCAAGCAACTTTCAGATTTTCTCCTTGTCTCTGCTTGAAGTATAAAACTTCAAAATCTGGAGATAAAGGAGGAGTAGAAGTGCCAGACATAGTGACAAAGTAGGCAAGCAAGATCGCACACATAAACAGATCTGACGAAGAAAAAATGGCGAGCAAAAAAGGGGGCGAATAAAATGGTAAATTTTTGTGAAGTGGGGAGATGAAAACGAGAGGCAAATGGCTAATAATGTAAATTGCAAGGAGATGAGATTTGTGATTAAGAACCTGATAGATGTTGATGATGTCTCCTTGGCAACGGCGGCAGAAATTCCTTTTGATGTCGCTTGAACCACGTCGGTATTTCTCCAAAGAGGAAGGGATGATGCAGCACAACTACGATAGGTATTCCCCTCAGTGATGAGGCC
Organism: Thinopyrum elongatum; assembly: GCA_011799875.1. Classification (NCBI taxonomy): domain Eukaryota; kingdom Viridiplantae; phylum Streptophyta; class Magnoliopsida; order Poales; family Poaceae; genus Thinopyrum; species Thinopyrum elongatum. The sequence continues at coordinate 271,667,664 of CM022297.1, forward strand.
AAGGTTATCGAACCAGTAGGAGAACCAAGCAACACTATGTAAATGGTACCTGCACACAAAGAACAAATACTTGCAACCCGACGTGTTAAAGGGGTTGTCAATCCCTTTCGGGTAACGGTGCCAGAAATTGTCACGTGGACGGCATAAAAATTATGATAGATTGGATAAATAGATCTTGAATAAACGCGAAATAAAATAAATAATAAAAAAGTGCAGCGAGATATTTTTGGGTTTTTAGAAATATAGATATGAAAATAAAAGCAAATAAAAATAGATCTCCGAAGGCAAATATGATAAAGAAGAGACCCAGGGGCCGTAGATTTCACTAGTGGCTTCTCTCGAGAAAAATAGCATACGGTGGGTAAACAAATTACTGTTGGGCAATTGATAGAACTTGAAATAATCATGACGATATCCAGGCAATGATCATTATATAGGCATCACGTCCAAGATTAGTAGACCGACTCCTGCCTGCATCTACTACTATTACTCCACACATCGACCGCTATCTAGCATGCATCTAGTGTATTAAGTTCATGGAGAAACGGAGTAATGCAATAAGAACGATGACATGATGTAGACAAGATATATTCATGTAGGAATAGACCCCATCTTGTTATCCTTTGTCGGCGTGCGACACCTATGGGATCCTAAGGGACCCCTTTATGATTCGGCAGGGAGAGAGGTATGTGCAAAGAGCAGAACCAACGATCGACGCAAGGTGATTTTACCCAGGTTCGGGCCGCTAATCAGTGTAAAACCCTACTCCTGCCTTGTTTTATTAAAAGTGTTCTTGAGCCCAGGCTCCAGGAGCGCTTGCAATGAACAGTACGTTCAAAGAGCCGCTACGCATGCAGAATGGGCCAGAAGATCCTCCTCCCCTGTAGCAGTTGCCTTGGGCCTCCTTTTATATCACAAAGGGGTCACCACAGTGGAAAAATGTACATACATTAAGGTGTAAAGTAGCTACAGGGTCATCATACCTAACCCCTGACGGATTAGGACGAACGCATTTAATGCACCGTGAGGTGTCCGTCTAGGTGTCCTCACTTTCTTGGGGATGGAAAAAGGGGCCATCCCATCAGCACCGCTTAAACTCTCCTCCACTGGCGCGTCGCCACGCATCCAAAGAAGGACCCAGAATGTCGGGTTTGTTGCTGTGCCAGAGCGGTGGCACAGCAACAAAATCTTGCCGGGCGCTGAATCTTGCCGGGCGCCGAGCCTTGCCGGGCGCCGAATCTTGCCGGGCTTCGTAGGCCACCCTGGCAAGATCTTGCCGGGGAAGCTGGCCTTCGGATTCCAGCCCTTCTTATCTGCTGATCCTCAGACCTTTGACTTGAGGATTTCTTTGGTGGCCTGAGTCAACCTCGAACTGTTCCCCGACAAGCCTTGCCGCGAGTATGGCTACAACTGCCCGTCCACAAGTACGGGGTACTAATGGCCCAATACTTAGTACACCGATAGGAGCCCCCGGGCCTAATCCACACACGAGTGCGAGGCGTTGTTGGGCTAGGCCCAAACAGTGCACGGGCACACGTGGCAGGGGATTAACTGCTCGTAAATATCCCGTTTACTGTGCCCCCCACTACGCGCGCTGAATGCGCAACGTGGGAAGTGTGCATCAAAAAGCTGCAACTGCAACGCGCCTACAGAGGCGCATTCACTTTGGGGAGTAAAAGAGGCGGCCCTGCTCCTTCCCCATAAAAAGGAGAAACCGCAGAGGCACAGGTCTATTTACCCCCCTCTTCTGCTCAATCTGGCCGTCGCCATTGCTTTCCTTCTCTCGAGCTCAGAGCAAAGCTTTCCCTCATCCGCTCGTCGCCTCCACGCCCGCTTCATCCCCTGCTTCCGCCCTTGCAGTCGCCATGCCGCCCAAGACCAGCAAAGGCAAGGGCAAGGAGACGAAAGCCGATGTCCTGGAGAGCGAGCTGGTGAAGATGTGGAAGAAGTATGTTGTCTTCGCCCCGTCGCTTGATGCAGAAGCTTTGAAGAGGCGGTACCAGTGCATGTGGGCGAGGGAGACGCAGGCTCACCCTGCCACTCGTGTGATTCCAGGTTCTTGCTCCAAGAGTGGGTCAGACATATATCCCTTTTTCGTCGCATACTTCTATTGCGGGCTCTGTCCTCCATTTTCTGACTTCTTCAACGACATTATGTACACATACGGCTTCCATCTTCTCGATTTCACGCCGAATGCGGTATTGTGCATGTCCATCTTTGCTCACCTTTGTGAAAACTTTGCCGGAGTGGTTCCCAATACTGCCCTTTTCCGCCACTACTTTTTCCCTCGTATCCAAAAAGGGGAGGCCCTCTCTGGTTCTATCGCCTGGATTCCAAGGGCTTGGAATAAGGAAATATACCCAGAAGGGGTTTATCGCGAGAAGTGGGACGAATGGCGGGCTGAGTGGTGCTGGATCAAGGAAACAGATCCCCATCCGTTCTGTCTGCCTCGACAGCAGAAAGCGGTCCGCGGCAGTGGCTGGAGCAATCTTGCTGCTGAAGATGAAAAACTCACAATCGCCACCACCAAGATTTTTCGCCTGAAAGCTGCCGGGCTAACAATGGAGATGACTGGCTTCGATTTTCTCCGCCGCTGCATTGCCCCCTTGCAGAATAAAGGAAGACCAGCTTGGGAATACCGAAATGCAGTAGACATCATGAGACTGCGCCCCGGGTTGAACAACAATTTGACTGCTATGCAACTTGGCGCTCTTCGTCAAAAGCTGTTCTAGCGCGACAACAAGCATCGGTTGCCGGCAAGGATTGTCCCTCTGTGCAACAACTCTGCCCTGGGGTCAATTATCGCTACCATGCCACTGTTCAATGCCCACAGTCTCGACGCGACATGGGTTGAGCCATCCGAGGAAGAGGCACAAAAGTTCTTTGATAACTTGACAGAGAGGGCCGTCCGGGAGGAAGCAGACTTCATCCGAGCCACCACCGATGAAGAGGTGGCATACATCGCCACTAGGGCGGAGGAGGCAAATCTTGCCGCGGAGGCTGGCAGCATCGGCTTCACAGAATGGGAAACCAGTGACGCAGAGGTAGTGGTGGAGAAAAATCCTGCCGGGAAGGACAAAGCTGCTGGGGAACAGAGCAGCACAGCCGCTGAGAGCTCGTCCGACGAAGACGCGGCTGAAGAAGAACCGCAAGAAGAGCTCCCAGCCCCGAAGAAGACAAAGCGTGTTCTTCGAAAGGCTGCATCTGGCATCCCGGCAAGCCAACCTTCCTCGAGCAGCGAGGCTCCTGGCAAGAAAGCGGCCGGCAAGACTACGCCGCGGCAAGGAGTTCGACAGCAACCTGCGCGGCGTGCGAGACCCACATCAGCGGCAACTGCTGAGGCAGCAGGGGTGTCTCGCACTACCACACCGGAAGCTGAGGTGATGGAAGCACGCCAACCCCCGGCGCTTGCTACAGCCAAACGACGTAGGACCCCTCCTCTGCCTCCCCACACAGACACTGCAACGGAGGTCGATTTCGACATCTTCGGCTTCAGTCCGGAGCGAGAGGAGGAAGAGTGAGTACCTTGCCACAGCCTTTATCTTCCAATCCTGGATCAATCTTATTAACTTGCTTGTATTGTCTCTGCAGTGATGCAGAAACCTTGATGGAGAGGATGGCGAAGAGGACAAAGACTTCTACAGGCGACGAGCCTCCGGCAGGCTTCGTGAGCGCGCCGGAAACTACTACCATTAGCCCGGATCTTAGTCCTCGACGCAGCCCCCAGCGTAAGTTCATTATTCTTTTCGGTTGGGGAATGCTGAGGTTCCTATCCTTGCCACTGATATCTTTGGGCTTGCAGGAGAAGGATGGCAACAATGGGAGTTATCAGGAGATACCCTCGTCGCACCACCTCTGTCTACCACATCGCCCACAAGCGCGTCCCCGGCAAGTGATCACACCGACGAGCTTGTCTTGGTTGAGGAGAAGCCAACAACCATGGATGCTGGCATCTTACCCCCGGCAACCGAGGTTGCCGGGAGGGGCGAGGCCACCTCTCGACAGCCCGATGAAGGTAACCAATTACCTCAGCGCGCTTGCTATTCTTTCCTTTATCTCTCTTTCTTTTGTCTTCTTGAACTTTGATCTTGATCTCACTCTGTTTCTCCCCCTTGTCCTTTAGAATTCCCTGAGATGGAAGACATGGACATCGACGCTGTCATCGAGGAGACCGCTAGGGATGTTGCCGCTGAAGCCGACAAGATCGCCGCCAGCGAGGCCGCCATGGATGCCACCGTAGAAGCCGGCGGTGCTTTTGCCGAGGAGGCCGCCAAGGCTGCTCAGGAGGAACCCGCCAAAGAGTCTACTGAAGAGGGCGGCAAGGAGGCTGGTGACCGTACTGACGGCATTCCTGCCGTAGGAGCGCCAGGCGCTACGCCGGCCACGGAGCCCCCTGCTACTGGTGAGGCAGTTGTTGAGGATCAACCGTCAACATCTGAAGTCCCCTCATCCAGCAAATATCTCAAAGTTGGCGAGAACCTGTTTGTCAACTTGCCGGGGACGGCAAGCATTGGGGCACCGACCGAAGGGGAAGTCTTTGATGAAGAAATCATCGCTGCTGCCGGGCTCGAGGTTGTTGATGATCCAAGCGCTAGCAGCGGCAAATCTGAAGAGGATCAGCTCCTTCAGGCCATGGGCAAAAATTTCCGCAAGCTCCAGGCTCTTCACCGCGCCCGGAAAGAGAAAGCGGATTCCAGAATGGCAGTTGTCGAGGCGGCCGAAGCTGATTTTCAGAGGCGTGTCGAACAAATGCAAGTCTGGTACGCTGAGGCCCTCCAAGAGTTGACTGCCGGCCGGGAACAAGTGAGCCAACAGTGGACAGAAATCCTCCTGAAACAATCTGACATGGAGAAGGCGCAAGAGGAAGCTACGCAAAGAATTGCTGCTGAAGATGCTCTCCTGACGGGGCGTCGCATTGCGCTTGATGCTCACGAGGAAGACCTTGCCGCACATGAGCAGGCGCTCGCCGTCAAGCTTCGCAGCAAAGATGAAGATATCGAGAAGCTTGTCGCGCGGCGGACCCAGGAGCTGGAGCAGAAACACAAAGAGACGCTCGAAGCTCTAACTGTAGATCACGCCGGCAAGCTCAAGGAGGCCGTCGATGCTGCCGAGGCTGCAGAGGCCGCCAAGAATGAGCTGAGCGACAAAGTAAAGAAACTGGAAGTGGATCTCGAAGAACACGACAAGGAGCTCTCGACGCTCAAAGGTGATAGGGAAAAAACCCTCCACACCCTGGCGGAGATGCATGTTGCCATGTCTAACAAGACCAAGCAGCTCTCCTCAGCAAATGATGTTATTGCCGTTCTGGAATTGAAGCTGACCACATTGGAGAAGTCTCTCGGGGCCGGCAGGGCCCGCGAGAAGGCCCTGCTCAAAGATCTCCAGGAAGATAGGAACCTGCTCAAGAGCGCTGCCGCTGCCCAAGTTGATTACGAAAAGGGGGTAAAAATCTGGACTGGACGTCTCATCGACACTGCGGAGAAGCTCACGGCAGAACTGTCAACCATGGGCCTGTCAAACTTCAGGTATTCTTCCGAGGAAAGGATATCTTCGAGTGTCAGGTTTACGATGTTCTTCGAAAGCATCATTGATGCCCTGAAGTTGCTTCAGTCTAACCGGGCGACCCAATTGGCCAACGAGTCCCGCCGGCTTTGCCGGGCCATCCTCCGCAAGGTACTTATCAAGGTGGTGCATAGTAATCCTGGCATCGACCTCTCCAACGTGCTTGGCCACCTGCCAAAGGACGCAAACCTCGAGGCACTTGAAGACCTTGTCGTGCCTATCCTTGAGAAGGTGGATTCAATCAAAAGGGTCAAAGGCCAGCGCAGAGATTAACTGCTCCACCTCTTCTTGCTGTCGTCATTCCATGCCAAAGACAATTAAGTCTTAAGTTAGAGCTACGGCAACTTATTAATGTAATATAACTTGCTTATGTTTGGGTATATGCATGCTATCTCCCTTGTCTGATTCCTTTATGTATGGAGTTCACCCTACGCTTACTGAAAAACTTGCCGGCGCGCAACCTGCCGCGAGCGCTGGGTGCGGGACTTCAGCAGCCTGCTGGAGGCGCAGCGGCCGGCAAGACTCCTTGGCGTTCTCAGTGCAGCCACTTAAATTGTTGAGTAGACTCGAAACAAAATAAGGGCGCAACCGATTACAGCAAGGGTTCCTTCGCGTGCAGATTTTCCATACAAAATTCGAAATCGTCCAAGGAAATAACTTTGCAATAAAGGAAACTTGTAAATTTTAGAACTTAGCTTTCTGTCGCTGTCCTTCCTCCGGCAAGCGTCAATTCTGAACATCGCCAACCGGTACTCATATCTCCTCCCCCCCCCCGGCAAATGTGCACACGAGGAATCCTTCTGCCTTTTGAGAAAAAGAAAGAAGAGAAAATAAAGATATGAAACCTTGGCGGTTCGTTAGAACTTACCGGGAGTAAGTGTCATACAACATCTTAGACACACATGCATATATATATGAACATGGAAATCAATAAGGAAATGCACAACACTTAAATTTATTCATCTGTGCTCAGGGTCTGCGCCTGGGTTTGTACAAAGGATTATATGCCTCGCCGGCAAGACTTGTACAAAAGGGTGGTTGCCGGGGGCCCCCGGCAACCGCGCCTTATGGGTAGAACTTGCGAAGATGTTCGATATTCCAGGAATTGCTCACTGGAACGCCATCTTCGGTCTCCAGGCGGACAGCGCCAGGCCTGGTGACTCGTACTACTCGATAAGGGCCTTCCCACTTCGGCGTCAACTAGTTTGAATTCTTGGCGGACTGAATCCGTCGAAGAACAAGGTCGCCTTCCTCAAGGCTTCGGGCATGAACTTTGCGGCTATGGTAGCGGCGCAAAGCTTGCTGGTAGCGTGCAGCTCGCACAGCAGCCTGAAGACAATTCTCCTCAAGGAGCACAGCGTCATCTTGCCGCAGCTGCTCTTGCTCAAGCTCATCATAAGCGAGCACTCGAGGTGATCCGTACGTGAGTTCCGTGGGGAGAACTGCTTCCGCTCCATAGACCAGAGCGAAGGGTGTCTGGCCGGTGGCTCGATTTGGTGTCGTTCTGATTGACCAAAGAACCGCTGGCAACTCATCAATCCAGCGTCTTCCGCACTTTTTCAGCCTGTCAAAGGTTCTGGTCCTGAGACCGCGCAGCACTTCAGCATTGGCCCTCTCCGCTTGGCCGTTGCTTCTCGGGTGAGCAACAGAGGCAAAACAAATTTTGCCGCCAAGGTCTTGGACGTACTGCATGAAGGTGCAACTTGTGAATTGCGTGCCGTTGTCGGTGATGATCCTATTGGGCACACCGAAACGGCAAACTATCCCTTTAAAGAACTTGACGGCTGATTGTGCTGTCACCTTCCTCACTGCTTCCACCTCTGGCCACTTTGTGAACTTGTCGATAGCAATGTACAAGTACTCAAAGCCCCCGGTAGCACGGGGGAAAGGGCCCAGTATGTCGAGCCCCCAGACCGAAAATGGCTAGGAGAGAGGGATTGTCTGAAGAGCTTGAGCTGGTTGATGCGATTTCTTCGAATGAAACTGGCACGCTTCACACTTAGTTACTAGTGCAGTTGCATCCTGGAGAGCGGTGGGCCAAAAGAAACCTTGCCGGAATGCTTTCCCGACAAGTGCTCTTGATCCTATGTGAGAGCCACATATGCCTCCATGTATTTCTGCCAACAGCTCTAGTCCATCCTCCTGAGGAATGCACTTCAATTTCACACTGTTTGGTCTCTTTCTGTACAGGACGTCATCGACGAACTTGTACATAACAGACCGACGGGCTACTCTTTCCGCTTCTTCCTGTTCCTCCGGGAGTTCTCCTGTTTGAAGGAAATGGACAATGTGCTATGCCCATGCTGGAGCCTGGGGCTCGACAGCTAGGACTAAAGGCATCTCCTCCGCCGGGGGAACATTTGTCTCGACAGCGAAAGCGTGAGGTTCCGCCGGAGCCTGTCGTTCCCAGGCAGGTTAATCGTTGATCCCGGCAAGTTCCTTGCCGGCGGCTCCGGGGAGCTCTGCCGAAAAGTACTGTCCAGAATTTAACTTTCTTCTCTTTTCTCGTCTCATTGATGGCGCCACGGATGGTTGAGTCAAATGGAGCACAAAAGTCTCTGGTTCCACAGGCAACTTGAGGGCAGCACGCTTTGACAGGTCGTCAGCAATACTGTTCTCGGCACGAGGGATGTGCTTCATTTGCAGACCGTCAAAGTGCTCTTCCATTTTTCTCACTTCATCCACGTAGGCTTGCATCAATGGACTCTGATAACTCTTATTAACTTGCCTGACGACAAGCTGTGAGTCGCCTCTGATGACGAGCTTCTTGATACCAAGGTCTGTCGCGATCCTGAGACCGGCAAGCAAGCCCTCGTACTCCGCAGTGTTGTTCGTCGAACTCTCCCGGGGAAAATGCATTTGGACTACGTACTTGAGGTGCTCTCCGGTGGGTGCGACAAGCAGCACGCCAGCACCGGCGCCTTACAGCGAAAAAGCCCCGTCAAAGTACATAACCCATTGCTGGTCAATTTCCTTGCCGGGGAGAATTGTTTCTTGAACCTCCTCGTCTGGCGTTGGGGTCCATTCCGCAACGAACTCTGCCAATGCCCTGCTCTGAATTGTCAAAGTGCTTTCAAACTTGAGACCAAAGCTCGACAACTCCAACGCCCACTCCACAATCCTGCCGGTTGCTTCTGGATTTCGCAAAATCCGTTGCAACGGAAAGCGAGTGACGACAGTGATTTCATGTGCTTGAAAATAATGGCGCAACTTCCTCGAGGCCATAAGGAGGCCGAAAAGCAACTTCTGCACGCCAGAATATCTTGACCTAGCTCCTTGTAAAAGAGAGCTAATAAAATAAACTGGGCGCTGCACCACTTTTTTCTTCTGCAATGATTCTTCTGACTGCACAGATCTTGTCTTGCCGGGATCAACCCTTGCCGGGGAAGATCCTGCCGCGTCACCTGACGGTCCTGCCACTGGTGTTGCTTCCTCATCAGCTTCTCTCTGTGCCACTAACGCAGCACTAACCACTTGATTTGTTGCTGCCAAATATAGCAGCAATGGCTCTCGTGGTTTAGGTGCGACTAGCGTCGGCGGAGAAGAAAGGTATTTCTTCAAATCTTGCAGCGCAGCCTCCGCCTCCGGAGTCCATTTCATCGGACCTGCCTTTTTCAAAATTTTGAAAAAGGGCAGGGCGCACTCAGCAGATTTGGAAATAAACCTGCTTAGAGGAGCAACACAGTCGGCAAGACGACGGACATCCTTGACGCGTCTTGGTGCTTCAATCTGCTCAATAGCTTTGATCTTGTCGGGGTTCGCTTCGATTCCCCGACAAGATACAAAGAATCCGAGGAGCTTGCCGGAAGGAACACCGAACACGCACTTCTCAGGATTGAGCTTTAAGTTGATCTTGCACAGATTTGCAAATGTTTCTTCTAAATCTTGTATGAGCGTCGCTTTGTCCTTGGTTTTGACCACTATATCATCCATATATGCCTCTATATTTCTATGGAGCTGAGGCTCAAAACCAATTTGGACCGCTCTCGCAAATGTAGAACCAGCATTTTTCAACCCGAAAGGCATTCATATGAAACAATACGTACCACATGGGGTGATAAATGCGGTCTTTACTTCATCTTCTTTCGCCATGAAGATCTGGTGATACCCTGAGTAGGCATCAAGGAAGGACAGGAGATCACAACCAGCGGTGGAATCCACAATCTGGTCGATGCGCGGCAAGGGAAAGGGATCTTTTGGACAGGCTTTATTGATATCCGTATAATCTATACACAACCTCCATTTCCCATTCGCCTTGCGCACTACAACCGGATTGGCCAACCAGGTTGGGTGAAGCACTCCTCTGACCAATCCTGCCGCCTCCAGTTTTCTGATTTCCTCGGCAATGAATTCTTGCTGCTCCAAGGCTTGCTTCCTGACCCTCTGCTTGACGAGCCGCACGTGAGGACAGACAGCAAGGTGGTGTTCAATTACCTCCCTGGGAACACTGGGGATGTCAGACGGTTGCCATGCAAACACGTCGACATTCGCCCGCAGGAAGGCAACGAGCGCGCTTTCCTATTTGTCATCTAGGGTGGAACTTATGGTGAAAGTTCCTCCCGTTCCGTCCTCCCTGACGGGCACCTTCTTGGTCTCTGGTGGAGCAGCCTTGGATTTCTTGTTCTTGCCGGTGGAACTCTCTGCTGCATCCTCGACGGAAGCGCAGCACTCCGAGGAGGCGCGCTTACCGGAGTTCGCGCCAAGATTCTCGCCGGTCTTCTTCTTCCCCCCGGGAGTTCCAGCGGCAGGAGCAGATGCCTTGATGGCAGGTGCTGCAACTGCTTCCCGGTAGAGTTGGTCGGCACAGATGAGCGCATCCTTCTTATCGGAATGGATAGTAATGACACTCAACGGCCCGGGCATCTTCAAAACATTATACGCATAGTGTGATGCCGCCATGAACTTAGCCAGCGCTGGCCGACCAAGGATCCCATTGTATGGCATAGGAATCTTGGCGACATCAAACACTACCTTCTCGGTCCTGTAGTTGAGCTCGCTACCAAATGTCACCGGTAGCATAATCTTGCCCTTCGGCTGGGTTCTTCCTGGATTGACCCCTTGAAACGTGCCTGTTTCTTCGAGATCTTCATCAGGAATTTGAAGCCTCTTGAGCACATCTAGTGAGATTAGGTTCAGCCCGGCCCCACCGTCAACTAGCATTTTTGTCACCTTGAGGTTGCGGATTGTTGGTGAGACCAACAATGGCAAGCACCCGACCGCGGTTGTGCGATCAGGGTGATCCTCGGCGTCGAAAATGATAGGCGTGTTGGACCACTTCAGGGGCTTACATGCATCTGGTGATGGCTCTGTTGCATTGACTTCCCGCACCCACTACTTGAGTCGACGGTGGGAAGAATGCAACGAGGCGCCCCCATCAATACACATGGCCTCTGTAGCTTTCTGGAATTCTTGCTCACTGGACTCATCGTCTTCTTCGTCATCATCTTCTTCCTTGTCTCGGCCTCGAGCGGGCCTCTCCCTCTGTTGCTTGGCCTTGCCGCGGTGACCCCCTCAGCCACCGCGCTTCTTGCCGGATCCGTCAGCACCATCATGGGCCTTCTCCTTATCTCGCCTTTCATACTCAGCCCTCTGTTTCTCGGCAAGCTGTTCAACTTGCCGGCAGTTTTGGAGATCATGGCCCTTGGTGCGATGGATCTTGCAATACTGCTTACCGGAGCTTTCCGACTTGTCGGCCGCCGCCAAGGCCTGACAGGAAGAGCACCCGGCAAGTTCCTTGCCGGGGTCGTCAACCTTGGCCTTCTTGGCGCCGCCGGGGTTGCCGGATTCCTCGATAGCAAGCACGGCCTTGCCTCTGCGTTTCTTGTTCCGACGCCGGCCTTTCCTTGACAGGGTCGCAGCGTCTTCATCTTCTGATTCGCCCCCCGCGCCAACAGCCTCGCCAGGGAGTTTCCTCCCCTCTTCAGCTCGAGCGCATTTGTCGGCCAAAGCGTAAAGCTCGGTGATACTCCTGACTTTGTTCATTGCCAGCTCTTCCCGCATTTTGCGGTTACGCACGTTCTGATGAAACGCGCTAACAACAGCGACAGGGTGAACGTCAGGAATATTGTACTGCACCCGGCTGAATCTCTGGATAAACTTGCGCAGGGATTCGCCCTCCTTCCAAGGGATGATATGCAAATCACTCTCTTGGCCAGGAGCTTGGTGGCCTCCAACAAAGGCGCCAAAAAACTGATGGCACAGATCTGACCAAGAAGAAATAGAATTCTTTGGCAGATGCATCAACCACGACCTGACGTTGGGTTTGAGCACCAACAGGAAGTAGTTGGCAAGTATCTTGTCATCTCGGCCCCCGGCAGCCTGCACTGCAATGGTGTAAACGCTCAGGAACTCCGAGGGATGAGTCTTGCCGTCATATTTCTCCGGGACCTCTGGCTTGAAGGTTCGGGAATTGGGCCACTGGACTTGCCGCAGCTCACGGGTAAACGCTGGAGTCCCTACCTTGTAAGGCAAGTCTCCTGCGTCCCCCGGCGCAGGCTCGTCGATAGCCGGCCCTGCGCGCTTATCAGACTGATAGCGCGCTTCCCATCGCAGCTCGATGGTAGTTCGAGTGTCCTCCTTGCCTCATTCCTGGAGAACTTGACGCTGGTCGCGGCGCATCCGTGGATCGGACGACGCCGTGGAATCATCATCACGGCGATCGACCTGCTGGGTTGTCGCCCGCTGCTGGTGTCGCGGAGGGGAGTGCACCGTGGTTGCACCACCTCCGGTTTTCTCCACATCGGCTCGCGCCGGATCGATGGGCCTTCGCTGTGAGGGCCCTGCCTCTTGGGTCCCATCTTTGTTGGCGAAGCCGATAAGGCTCTGGATAGTAGCTCGCCACTCCTCCATCTTCTCCGGAGCAGGAGGGAAATCGAGGAGCAGCTGCGCACGTGCCAAGGCTTCCGCTGGTGTAGGCGGCGGCGACAGGTGCGAGGTACGTGAGGTGCTCTGACTCCTAGCCATGTTAGAAGGAGCACCGTCACGGTCACGCGCCCGCGCGCCACCTCCGCCGGCAGCTCGGTGTGCATGCTGGGCTCACGCATCTTGGGATCGATGCGCAGAAATCGTTTCATGGGGACGCCCTGAACCACCAGCGCCATGACGTCGCTCGTCGTGCACGACCTGGGTAGGCCGTGACGCTTGCGCCAGCGCGGGAGCTCCAGAAGGCGTCCTCCGATCTCTGGAATTCGTTGTGCCACCCGTAGGCAACACAGCTCTATCTCTGGATCCAGCGGCGTGTGGGTTGCCGCTGCCACTGCGAACGACGCCGCTCGCCTGGCTTGGATCATCGGAACGCCGTGGAGGCTCTAATCCTCTTCCTTCTGTACCCACGCCATCGCCCGTATGTGAAGGCACAGGCAAAACGGACGTGGATGGTTGCGCCGTTGCAGCGCTCTTCTTCTTGGGTGGCATGATGATGAAGATGATGAAGAAACTAAGGCGCCGATCACTAGATCAGGTTCACACACCCTACAACCCCCTACCTGGCGCGCCAAAGATGTCGGCGTGTGACACCTATGGGATCCTAAGGGACCCCTTTACGATTCGGCAGGGAGAGAGGTATGTGCAAAGAGCAGAACCAACGATCGACGCGAGGTGATTTTACCCAGGTTCGGGCCGCTAATCAGCGTAAAACCCTACTCCTGCCTTGTTTTATTAAGAGTGTTCTTGAGCCCAGGCTCCAGGAGCGCTTGCGATGAACAGTACGTTCAAAGAGCCGCTACGCATGCAGAATGGGCCAGAAGATCCTCCTCCCCTATAGCAGTTGCCTTGGGCCTCCTTTTATATCACAAAGGGGTCACCACAGTGGCAAAATGTACATACATTGAGGTGTAAAGTAGCTACAGGGTCATCATACCTAACCCCTGACGGATTAGGACGAACGCATTTAATGCACCGTGAGGTGTCCGTCTAGGTGTCCTCACTTTCTTGGGGATGGAAAAAGGGGCCATCCCATCAGCACCGCTTAAGCTCTCCTCCACTGGCGCGTCGCCACGCATCCAAAGAAGGACCCAGAATGTCGGGTTTGTTGCTGTGCCAGAGCGGTGGCACAACAACAAAATCTTGCCGGGCGCTGAATCTTGCCGGGCGCCGAGCCTTGCCGGGCGCCGAATCTTGCCGGGCTTCGTAGGCCACCCCGGCAAGATCTTGCCGGGGAAGCTGGCCTTCGGATTCCAACCCTTCTTATCTGCTGATCCTCAGATCTTTGACTTGAGGATTTCTTTGGTGGCCTGAGTCAACCTCGAACTGTTCCCCAACAAGCCTTGCCGCGAGTATGGCTACAACTGCCCGTGCACAAGTACGGGGTACTAATGGCCCAATACTTAGTACACCGACATCCTTAATAGCAATGATACATACATGTCATTTCCCCTTCTGTCACTGGGATTGAGCACCGTAAGATCGAACCCATCATAAAGCACCACTTCCCATGGCAAGAAAAATCGATCTAGTCGGCCTAACTAAACCAAAGATTCGAAGAAGAAATACGAGGCTATAAGTAATCATGCATATAAGAGATCAAAGAAACTCAAATAACTTTCGTGGATAAAAATTTAGATCTGATCATAAACTCAAAGTTCATCGGATCCCAACAAACACTCTGCAAAAAGAGTTACATCAAATAGATCTCCAAGAGACCATTGTATTGAGAATCAAAAGAGAGAGAGGAAGCCATCTAGCTACTAACTACGGACCCGAAGGTCTACAATGAACTACTCACGCATCATCGGAAAGGCACCAATGAGGATGATGAACCCCTCCGTGATGGTGTCTACATTGGATCTATGGTTTTTGGAACTTGCGGCGGCTGGAATTGTGTTTCGTCGACTCCCCTAGGGTTTTTGGATTTTCGGGGTATTTATAGAGCAAAGAGGCGGTGCGGGAGGCAGCCGAGGTGGGCACAACCCACCAGGGTGCGCCTGGACCCCCAGGTGCGCCCAGGTGGGTTGTGCTCCCCTCGGAGCCCCCTCTGGTACTTCCTTGGACGAACTTGTGTCTTCTGGTCCAAAAAAAATCTCCAAAAAGTTTCACTGCGTTTGGACTCTGTTTGGTATTGATTTTCTGTGAAGTAAAAAACAAGCAAAAAATAGCAACTGGCACTGGGCACTATGTTAATAGGTTAGTCCCAAAAAATGATATAAAGTTGCTATAAAATTATTGTAAAACATCCAAGAATGATAATATAACAGCATGGAACAATAAAAAATTATAGATACGTTGGAGACGTATCAGCATCTGCCTCATCTGATTCCTCCGATGAAGGCATTGCTGATGAAATTCCCATGTATGATCAACGAGCTTTGTTTGACAACCCGTAACAAACACCCTCTCCAACAAAAGTTTTGCCTCCGCTGAGATCGTCACCAAGGCTTGCTACTGTGGCATCAGATAAACCTTGGGTTTCTGCTACCCCTGCGGCAAAGAGAAAGTTGTTGCCAGATGAAAAAGTTGTTGATGCTGCCAAGAAGGCCAAGACAAGTGTTCCTGCTTCCACAGAGGAACTGAAATATGGCTTTGATCTTATTTTTGATATCATTGAAGGAGCTTCCTATGATGCAAAACCAACTGATCTGAGCAGCTTGGGTCTACCTAATGATGTTACCAAGATGGTAGCAAAGCACTTCGCTGAGCTCAGAGAGATTACCAAGGAACTAAACCAAGCTGTCGAGGACAAGAAACTCCTTGAGAAAATGAGGAACGATGCCAAAACTGAGTCTGAAGGAAAAGACATGAACAAGGGGATTCTTGAGATTACCAAAGCCCTCACCGTTATGAGGAACAACAAGATTGAGTGGCACTCCAAGCTGAAGATGGATATTTCTCAGCTTTGTGATCAAAGAAATGATGAGATTAAACATCAAGCAGATCTTTCTCGACGAAGAGAAAGAGAAGAGAAGCATCAGAAAGCTCAGGCAAGAGCCAGCAAGCTGAAGGCTGTCAAGGATCGTCGTATCCAATCTATAACATCTGATGCTCCTGTTGACTCAAGTGTCCCACTGCAACAGATACCACCATCCCCTCTTCCCGAGGAAGAAACCAGGCAGCAAGCTGAGCCAGTAGTTATTCCTCCAGTTGTTGCCCAAGAAACAGATGTGATGGATATCTTTCTGAACCAAAATGACGAAGAGAATGTCGTTCCCGAGCAGCAAGCCCCTAAAGAAGTGGTTGACGAAGAGATTGAAGTAGAGAAGGTTGTTTCTTCGCCTGTGAAGGATATGCAAGTTGAGCCCTCCGGATCCATCAAGGAGGAAGGTTGGGGGAGCAAGTTGCTTCCCGAGGAAATACCACCCCGGTCTCCTCATCTGGTGCCCCTACCCAGATGGAGGTTGATCTCTCTCCTGGTTCTTTGGCTTCACAGCCAGAACAGGAAGAAAAGAAAGATGAAGAGCACATGGCTCAAGAAGAAGAAGTACAAGCAGATGTACCAACAGTTTTGCCTCAGCAGACCGAAGGAGAAGCTGTAGTGACCCGAGTGACCAAAAAAGTGGTCGTACCCCCTACTGTTGAGAGTTCACCAAAAGAAAAGGCCCTAGTGCCTTGATACGCCTCCATCGTATCTATAATTTTTGATTGTTCCATGCCAATATTCTACAACTTTCATATACTTTTGGCAACAATTTATATGATTTTCTTGGACTAACATATTGATCCAGTGCCCAGTGCCAGTTCCTGTTTGTTGCATGTTTTTTGTTTTGCAAAAAATCCATATCAAACGGAGTCCAAACACGATAAAAACTTATGGAGATTTTTTTTGGAATATATGTGAATTTTGGGAATTGGAATCAATGCGAGACGATGCCCGAGGGGGCCACAAGGCAGGGGGCACGCCCCAGGGGGTAGGGCGCGCCCTGGACCCTTGTGGTCACCCCGTAAGGCGGTTGGTGCCCTTCCTATGGCGCAAGAAAGCTAATATCCGGATAAAAATCATGTTAAAATTTCAGCATAATCGGAGTTACGGATCTCCGGGAATTTAAGAAACGGTGAAAGGCCAGAATCTGAGAACGCAGAAACAGAAGGAAACAGAGAGAGAGAGAGAGATCCAATCTCAGAGGGGCTCCCGCCCCTCCGCCGCCATGCAGGCCATGGACCAGAGGGGAAACCCTTCTCCCGTCTAGGGAGGAGGTCAAGGAAGAAGAAGAAGGAGGGGGGCTCTCTCCCCCTCTCTCCCGGTGGCACCGGAACGCCGCCGGGGCAATCATTGTGTGACGGCGATCTACACCAACACCTCCGTCATCTTCCCCAACATCTTCAGCACCTTCCCCCATCTATATTCAGCGGTCCACTCTCCCACAACCCGCTGTACCCTCTACTTGAACATGGTGCTTTATGCTTCATATTATTATCCAATGATGTGTTGCCATCCTATGATGTCTGAGTAGGTTTTTGTTGTCCTATCGGTGATTGGTGAATTGCTATTATTGGTTTAATTTGCTTGTGGTTATGTTGCTATCCTTTGGTGCCCATCGTATGAGCGCGCGTGTGGATCACACCATAGGGTTAGTTGTATGTTGATAGGACTATGTATTGGAGGGCAAGGGTGATAGCAGCTTCAGCCTAACATAGAAATTGATGCATACGGGATTGAAGGGGGACCAATATATCTTAATGCTATGGTTGGGTTTTACCTTAATGAACGTTAGTAGTTGCGGATGTAACATAGAAATTGATGCATACGGGATTGAAGGGGGACCAATATATCTTAATGCTATGGTTGGGTTTTACCTTAATGAACGTTAGTAGTTGCGGATGCTTGCTAATAGTTCCAATCACAAGTGCATAGAATTCAAAGTAAGGGATGGCATGCTAGCAGTGGCCTCTCCCACATAAAACTTGCTATCAGTCTAGTAACGTAGTCAATTGCTTAGGGACAATTCCGCAACTCCTACCACCACTTTTCCACACTCGTTAAACTAACATAATTGTTAGTTTATCTAAATAGCCCCTAGATTTTATTTACGTGCCCTTTATTATCTTGCAAACCTATCCTACAACACCTACAAAGTACTTCTAGTTTCATACTTGTTCTAGGTAAAGCGAACGTTAAGCGTGCGTAAAGTTGTATCAGTGGTCGATAGAACTTGAGAGAATATTTGTTCTACCTTTAGCTCCTCGTTGGGTTCGACACTCTTACTTATCGAAAGAGGCTACAACTGATCCCCTATACTTGTGGGTTATCAAGACCTTTTTCTGGCGCCGTTGCCGGGGAGCAATAGCGTGGGGTGAATATTCTCGTGTGTGCTTGTTTGCTTTATCACTAAGTAGATTTTATTTGTTGTTCTAAGTTGTTCTCTATCTTTAGTTATGGATATGGAACACGAAATACCAAAAAAAATAGGTTTACTTGCTACTCATGGAGATGAGGAACCTCCTAAAACCCTCGATGCTCATTATGTGAAAGATATTATGCACTACTTTAATAATCTTGAGAAAACCCCATTCAATTATATAATGGGAGACACGTTGGATCAACGTGAATACTTTAGGGATTATCGCTTGACACAAAAGGGAAACTGTTATGGGATCAAATTCATATTTTGCATTGGTATGCTCGGAATTTATGCTTGAGATATGATTATACTTGTTGCTCTAGGTTGAAGGCTCCACACCTTCCCTTTTCATGTAAATTTAATGATAATGAAACCTTGGCTTCTTATGCTAATGGTATATATGATTACTATGATGTGGAACGAATAGAAGAATTCATTGCTTTTAAGGGTGCTTATGAAATTGAATCTTTGTTTGAAAAGTGTGAAAATTATGATGATGTTGTTTACAGACCTCAAAATTATGCTATACTTAAATATTGCTATGAGAATTATGAATACAATGCCGATATTGATGCATTTATTGAGAAAGTCTCCGCTGTCCAAGAAGAGACTAATATTTTGCAGGAAACTATGGAAGAAGAAATTGATGACACTGTGAGCTCATTAGATGAAAAAAATGACGAGGAGAGCGAAGAACAAAAGGAGGAAGAGCAGATTAGCTACCCGTGCCCACCTTCTAATGAGAGTAACTCTTCAACTCATACATTGTTTAATTTCCCTTCGTGCTTATCGAAGGATGAATGCTATGATGATTGCTATGATCCCTTGGATTCGTTTAAAATATCCCTTTTTGATGAAATTGATGCTTGCTATGCTTGTGGCCATGATGCCAATATGAATGATGCTTATGGAGATGAACTTGCTATAGTTCCTTATGTTAAGAATTAAATTGTCGCTATAGCACCCACGCATGATAGTCCTATTATCTTTTTGAATTCTCCCAACTACACTATACCGAAGAAGTTTGCGCTTATTAAGGATTATATTGATGGGTTGCATTTTACTACTATTGCACTTGATGATTTTGATAAATATAATATGCATGTGCTTGCTGCTCCTACTTGCAATTATTATGAGAGAGGAACTACATCTCCGCCTCTCTATGTTTCCAATACGATAAAATTGCAAGAAGCTGTTTATGCTACGTATCGGCCTTTACTTTGTGTGCATGAATTATTCTTTTATGACATGCCGATGCATAGGAAGAGAGTTAGACTTCAACATTGCATGATATATGTTACTTTGTGCTCACTACTAAATTACAAATCATTGTTAATTAAAATTAGCTTTGATATACCTTGGGATCCGGGTGGATCAATTACTTGAGCACTATATGCCTAGCTTAATGGCTTTAAAGAAAGCGCTGCCAGGGAGACAACCCGGAAGTTTTAGAGAGTCATTTTATTCTGTTGTGTGCTTTTATATAGTTTAAAAACAAAAAAAATAAAGAGGGGAACCTAAATCTTTTTCAAAAAGAAAAGTGAAAGTGAGAGAGACGAGCATTGTTAAAGTGGGAGCATGCCTTGAACTTTGTTCATGCCCATGGAAACTTTGTGAATCTTAATTACAGAAACTTTTCAACAAAAATAATTATCCCCTTGTATTAATCCATTGTACTATAAAAATAATGTGCCAAGATTTGCCTTTAGGATGATTAGATTGCTTGTTTTGTATGTGCAGTGAAAAAACAGAAACTTTGGCTGTAGCGCGTGAATTTACATTTTTTACTGGTATGTCAAAAGTTGCTGAAATTTTTACAAAGTACTTCTATACAAATTTTTTATTTGTTCCTAACTTTTCAGATTTTTTTGAGTTACAGAAGTATGGTGAATGTTCAGATTACTACAGAAGGTCCTGTTTAAGACAGATTCTGTTTTTGATGCATTGTTTTGCTAGTTTTGATGAAACTATCGATTTTATCGGTGGTATAAGCCATGGAGGAGTTATAATACAGTAGATACAATGCAAAAACAAAATATGAATTGGTTTGCAACAGTACTTAAAGTGGTGATTTGTTTTATTATACAAACGGATCTCACGAGGGTTTTGTTAAGTTTTGTGTGATTGAAGTTTTCAAGTTTTGGGTGAGATCACGATGGATGAAGGAATAAGGAGTGGCAAGAGCCTAAGCTTGGGGATGCCTGAGGCACCCCAATGTAATATTCAAGGACTCCCACGCAACTAAGCTTTGGGATGCCCCGGAAGGCATCCCCTCTTTCTTCTACCGATCATCGGTAATTTTACTTGGAGCTATATTTTTATTCGTCACATGATATGCGTAAATCTTGGAGCGCCGTGTGATTTTTATTTTAATAATGAACCATGCTGGTATGAGATAGTCCTTGGTTGATTTATAGAATGCTCTTTGCACTTCACTTATATCTTTTGAGTATGGCTTTATAGAATGCTTCATGTGCTTCGCTTATATCATTTGAAGTTTGGATTGCCTGTTTCTCTTCACTTAGAAAACCGCCATTTGTAGAATGCTCTTTTGCTTCACTTATATTTGTTAGAGTGTGGGCATATATTTTGTAGAAAGAATTAAACTCTCATGCTTCGCTTATATCTATTTAGAGAGTTAACAGGAATTGGTCATTCACATGGTTAGTCATAAAATCCTACATAAAAACTTGTAGATCACTGAATATGATATGTTTGATTCCTTGCAATAGTTTTGCGATATAAAGATGGTAATATTAGAGTCATGCTAGTGAGTAATTGTGGATTGGTAGAAATACTTGTGTTAAGGTTTGTGATTCCCGTAGCATGCACGTATGGTGAACCGTTATGTGATGAAGTCGGAGCATGATTTATTTTTGACAGTCTTCCTTATGAGTGGCGGTCGGGGACGAGCGATGGTCTTTTCCTACCAATCTATCCCCCTAGGAGCATGCGTGTAGTACTTTGTTTCGATAGCTAATAGATTTTTGCAATAAGTATGTGAGTTCTATATGACTAATGTTGAGTCCATGGATTATACGCACTCTCGCCCTTCCATCATGGCTAGCCTCTTCGGTACCGTGCATTGCCCTTTCTCACCTCGAGAGTCGGTGCAAACTTTGCCGGTGCATCCAAACCCCATGATATGATATGCTCTGTCACACATAAGCCTCCTTATATCTTCCTCAAAACAGCCACCATACCTACCTATCATGGCATTTCCATAGCCATTCCGAGATATATTGCCATGCAACTTCCATCATCATCATATACATGACTTGAGCATTCATTGTCATATTGCTTTGCATGATCGTAAGATAGCTAGCATGATATTTTCATGGCTTGTCCATTTTTTTATATCGTTGCTACTCTAGATCATTGAACATCCCGGTACACCGCCGGAGGCATTCATATAGAGTCATATCTTTGTTCTAGTATCGAGTTGTAATATCGAGTTGTAAGTAAATAAAAGTGTGATGATCATCATTATTAGAGCATTGTCCCATGTGAGGAAAGGATGATGGAATCTATGATTCCCTCACAAGTTGGGATGAGTCTCCGGACTTTAAAAAAAATAAAAGAGGCCAAAGAAGCCCAAATAAAAAAAGAAAAAAAAGAGCCCAAAGAGCCCAAAACAAAAAAAATGAGAGAAAAAGAGAGAAGGGGCAATGCTACTATCCTTTTACCACACTTATGCTTCAGAGTAGCACCATGTTCTTCATATAGAGAGTCTCTTGAGTTATCACTTTCATATACTAGTGGGAATTTTCATTATAGAACTTGGCTTGTATATTCCGATGATGGGCTTCCTCAAATGCCCGAGGTCTTCATGAGCAAGCAAGTTGGATGCACACCCACTTAGTTTCATTTGTGAGCTTTCATACACTTATAGCTCTAATGCATCCGTTGCATGGCAATCCCTACTCCTCGCATTGACATCAATTGATGGGCATCTCCATAACCCATTGATTAGCCGCGTCGATGTGAGACTTTCTCCTTTTTTGCCTTCTCCACACAACCTCCACCATCATATTCTATTCCACCTATAGTGCTATATCCATGGCTCACACTCATGTATTGCGTGAAAGTTGAAAAGGCTTGAGAACATTAAAAGTATGAAACAATTGCTTGGCTTGTCATTGGGGTTGTGCATGATGAAATACTTTGTGTGGTGAAGATGGAGCATAGCCAGACTATATGATTTTGTAGGGATAACTTTCTATGGCCATGTTATTTTGAGAAGACATGATTGCTTTATTAGTATGCTTGAAGTATTATTGTCTTTATGTCAAATGATAGACTATTGCTTTGAATCACTCGTGTCTTAATATTCATGCCATGAATAGATTATATGATCAAGATTATGCTAGGTAGCATTTCACATCAAAAATTATCTTTTTTATCACTTACCTACTCGAGGACGAGCATGAATTAAGCTTGGGGATGCTGATACGTCTACGTCGTATCTATAATTTTTGATTGTTCCATGCCAATATTCTACAACTTTCATATACTTTTGGCAACAATTTATATGATTTTCTTGGACTAACATATTGATCCAGTGCCCAGTGCCAGTTCCTGTTTATTGCATGTTTTTGTTTCGCAGAAAATCCATATCAAACGGAGTCCAAACACGATAAAAACTTATGGAGATTTTTTTTGGAATATATGTGAATTTTGGGAATTGGAATCAACGCGAGACGATGCCCGAGGGGGCCACAAGGCAGGGGCGCGCCCCAGGGGTAGGGCGCGCCCTAGACCCTTGTGGTCACCCCGTAAGGCGGTTGGTGCCCTTCTTCTGGCGCAAGAAAGCTAATATCCGAATAAAAATCATGTTAAAATTTCAGCCCAATCGGAGTTACGGATCTCCGGGAATTTAAGAAACGGTGAAAGGCCAGAATCTGAGAACGCAGAAACAGAAGGAAACAGAGAGAGAGATCCAATGTCGGAGGGGCTCCCGCCCTTCCGCCGCCATGGAGGCCATAGACCAGAGGGGAAACACTTCTCCCATCTAGGGAGGAGGTCAAGGAAGAAGAAGAAGAAGGAGGAGGAGGAGGGGGGCTCTCTCCCCCTCTCTCCCGGTGGCACCGGAACGCCGCCGGGGCAATCATCATGTGACGGCGATCTACACCAACACCTCCGTCATCTTCCCCAACATCTTCATCACCTTCCCCCATCTATATTCAGCGGTCCACTCTCCCGCAACCCGCTGTACCCTCTACTTGAACATGGTGCTTTATGCTTCATATTATTATCCAATGATGTGTTGCCATCCTATGATGTCTAAGTAGTGCATAGAATTCCAAGTAAGGGATGACATGCTAGCAGTGGCCTCTCCCACATAAAACTTGCTATCGGTCTAGTAATGTAGTCAATTGCTTAGGGACAATTCCGCAACTCCTACCATCACTTTTCCACACTTGTTAAACTAATGTAATTGTTTGTTTATCTAAACAGCCCCTAGATTTTATTTACATGCTCTTTATTATCTTGCAAACCTATCCTACAACACCTACAAAGTACTTCTAGTTTCATACTTGTTCTAGGTAAAGCGAACGTTAAGCGTGCGTAGAGTTGTATCGGTGGTTGATAGAACTTGAGAGAATATTTGTTCTACCTTTAGCTCCTCGTTGGGTTCGACACTCTTACTTATCGAAAGAGGCTACAACTAATCCCCTATACTTGTGGGTTATCATGCCTGAGAATAAGAAAGCCGCTGAAGGAGTTCCAGCGAAGGAAATTGAATGACAGACCAGTGCCCTTATGCCATCAGCTCCAGAGAAAGCAAAAAGGCATCTTGCTCCATTAAAGTCAATCGATGAAAATGTGCCAGCTTCTGATGATGTTCAGCCGATGGAAATTAGTGATGAAGAAAATCGAAAAAATCCCCAGGAATCATTTTCACTGTTTCTAGCTGAGTACAGCCCCAATGGCCCTGCATTTAATGAATAGCTTCATTTCTCGAAGCTAGCATTCTTTGGGGTCAGCCTTTACAAAGGAGAAAGAACTTCACTATCACCGAGGTTCTAGACTGAGGAAAGCTGTCTATTATGCTCGGATCTTGTTTGGGAACAATAGGATTTTCAATCACAAGATATTAAACTTCGATGATCTCGAAGAAATGCCTTGTTTCCTCCATGCAATCGAGCACATTGAGCATGCACTCCTAAAAGGACTCATGCGCTTCAATCATGGCTGGAACAGAGAGACTATCCTTCAATTCTATGCCACACTATATATCTCAGGATAACTTGGCAACACCTCTTCCTGGAGTCTTGAATGGATGACAGGCAGAGAAAGGATCAAATGTTCGGCAGATTAGTTTTTGGCAATGATAAATCTTCCTCGATGTGAGTTTGAGAAGGATAGAGAGCACAGGCTGCATTACTGGGATGTGTCTGAAGCATAACTCCACATTCTAATGGATCCCACCATGGTTGGTGACGAATGCATTGATGTTGATCCGAAAAAGTTGGCCTATGACAACAAAGAACTATTTTAGATTCTGTGCAGTACTCTCACGCCAACGAATAGACCTAATTCCATCAATGGCATTGTGGGGAATGCACTTCTGGCCATGTCTCAAGGAATTAAGTTTGGTATTCCTGATCTTTTCATTCGAAACCTTGCATGTGCAGCTGACAGCCCTCAGTCATTGAAACCTTATGCTCCATGGATCATGTTCGCGATCGAGCAGCTCACCAATGAGAAATTCTTCTGGGCTTATATTCTGAAGGTATTCATGCCACCAGTTCATGACACTCTGCGCATTGTGAAGGATATTGGAAAAGGGAAGGAACCTGTTGATACTGCTGCCAATGCATCTGCATCTGAAAATGCACCGAAGGTGAAGAAAGCCATGGTTGTAATCCCTCATAAGGAAAATCCATCTCTTTATGAGATTTGTATTCACACACAGCAGACACTGGAAAGCCACATTAAGCTAGATAGAAAAGAAAAGCTGGAGTTAATGACTGAGCTGAATTTGCTTCATAATCATACTCGCCAAATTCTTCTGCATGAGAAGGAGGCAAAGAAGTGCTCATGGACTCTGTTAAGACAGCATTACTCTCGCAAGGATTTAGCTAAAAAGGGCATCATGAAGGAGTATGACTTCCTGGACTTGCTTGTTGTTCCTTGTATCCGAAGACAAACTCTAGTGCTCCCACAACGTTCTGCTTCAACGGACTTGTTGTTTGTCGGCCATGATGATGAAATTGCAGATACAACTGATACTCTTATCTTCAAGCCAGATGTTCATCGCTCCAAGTCATCCAGAGCCCAGGCTGCCACTCCTGCTTCTGCCTCGACCATTCCTCACTCTTCAGATACTGATTCGTCGAGTGGTTTAGTTCTGATTCTGAGGATTCTCCCACGGTGTAGTTTCTCGTATGTTTTCTCATTCCTTTTTGACACTTGTTGACAAAAAGGGGGAGAATTACATCGAGTGATAGTTTATCGGGGTTCTTGCAGGGTGTTCTCTTTCGCTTTTGGTTTTCCCTCGAAAAAAATGCTTCATGAACTTATCGCACCGCTTGTGGTGTTGAAATACTCGGTCGTCATGTAACATTAATAACCCCCCCCCCCTCCTGTAATGCTATTTGCTTCGTACTATCTGTTTGCAGGTACCATCGAATGTGTTTTTCCCTTGAATGATTACCCTCAATAATTATCTATCTTACAGGGAAAAATATTTGCTCCTCGAAGAAGAACAGGAAATCATCAAGTGATGATAACAAGGGGGAGAAGTACTTCGAGTACTAAATGAATTATAACTGTTGTGGTTGGATATGCACTGATTGTTAGCCTTCATTATCTAACCTTGCAGAAAGAGAATGGAAACCACATTTGAAGCATATCCACTCCGAGCAACATTTTCTTACTTCATCTTGCTCTAATCGTATCGAATATCTAACATGCAGGAAAACTACATCTCGTGTGGATTCAAATTGTGTTCTGAGAAAACCTTCATGTTATATCCTTCGTCACAAATCTTTCTAAGCATATCTTAAACCTAATTCTCTTCGACGATTTTGTGACAGGAATCACCTCAGACACCATCGAGGGCATTGAAAGAAGTCAAGCATGAATTCATAAATCAATGCCACTTATACGAAGAATAATCTCGTCTCCCTCTGGTTCTTCATGCTCCGAAGCATATCTTCAGGGGGAGAGTAATTTATCTTCGTAACTATCTCTCATCTTTTATTATTCTTTGCATTACATTGCATTCTTTATCTATCCTTTGATGTGATCTGTTTTCTCAATAATCGTCCAAAAAGGGGGAGATTGTTGGTGCAATATCTACCTACCTTGTGTTTTGGAGATTGTTGACAGAAATAGGTATGGACTGATTTGTTTGCTAGTGCATACAGAGAGAAAAAGTCCATACACAACCGAAGAGAATGTTGTCTCCGGTGCTAAGTTCGAGGAACTTTACCGAAGTATATCTGTGTTGCAGAGAAGAACGAGATATATTTGTTGAAGTCATATAGTCGAGAACATTGATGTGAAGAAAACGACCCCTTGAAAGTTAACTGCTGAAGCAAAGCTTTTGATTCGGTATAGTCATCCAAAGAAATTGACTGCTTTCATTCATTTGAGTCATAGGACCTCCGTACTATTAAGAGGGGTATATGTTTTCGATGCTTAGATCCGATGTGATGCTTAGCCAAAACCTATGAAAGTTGTGAGAGAAATCTCTTTGTGTTCCGAGCAAATACTTGTAAGCAAGAGATTATGATCTTCTTCACTGCGAGAGATTTGTCTCTGACCGAGGAATTAGCCTTACTTGCTCCGCAAGCAATGTTACCGTTGTGCTCAAATCCGACCGTTGGACTCGTGTCGTTCGGCCATTGGCTGATCCTGATGTCTAATTTGGTCATTTCCCATCTGGGAAGGCTGCGGCTATAAATAGCCACCCCGCTCCAACATTGTCCGTTGGCTGCTCCGCTTAAGATTTCTAAGAAGATTGATTTGAGCAACCCCTCTCCGAGTGATTTGAATTTAAGATCAACCGAGAGAAAATCAAGAGCCCAAACTTAGACAGTGGTTTAGCATCACAGTAGTTCTGAGTGAGAGTTCTTGTACCAATTACTCTTGAGAGCTGCACACTCTCTAGACGGATAGGTTTTAGCTCGAGTGTTGAAGAGTTGTTGTCTTCACCGAGCTAGATCTTCAGCAACCAAGAGTGATTGTGGTTCGTGAAGGTCGACCGAAGGTTTGGAGATCGCCGACAAGGATCTACCACGAGTGAAATCAACCTGAGTCTGATCAGCTCCGTGCTGAAGGAGAATAGGGTGAAGAGAGTTTATCTTCCATGTTAAGTCACAACACCTCTAACCAGACGTAACCCTTTGGCAGAAGGGTGAACTGGTCTACCAAATCTTTCTGTCACCATCGAGCACCACTGGTTCTATTTTCTTCACTGCATTACTTTCGGCAGTCATTATGTGTACTCTGTGATGATAGATATCTGATCTGTTACCCTTTGCTGCTCATCTTTCAACTTATCTGTCACAGAGTTCCTTGTCATTCATAGTCTGTATTGTTGTTCTTCATAATTATCC
Organism: Thinopyrum elongatum; assembly: GCA_011799875.1. NCBI lineage: Eukaryota > Viridiplantae > Streptophyta > Magnoliopsida > Poales > Poaceae > Thinopyrum > Thinopyrum elongatum. The sequence continues at coordinate 271,695,064 of CM022297.1, forward strand.
ATCACAGCTCTACTCCAGTTCTTCTTCATGATTTTAGCTCTGTTGGTGCTACTTCTTGAGCTTGCGTTGGTTTTTCCCTTGAGGAGGAAAGGGTGATGCAGCAAAGGAGAGATAAGTATTTCCCTCAGTTTGAGAACCAAGGTATCAATCCAGTAGGAGACAATGCACAAATCACCGAATACCTGCACAAACAATCAAACAACTTGCACCCAACGCGATAAAGGGGTTTTCAATCCCTTCACGGTTACTTGCAAACGTGAGATCTGATAGAGATAGATAAACGATAAAGTAATTTTTTTTGGTATTTTTGGTTTATAGATCGGAAAGTAAAAGATTACAAAATAGTAGATCGGAAACTAATATGATGGAAAATAGAAACTTATATGATGGAAAATAGACCCGGGGGCCATAGGTTTCACTAGAGGCTTCTCTCAAGATAGCAAACAATACGGTGGGTGAACAAATTACTGCCGAGCAATTGATAGAAAAGCGCAAAGTTATGATGATATCTAAGGCAATGATCATGAATATAGGCATCACGTCCGTGTCAAGTAGACCAAAACGATTCTGCATCTACTACTACTACTCCACACATCGACCGCTATTCAGCATGCATCTAGAGTATTAAGTTCATAAAGAACAGAGTAACGCATTAAGTAAGATGACATGATGTAGAGGAATTAACTCAAGCAATATGATGAAAACCCCATCTTTTTATCCTCGATGACAACAATACAATACGTGCCTTGCTGCCCCTACTGTCACTGGGAAAGGACACCGCAAGATTGAACCCAAAGCTAAGCACTTCTTCCATTGCAAGAAAAACCAATCTAGTTGGCCAAACCAAACCGATAATTCGAAGAGAATTACAAAGATATCAAATCATGCATAAAAGAATTCAGAGAAGATTCAAATAATATTCATACATAAGTTGATCATAAAACCACAATTCATCGGATCTCGGCAAACACACCGCAAAAAAAAGTATTACATCGAATAGATCTCCAAGAACATCGAGGAGAACATGGTATTGAGAATCAAAGAGAGAGAAGAAGCCATCTAGCTACTACCTATGGACCCATAGATCTGTGGTAAACTACTCACGCTTCATCGGAAGGGCAATAGAGTTGATGTAGAAGCCCTCCGTGATCGAATCCCCCTCCGGCAGGGTACCGGAAAAGGTCCATAGATGGGATCTCACGGGTACAGAAGGTTGCGGCGGTGGAAAAGTGTTTTCGAGGATGCCTCTGGTGGTTTGGGGATATTTGGGAATATATAGGCGAAAGAATTAGGTCAGGAGGGTCACGGGGGGGCCACAAGGGTGGGGGGCGCACCCTCCGTCCTTGTGGCCGCCTCGTGGCTCCTCTGGCTTCATCTCCAAGTCTCCTGGTTGTCTTCTGGTCCAAGAAAAATCATCGCGAAGGTTTTATTCCGTTTGGACTCCGTTTGGTATTCCTTTTCTGCGAAACTCAAAAACAAGGAAAAAAAATAGGAACTGGCACTGGGCTCTTGGTTAATAGGTTAGTCCCAAAAATAATATAAAATAGCATATTAATGCATATAAAACATCCCAAACAGATAATATAATAGCATGGAACAATCAAAAATTATAGATACGTTGGAGACGTATCAAGCATCCCGAAGCTTAATTCCTGCTCGTCCTCGAGTAGGTAAATGATAAAAACAGAATTTTTGATGTGGAATGCTACCTAACATATTTATCCATGTAATTTTCTTTATTGTGGCATGAATGTTCAGATCCATAAGATTCAAAACAAAAGTTTAATATTGACATAAAAACAATAATACTTCAAGCATACTAACAAGGCAATTATGTCTTCTCAAAATAACATGGCCAAAGAAAGCTTATCCCTACAAAATCATATAGTCTGGCTATGCTCCATCTTCGTCACACAAAATATTCAAATCATGCACAACCCCGATGACAAGCCAAGCAATTGTTTCATACTTTTAATGTTCTCAAACTTTTTCAACTTTCACGCAATACATGAGCGTGAGCCATGGACATAGCACTATAGGTGGAATAGAATATGGTGGTTGTGGAGAAGCCAAAAAAAGGGAGATAGTCTCACATCAACTAGGCGTATCAACGGGCTATGGAGATACCCATCAATAGATATCAATGTGATTGAGTAAGGATTGCCATGCAACGGATGCACTAGAGCTATAAGTTTATGAAAGCTCAAAGAGAAAACTAAGTGGGTGTGCATCCAACTTGCTTGCTCATGAAGACCTAGGGAAATTTGAGGAAGCCCATCATTGGAATATACAAGCCAAGTTCTATAATGAAAAATTCCCACTAGTATATGAAAGTGACAACATAGGAGACTCTCTATCATGAAGATCATGGTGCTACTTTAAAGCACAAGTGTGGTAAAAGGATAGTAACATTGCCCCTTCTCTCTTTTCTCTCTTTTTTTTGGGGGCCTTCTCTCTTTTTTTTGGCCTCTTTTTTTTTTGTCCGGAGTCTCATCGCGACTTGTGGGGGAACCATAGTCTCCATCATCCTTTCCTCACATGGGACAATGCTCTAATAGTCAAGATCATCACACTTTTATTTACTTACAACTCAAGAATTACAACTCGATACTTAGAACAAAATATGACTCTATATGAATGCCTCCAGTGGTGTACCGGGATGTGCAATGAATCAAGAGTGACATGTATGAAAAAATTATGAATGGTGGCTTTGCCACAAATACGATGTCAACTACATGATCATGCAAAGCAATATGACAATGATGATGCGTGTCATAATAAATAGAACCGTGGAAAGTTGCATGGCAATATATCTCGGAATGGCTATGGAAATGCCATAATAGGTAGGTATGGTGGCTGTTTTGAGGAAGGTATATGGTGGGTGCATGGTACCGGCGAAAGTTGCGTGGTACTAGAGAGGCTAGCAATGGTGGAAGGGTGAGAGTGCGTATAATCCATGGACTCAACATTAGTCATAAAGAACTCACATACTTATTGCAAAAATCTATTAGTCATCGAAACAAAGTACTACACGCATGCTCCTAGGGGGATAGATTGGTAGGAAAAGACCATCGCTCGTCCCCGACCGCCACTCATAAGGAAGACAATCAATAAATAAATCATGCTCCGACTTCATCACATAACGGTTCACCATACGTGCATGTTACGGGAATCACAAACCTTAACACAAGTATTTATAAAATGCACAACTACTCACTAGCATGACTCTAATATCACCATCTTCATATCTCAAAACAATCATAAGGAATCAAACTTCTCATAGTATTCAATGCACTTTATATGAAAGTTTTTATTATATCCCTCTTGGATGTCTATCATATTAGGACTAGATTTATAACAAAAGCAAATTACCATGCTGTTTAAAGACTCTCAAAATAATATAACTGAAGCATGAGAGTTCATTAATTTCTATAAAATAAAACGACCGTCGTGCTCTAAAAGGATATAAGTGAAGCACTAGAGCAAAATTGCCTAGCTCAAAAGATATAAGTGAAGCACATAGAGTATTCTAATAAATCACGATTCATGCGTGTCCCTCTCAAAATGTGTGTACCACAAGGATGATTGTGGCAAACTAAAAATCAAATACTCATATCATACAAGACGCTCCAAGCAAAACACATATCATGTGGTGAATAAAAATATAGCCTCAAGTAAAGTTACCGATAGACGAAGACGAAAGAGGGGATGCCTTCCGGGGCATCCCCAAGATTAGGCTCTTGGTTGTCCTTGAGTATACCTTGGGGTGCCTTGGGCATCCCCAAGCTTAGGCTCTTGCCACTCCTTATTCCATAGTCCATCAAATCCTTACCCAAAACTTGAAAACTTCACAACACAAAACTCAACAGAAAATCTCATAAGCTCCGTTAGTATAAGAAAATAAATCACCACTCTTGGTACTGTTGTGAACTCATTATTTATTTATATTGGTTTAATATATACTGTATTCCAACTTTTCCATGGTTCATACCCCCCGATACTACCCATAGATTCATCAAAATAAGCAAACAACACATAGAAAACAGAATCTGTCAATAACAGAACAGTCTGCGAAGATCTGAATTTTTCTAATACTTCTGTAACTCCAATTTTTTTGAAAAATTAGGACAACATAGGAAATTTGTATATAAATCCTGTGTAGAAAAATTCAGGGTTTTTCCACGCTCCAGTGAATTTAAAGAATTCTTTGACTGGACGCAAAAGTTTCTGTTTTTCAGCAAGATCAAATCAACTATCACCGTAAGCCATCCCAAAGGTCTTACTTGGCACAAACACTAATTAAAACACAAAAACACATCTAACCAGAGGCTAGATGAATTATTTATTGCAAAACAGAACCAAAAAGCAAAGAACAAAAATAAAATTGGGTTGCCTCCCAACAAGCGCTACTGTTTAACGCCCTTAGCTAGGCATAAAAGCACAAATAGATCTAGGTATTATCATTTTGGTATGCAATCCATAAATTGCACACTTATAATCCTTAGGAGGTTCTTTGGTTTTATGAATGATCAAACTCCTAGGCAAGAAATCAAGATATTCACTCGTGGCAATTGGTTCCTTAATAATATCGAAAAAATTGGGGTGAACACTTATTGTTTTAAGATCTTCATTTTCTTTACTAGAAGGTTCACCCTTATTCTTAGGAACGTAATTAAACTTGGCAATCTTAGTAGGAGGAAGATTTTGAGTGGTTTTAACGGAGGAAAAAGCGGAACCCAAGTTGGTAATAATATCTTCTAGTTTGCCAATTCTAGTAGAATCTTGATCTATCTTTTCATTAACTATGGGTTCCTTTTCCCTAAGATTCTTTAAAGTAACTCCTACCTTAGATCCATATTGGGTAATCTGATTATGAATCTTTTTATCTAAAGTTTCAATCAACTCTATGGTAGCAATTTTATTCTCAACAATATCAAGCCTTTGTATCACATGTTCCAAGGTTAAAACAGTTCCATTGATCAAAAGAGTTCGTGGGCCTAGCAAATCTATCATAGCGTTGTAAGAATCAAAAGTATGGCTCCCCAAGAAATTCCCGCCGGTAATGGTATCTAGAACATATCTATTCCAAGGAGTAATGCCCACATAAAAATTGCGAAGAAGAACGTCAGTGGGTTGCTTTCGAGTAGATCTATTCTGAGCATTGTAAATTCTATACCAAGCATCTTTTAAATTTTCTCCCTCCCTTTGTTTAAAATTGAGAACTTCATTATCGGGAGTGCTAACAATGATGGGCGGACTAGCCATGAAAGCAAGGCAAACGATCTAACGCACGAGCAAAAAAACAAACGAAGAAGACGAACGGAAGAGGGGCGAAGAAAAGGCAAATCTTTTCAAAAATTGTTTTAGATGTGGGGGAGAGGAAAACGAGAGGCGAATGGCGAATAATGTAATGCAAGAGATGAGAGTTTATGATGGGTACTTGGTATGTCTTGACTTGGCGTAGATCTCCCCGGCAACGGCGCCAGAAATTCTTCCTGCTACTTCTTGAGCTTGCGTTGGTTTTTTCCTTGAAGAGGAAAGGGTGATGCAACAAAGTAGAGATAAGTATTTCCCTCAGTTTGAGAACCAAGGTATCAATCCAGTAGGAGACAACGCACAAATCACCAAATACCTGCACAAACAATCAAACAACTTGCACCCAACGCGATAAAGGGGTTGTCAATCCCTTCATGGTTACTTGCAAAAGTGAGATCTGATAGAGATAGATAAACGATAAAGTAAATATTTTTGGTATTTTTGGAAAGTAAAAGATTGCAAAATAGTAGATCGGAAACTAATATGATGGAAAATAGAAACTTATATGATGGAAATAGACCCGGGGGGCATAGGTTTCACTAGAGGCTTCTCTCAAGATAGCAAATAATACGGTGGGTGAACAAATTACTGCCGAGCAATTGATAGAAAAGCGCAAAGTTATGATGATATCTAAGGCAATGATCATGAATATAGGCATCACGTCCGTGTCAAGTAGACCGAAACGATTCTGCATCTACTACTATTACTCCACACATCGACCGCTATCCAGCATGCATCTAGAGTATTAAGTTCATAAAGAACGGAGTAACGCATTAAGTAAGATGACATGATGTAGAGGAATTAACTCAAGCAATATGATGAAAACCCGATCTTTTTATCCTCGATGGCAACAATACAATACGTGCCTTGCTGCCCCTATTGTCACTGGGAAAGGACACCGCAAGATTGAACCCAAAGCTAAGCACTTCTCCCATTGCAAGAAAAACCAATCTAGTTGGCCAAACCAAATCGATAATTCGAAGAGCATTACAAAGATATCAAATCATGCATAAAAGAATTCAGAGAAGATTCAAATAATATTCATAGATAAGCTGATCATAAATCCACAATTCATCGGATCTCAGCAAACACACCGTAAAAAAAAGTATTACATCGAATAGATCTCCAAGAACATCGAGGAGAACATGGTATTGAGAATCAAAGAGAGAGAAGAAGCCATCTAGCTACTAGCTATGGACCCGTAGGTCTTTGGTAAACTACTCATGCTTCATCGGAAGGGCAATAGAGTTGATGTAGAAGCCCTCCATGATCGAATCCCCCTCCGGCAGGTTGCTGAAAATGGTCCCTAGATGGGATCTCACGGGTACAGAAGGTTGCGGCAGTGGAAAAGTGTTTTCGTGGATGCCTCTAGTGGTTTAGGGATATTTGGGAATATATAGGCAAAAGAATTAGGCCAGGAGGGTCACGGGGGGCCCACAAGGGTGGGAGGCGCGCCCTACCCCCCTGGGTGCGCCCTCCGTCCTTGTGGCCGCCTCGTGGCTCCTCCGACTTCATCTTCAAGTCTCCTGGTTGTCTTCTGGTCCAAGAAAAATCATCGCGAAGGTTTTATTCTGTTTGGACTTCGTTTGGTATTCCTTTTCTGCGAAACTCAAAAACAAGGGAAAAAACAGGAACTGGCACTGGGGTCTAGGTTAATAGGTTAGTCCCAAAAATAATATAAAATAGCATATTAATTCATATAAAACATCCAAAACGGATAATATAATAGCATGGAACAATAAAAAATTATAGATACATTGGAGACGTATCAGTTGGCATGTTGTATTACCATCGTCATCATTAAGCCTATTGTATCCTGTGCTCGAATCATTATTGCAACTTACCTTGAAGATTTTGTTCCTTAGTAGCGAGCTTCATTGCACTCATATCTACCGATCTTTAATTCCGCTACTGTAATTGGTATCATTTTCAATACTTTCAAAAGAAATTTTGAATCTCCCATTCACCCCCCTCTGGTCGATATACTCTCGGTCCTAACAAAGGATCCAAAAGCTAAAAAGTTAGCCACCCTTGTTCTTATGAATGAATTTGATCACATAGTACGGGAAGCTAGGGAAATTTTCGATTTTTATGGCATGAACCGTGAAAAACCGGTAATAGATGAGATCCTTTTCAATAGTGATTATATGTTGAGACACTTGCTTGGAAATAATCAATTGTTTTATGAAAACCTTAAAAAGGAAATCCCCCTTTTGGATGTGATCCAACAATTTTTTAATGATGTTAATCAACAATATTCTTGGATTGTAGCCGGGAATCAAAGGGGATATAAGGAAGGACAACTTGATAATGCTAAAATTTCTATGGAAAATGTGTTTCAAGTTATATTTGAGAAACCTACTGACAAAACCACATCCATGGAGGATAAGAAGAAAGATGAAAATACTTGAATCTATGCATTATGCCTAGCAAGGGGCATAAAACGATAGCGCTTGTTGGGAGGCAACCCAATGAAAAATTTATTTTTGCCTTTTTATTTCTGTTCTTGAGTGTTTGCACAATTATGCCTCTGTTATGATTGTGTTTTTTATGTTTTATTTAGTGTTTGTGCCAAGTAAAGCCTTTGGGATAGCTTTGGGTGATAGTTGATTTGATCCTGTTGAAAAACAGAAACTTTTGCGTCCAGTAAGAGAATTGTGAAAATTCACATAAGCGACAAAAAAATTTGAATTTTTTACACAAGATTTATGTACAAATTTCCTCTATTTTTCCAATTTTTAAGAATTTTTGGAGTTACGTAAGTATGAGTAAAATTCGCGTCTTTACATACTGTTCTGTTTTTGACAGATTCTGTTTTTCTTTGCATTGTGTGCTTATTTTGATGAATCTATGGATTGTATCGGGGGGGGGGGGTATAAGCCATGGTAAAGTTAGAATACATTAGGTATAATGCAATAACAAAATATGAATGGGTTTTCAACAGAACTTAAAGCAAAGATTGGTTTTATTATACTAACGGATCTCACGAAGGTTTCACGAAGTTTTGTGTGATTGAAGTTTTCAAGTTTTGGGTGAGATCTCGATGGATGAAGGAATAAGGAGTGAAAAGACCTAAGCTTGGGCATGCCCATGAAACCCCAAGTTAATATTCAAGGAGAACCAAGCAACTAAGCTTGGGGATGCCCCGGAAGGCATCCCCTCTTTCTTCTAACAACCATCGGTAATTTTACTTGGAGCTATATTTTTATTCGTCACATATCATGAGTTTTGCTTGGAGCGTCTTGTATTACATGAGTCTTTATTTGTTTTGATTTTTAGTTTTTCATCATCATCCTTGCTGGACACACCTATTTGAGAGAGCCAAAATTATGCTACGATTTGTTAGAATTGCTCTATGTGCTTCACTTAAATTTTTTGAGCTATGGAATTGCTCTAGTGCTTCACTTATATCTTTTTGAGAATGGTGTGCTTTAATTTTTGAATAAATATGCTCTCATGCTTCACTTAGATTTATTTGAGAGTTAGTACATTTTTTGAAGAAATTCTCTCATGCTTCACTTATATTATTTTGAGAGATGAAAATTTTTATGCTCATGTTCTTCGCTTAAATTTGTTTGAGCTTGTCAAATCAAATGCAACATATGAAATTAGTCCCAAAGTGATAGATATTCAAGAGGATATAATAAAAACTTTCATGAAGATCATTGGACAAAATAAACTTGATTCTTAGTAATAGTTTTGAGATATGATGATAGTAATATGTGAGCCATGTTGGTGAGTAATTATGCTTTAGTAAGAATATTGGTGTTAAGGTTTGTGATTCCCTATGCAAGCATGAAAGTCAATAGTTATGCAATGAAATTATATCCTACTTGTGGTGCATTATTCGGTGTTAGTTATGCTTAATGCTTGTTTATGTGAATTTTCGTTTCTCTGTTGGTTGCTTCTCAATCTATTTGCTAGCCTCCATTTGTACTAAGTTGGAATACTACTTGTGCATCCAAAATCCTTAAACCCAGTTCTGCCATATGAGTCCACCATACCTACCTATATGCGGTATTTCCATGCCGTTCTAAGTAAATTTGTTTGTGCCAACTCTAATTTTCAAAATGAATATCCTTTTTGTGTGCCTGTACCACTCATGAAGCGGCAGGGGTGGCCAATATTTTTCCATGCTAGATGTGTTATTCTCAAGATGAGTGTTTATTCACTTGTCATTGCAATAATAATGTTTGCAATAATATTGAAAGTGGGTTTGGAAGAGCGTCAACTTTAGGTAAAAATAATCCCACATATTTGGGGAGTGTTAAATCTTATGAAATTTTTGATAAAGGTGGGTTTGGAGAAGTCATGACTCTAGTTGATGTTAATCCCACTATCTTGGAAGATTATAAAACTTTTATGCATGTGGATCATGAAGAGAAATTTTTATATGACAGCTATATTGTTGAATTTGACTATGATCCTACATGTAATTATTATGAGAGAGGAAATATGGTTGTAAAAATTTTCATATTACTAAACTACCTCTCGTTATGTTGAGATTGCTATTGTTTCTTTCTTCTTCCTTGCATATGCTAGTTTTTGCTTGCCTTGATAATTTGTTTGCTTATGAAATGCCTAAGCATAGGAATTATGTTAGACTTAAAAGTATTTTTCACATGCTACATGATGCTCTCTTTGTGTTTCAATTATTATCTTTCATGCGATCATCATTAAAATTATCAACGCCTAGCTAGGGGCATAAAACAATAGCGCTTGTTGGGAGGCAACCCAATGAATATTTATTTTTCTTTTTGATTCTATTTTTGTGTGTTCACACAATTATTCCTCTGTTGTGATTGTGTTTTTTATGTTTTAATTATTGTTTGTGCCAAGTAATGCCTTTAGGATGGCTTTTGGTGATAGTTGATTTGATCTTGTTGGAAAACAAAAACTTCTATGTCCAGTAGAAGAATTGTTAAAAATTACTGGAGCGACCGAAAACTCTGAATGTTTTACATATGAATTTCCTATGTTTTCCTAATTTTTCAGAATTTTTGGAGTTACATAAGTATGAGTAAAATTCGAGTCTTTACAGACTGTTCTGTTTTTGACAGATTCTGTTTTCGTTGCATTGTGTGCTTATTTTGATGAATCTATGGACTATACCGGGGATTTAGCCATGGTAAAGTTAGAATACAGTAGGTATAATGCAATAAAAAATATGAATGGGTTTGCAACAGTATTTCAAGTGAGGATTGGTTTTCTTATACTAACGGATCTCATGAAGGTTTTTGTTAAGTTTTGTGTGATTGAAGTTTTCAAGTTTTGGGTGAGATCACGATGCATGAAGGAACAAGGAGTGAAAGGAGCCTAAGCTTGGGGATGCCCATGGCACCCCAAGTTAATATTCAAGGATAACCAAGCAACTAAGCTTGGGGATGCCCCGGAAGGCATCCCCTCTTTCTTCTAACGATCATCGGTAATTTTACTTGAAGCTATATTTTTATTCCTCACATATCATGAGTTTTGCTTGGAGCGTCTTGTATTATATGAGTCCTTGCTTATTTTTGCTTTTTAAGTTTGTCACAATTATCCTTGCTAGACACACCTATTTGAGAGAGCCATAATGATGCTATGATTTGTTAGAATTGCTCTATGTGCTTCACTTTAAAAAAAATTGAGCTATGGAATTGATCTAGTGCTTCACTTATATCTTTTTGAGCACGGTGGTGTTTTAATTTTGAAGAAATATACTCTTATGCTTCACTTAGATCAATTTGAGAGTTAGTAATTTTTTGAAGAAATTCTCTCATGCTTCACTTATATTATTTTGAGAGATGAGAAAAATTATTTATGCTCATGTTCTTCACTTAAATTTGTTTGAGAGATTGTCATAAGCAATGGTAATATATGAAACTAATCCCAAAGTGATAGATATTCAAGAGGGATATAATATAAACTTTCATGAAGATCATTGCATATTATAAAATTGATTCCTTGTAATAGTTTTGAGATATGGAGATAATAATATGTGAGTCATGTTGGTGAGTAATTATGCTTTAGTAAGAATATTGGTGTTAAGGTTTATGATTCCCTATGCAAGCACGAAAGTCAATAGTTATGCAATGAAGATACATCCTACTTGTGGTGCATTATTCGGTGTTAGTTATGTTTAATGCTCGTTTATGAGAGTTTTCATTTTTGGTTGGTTGCTTCTCAATCTATTTGCTAGCCTTTCCTTGTACTAAGTGGGAATACTAATTGTGCATCCAAACTCTTTAAACCAAGTTGTGCCAATGAGTCCACCATATCTACCTATATGCGGCATTCCCATGCCATTCCAAGTAAATTTGTATGTGCCAACTCTAATTTTCAAAATAAATTTCCTTTTTGTGTGCCCGTACCGCTCATGAAGCGGCAGGGGGTGACCAATATTTTCCATGCTAGATGTGTTATTCTCAAGATGAGTGTTTATTCACTTGTCATTTCATGAGAGTGTGGCAAGGTAATAGGGATGCCCAGTCCCGAAATAAAAAAAATTATTTATGTTGTCAAATAATAAATTCCTTGGAAAGTGTTGGTATGGATGGCACCCGTGGATACGGCTAGCCATGGATTGTGAAAGAATGGTGGAAGAAGGAATAAAATTTATTTTATGTTTGGGAACCTCCTATGATGTATCTAGCATGGAAAGTATTGGGAATTCTCGGTCGCTTTCGTTGACGGGAAAAGCATGCCTCTCAAAATCTTTTATCTCTCAATTTAAGCTTTGAGCTCTGGCACCTCTACAATCTCTGCTTCCCTATGCGAAGGGCCTATCTATTTACTTTATGCAATTTTTTTATTTTTATTTGAGTCTCCATCTTCTCTTATAAAGCACCAACTAGGGAGCACTATGATCATACTTGTGCGTTGGATGTAGCTAATATTTGAGTGTGTTTCATGAATGGATCAATGATTGAGCTTGATGGGCTAGGGATAGCTTTCTTTAGTGTTGATATTTTGACAGACATGGTTGCTTGTTGATATGCTTGAGTATTGATGTCCTCATGTCAATTATAGACTACTGCTTTGAATCATCTAAAAGTCCAAATGTCCATGCTACAAAAGGAAAGAATATGTGATGAACATGTTAGGCAGCATTCCACATCAAAAATTCTGTTTTTATCATTTACCTACTTGAGGACGAGCAGGAATTAAGCTTGGGGATGCTGATACGTCTCCAACGTATCTATAATTTTTTATTGTTCCATGTTGTTATATTATCAATCTTGGATGTTTTACATTCATTTACTAGCAACTTTATATCATTTTTTGGGACTAACCTATTGACATAGTGCCCAGTGCCAGTTGTTGTTTTTTGCTTGTGTTTTTACTTCGTAGAATATCCATATCAAACGGAGTCCAAACGCAGCGAAACTTTTTGGAGATTTTTTTCTGCCCAGAAGACAACTTGGGAGCCAAGGAACTGCACGAGGAGAGGCCCATGGGGCCCACAAGGCACCAGGGCGCGCTAGAGGCCCCTGGCGCCCCCTAGTGGGTAGTGGGGCCCACGGGTGGCCTCTCCACTGACTATCAGCTCTATAAATACCCAGATATTTCATAAACTCTAGAAGAGTCGATGAAAAAAATTCCAGCCGCCGCAAGTTCCAAAACCACGAGATCCAATCTAGAGCCCTTTTCCGGCACCTTGTCGGAGGGGGAAATGATCACGGAGGGGTTCATCATCCTCACTGGTGCTCCTCCGATGATGCATGAGTAGTTCATCATAGACCTATGGGTCCGTAGGCAGTAGCTAGATGGCTTCTTCTCTCTCTTTGATCTTCAATACAATGTTCTCCTCGATGTTCTCGGAGATCTATTTGATGTAATGACTTTTTGCGGTGTGTTTGTTGGGATCTAATGAATTGCGAGTTTATGATCAGTTCTATCTATGAATATTATTTGAGTCTTCTTTGAACTCTTTTATGCATGATCTTTATAGCCTCGTATTTCTTCTCCAAAACTTTGGTTTAGTTTGGCCAACTAGATTGATTTTTCTTGCAATGGGAAAGGTTCTTTGTGATGGGTTCAATCTTGCGGTGCTCAATCTCAGTGACAGAAGGAGAAGTGACACGCATGTATCGTTGCCATTAAGGATAAAAAGATGGGGTCTATTCATACATGAATAGATCTTGTCTACATCATGTCATTGTTCTTATTGCATTACTCCATTTTCCATGAACTTAATACACTAGATGCATGCTCGATAGCGGTCGATGTGTGGAGTAATAGTAGTAGATGCAGGCAGGAGTCGGTCTACTAATCTAGGACGTGATGCCTATATACATGATCATTACCTTGGATATTGTCATGATTATTTGCTTTTCTATCAATTGCCCAACAGTAATTTGTTTACCCACCGTATGCTATTTTCTCGAGAGAAGCCACTTGTGAAATCTACGGCCCTCGGATCTATTTCCTATCATATTATTTTCAGATCTATTATTCCAAAAACCCAAAAATACCTTGCTACAGTTTTTCTTTCTTTATTTTATTTTGTGTTTTTGTCAGGTCTATTTATCAAATCTCATATAATTTTATCTATCTCAATACCGAGGAGGGATTGACAACCCCTCTTACGCGTTGGGTCGCAAGTATTTGTTATTTGTCTGCAGGTGCTGTTTACATAGTGTTGATTAGTTCTCCTACTGGATTGATAACCTTGGTTTCATAACTGAGGGAAATAATTACCATTGTTGTGCTGCATCATCCTCTCCTCTTCGGGGAAATACCAATGTAGATACAAGCAATCAGTCACCGAGGTCCTCCATATCATCCGGGATATCATTTTCCCCGGTGCCCGTGTTGCTTTCCCTGCCCTTACGCCCCTTGAATTGTCTACGCTGACGTCGGTGTTTGGGTGGCTCCTCGTCGGGCTTATTGCCATCCTTTCTGGGGGTGCCGTCGCCATTTTTCCCAGTGGTGCCATCACCCTTATCATTGGGGGTGTCCACCATATAGACATCGTAGGTGGAGGTGGTTGTCCACCGTCCGGTGGTGGGAGGGGCAGTAGCAGTATATGCCGTGGCGTCGACATCTTCATCCGTGTCGTCGGCCTCCTCAGAAGCGTAGTCCAGCATGTCGGTTAAATCTTCGACGGTGGCTACTAAGTGGGTGGTGGGTGGGACGTAAAATTTCCCGTGGCCTGCCTCAAGACCGATCTGAGCATAGGTCGAGGGCGGGGCATCCGTAATGTTCATCGTGTGGATTTGGGCGAGCGTCTCGCTTAATAGCGAGAGGTCGGCCGGATTCGTCTTCCGACGCCCTTCGGAGATAGCCTCCGATATGTCAGTGCGGGGAGTGTGTTTGGCCAAGGCTGACCCCTGGTTTTTGCATGCTGTCATCGGGTCCGGGCTTAAAGCCAGATCTGAGGGAGGGATCGACCCAGAGATGGGGTCGAGCAGAAGGTCCTAAGTCAAAGCTTCGAGATTTTCAGGCTTATCGAGCGGGGCTGAGAACCCAGTAAAGACCAGATCGCCCCGAGCGTCAGCGACATACTCTAAGTTGATGAATCTGATTTCCTACTCTGGAGCGAAGCTACCGATCTGGTCGAGGTGACCGGATGAATCGGCGTGTAGGACGATGTTGCCAAACGCGAAGAGCTGCCCGGGGACGAAGATATCTCCGGAGCGGATGCCATCGCTGATGACTAAGCGAGCCATCGATTCTTTGGTGATCCCACAACGGAACTCTCAATGAAAGCACCAATGTCGATGTCAAAATCGGCTGATCTCGGGTAGGGGGTCCCGAGCTGTGGATCTTGGATCAATGGGGAACAGGGAACACAGAGACAATATTTACCCAAGTTCGGGCCCTATCGAAGAGGTAAAACCCTACGTCCTGCTTGATTATATTGATGTGTGTATGAGGATTACAGATTTGATCTACCACGAGATCGAATGAACTAAACCCTAGATGAGTAGGATGATGGTTCTTCTTCTAGCCTCTACGGACTAAACCCTCTGGTTCATATAGACACCAGGGGTGTAACACCCCCAGTGGTTAACTACAGTAATCACCCTTTTGATTATGCCATGTCATCATGATCATCAGTGCCTAATCATCATTTGCATCAAATTGCATTCAGCTCCTAACTCAAAATTCAAATTTAAAATACTAAGTGAAATTCAAAAGTCCACAGACATGAAAACTAAAATGTTGGTCGTGTGGCAAATATTCCATCACTAATTATGGTTGTGGACCAACATCCTTGCAAAGTGAATTAATGCCCTTAACTAATTAAAACAGGGGCTAAAATAATTATTAAATACCTTTTCAAATTAATAAAATATTAAACTAATTTATTTGGCTGTCCAAATTAATGTGGCAGTGGTATAATACTAAATACTAATTTAGGTGTTGAAATTATATTTTGCAAAACTAAAATGAATTAAGAGCTAAAACAAAACAGAAAAGAATAACTAAATGAAAAACAGTGGAGAACTACAAATCAGAGATAATAAAAGGAGGGAGAGAGTGAAAGGAAAAGCCCCCCCTTCCCCTGGGCCTAAGGCCACCGGCCGGCCTACTAGGCCCAGCCACCCCCACCAGCTACTTAACCCTAGCCCGCACCAACCCTCTGCCCGATCCCCCTTCTTCCCCTCCTCGTTCTGTCCCGAGCTCAGGCAGAGCGAGCTCGTCGACGCGCCCTCGTCGATCCCGCGTCCACCAACCACTCCATCCCGCTCGAAGGCGCCCAGGAGCTGCACCTCGACGTCCTCTACCTCCACGACAACGCTCCCGAGCAGGGACCTCCCCAAGCCATCGACATCGACTCTTCTTCAACCTCGGGCACCCGCAGCCACCATCGTCGATCTGCACCATCCCGACCATCCCCGACTCACTCGAGTCCCCCGCTGACCTCAATGTGAGCTGTTGCACCTTTCCTCTCTTCCTCCCGGTTCAATTTCGAGCTAGAGATCGCCGTAGCCGTAGCATACCCTGACCGGACTTTCGCCGCTGCTGTCGTGCTTCGCGCCGTCGCTATAGTCCTTCCCAGTTGCAACCGAGACAACCATCGCAGTCAGGGCATCCCGTAGACACTGCCTAGCGCCCCGGTTGACGGATCCGTGCCTGAGGGCTCGATCCCTTCGAACGTCGCCTTCTGTCGCCACTTGAGGTCAACGCCGGCCTCAATTCCGGCAACCCACGCCCCTATCGCTGGCGGCGTGTTGCTTCTCCTCCTACGCCACTCGATGCTATTCGCCACGCCCGCTTCCTCTGGTGCTGCTCTTGCCGCGCCGCTGCTACTCATGGAGCTGCTGGCCGCGCGCCTCCACTGCCCCTCGGCGCTCGCCGCCGCTGGCCGCCGCCCGCTCGCGCGCTCACCCCCCTTCACCGCTCCGGCTCGCCGCTGCCGCGCCAGCGCCCTGTCGCCCCGCCTCTCCAACGGTTGCTCCGGCCGGCACCGACCGTGGCCGCGCCGCCCCTCGCCGTGCGCCCCTCCTCGTAGCACCCTGTCGGGCGGGCTGGTGCCCGTCGCCCAGCACCGCTCGCTGCCCGTAACCCGCCAGCGCCCGCTTTGGCCCCAGGGGCCTATGACAAGGGGGCCCCACCCCAGAACGTTCTAAAAAATAAATAAATAAGGAAATAATAAATAATTAATTAATTAATTAATTAACATAATTAATTCTGTTTAGTTAAAACTAATTAATTAGTTAGTCTAATTAATCTATTATTAGTCTAATTAAACCCTAATTAATCTTAACAGACTGCTGATGTCATGATGATGTCAGCATACACTGTTTTGGATAATCCTAATTTAATAATTAAATTAATTCCAAATATTGATTAAATCTTTAAAAATTAATAGAAAATAAACTGTTTATCAGATGATAATACTTTGTACATGAAAGTTGCTCAGAACGACGAGACGAATTCGAATACGCGGTCCGTTTGTCCGTCACGCATCCCTAGCATAGCAAACATGCAACCGTTCCCCTCCGGTCATCTGTCTGACAAATGTCCAAAACCGGGAAAACATTCCCGGATGAATTCCACCTTCGCCAGTATCACCCGGCACTGCGTTAGATCACCTCTTTCACCGCGTATTGCCATGTTATGCTTTGTGTTGCACTTGTTTGCTTTGTATTTATTGTTTCCTCCCCCTCTTCTCTCTCGTTAGACCCCGACGCAGTTCCCGGTACCGACGCAGCTCCGGAGCCCGACGCCACCGCTGACGACCTTGCCCTTGCCGCCGAGCAACCAGGCAAGCCCCCCCTTTTTGATCATCCCGATATCGCCTATTCTAATTTCCCATGCTTGCATTAGAATTGCTGCTGCTACTGCTTTACCTATTCTGATGCATAGCCTGTTTATTGTAACCTGCTGTTGATAATTACCTGCATATCCTAAACTGCTTAGTATAGGCTGGGTAGAGACCTATCAGTGACCCCACTTATCCCGATTGCCCCGCTGGATTATCCGAAGACCCGATCAACGGGATTAAAGACCAGGCCCCAGCACCGCACATCACCCCCTTAGTTGTAACGACACTGCAGCATTAATATGGAGTGCCGAGGGTGATACCTCGTGTAGCACTTCTGATGTTAACTCTGTAGAGTAGCTATTCGGTCGTGGTCATCGAGGGTGATTCCTCCTTCACCGCTTCCGATAACGACGCCGTCGTACAACACCTCAAGTGTGAACCCAGCGAGGGTGATTCCTCCGAGTTCACCTTGACAGATACATCGAGTAGGAATCCAACGAGGGTGATACCTCGGATTCCCCTGACGTTATGGACACACGGATACTTGGACTGTATTGTTGTTACTTGGAAAGGCGGGTCGACCCTGAGGGGTACCCGCGTGCGCCTAAGTGGCGAGTGTTGTGAAGACGAGTTTCCTGTATGGTGCCTGAGTGATGAATACGAGGCGCGGCCGGGCATTCTTAACCCTTGCAGCAAGTCCTCGAGACGGGGCGATGGGGTCACATCTTTCATGAGTCTCTGCTCATTACCGCAAGCCCAAGGTACTAACGATTTGGATATTTGATCCGAGCAGGCCTCTGGCCTGATAGCACTAACCATCACGTGGGCATAGTATGGGCGTTCTGCATCGTATGCATCAGCCGAAAGCTCTGTCAGACGTCCAGTTCAGCATGGCGGCACGGTCGGATCGTGTCGGCCACCCGAGGCGATGCTGGTATCCACCCTGTGCGCAACGACCCGGAGGGCGAGGGGCGATGGCCAAGACCCCCTTGCGCTTAGGATGTAGACCGGCGGGGACCTCTCTGCTGAGCTGTAGGTAGGGTTGCGATGTGTCGTTTGGCCGAGGCCGGGCATGACCCAGGAAAGTGTGTCCGGCCGGAGTCAATCGAGCGTGTTGGGTAAGTTGGTGCACCCCTGCAGGGAAGAACACATCTATCGATAGCCGGTCCTATGGTAAAGGACACTCGGAGTTGTATCCTGATTGATACAATTTAGAAATGGATACTTGGATACTATGGCTCTGGGATTGCTTCTCGCAGGGAGTCGAGAAGGGATCTCAGGACGAGGTTGATGACTGTATGGCTCTGGGATTGCTTTCTCGCAGGGAGTCGAGAAAGGATCTCTGGGTGAGGTTGAGACTTAATGATACTGCTACATTATATGGCATTGTCTACACTCTTCTAATGATGTAAGACCTCTGAAGATGTTAGTCTTCGATAGGACTAGGCCTCCTCTCTATTCTGGCATTTCTGCAGCCCAGTCCACATATACAGCCTCCCTTTGAAAATGTTGCATATGTAGTGTAGATCCTTGCTTGCTGAGTACTTCTGAGTACTCACGGTTGCTTTGTTTTCCTTTTCTCCCCATATTAGTTTGACGTGACCAAGAGGACGGCGCCCCTGAGACAGATGCCCCGTCGATCGACTACTACTACTACCCCGAGGATGGATACTACTACGAGTTGACTGACGACCAAGAGTAGGATCGGAGGGTCCCAGGCAGGAGGCCCACGCCTTTCGATAGTAGTGTTTTATTTTGCTTCGCCTTTCTAAAGGCCTATCTGTGTTTTCTTTTACATCTGTACTCAGATATCTGATGCTTCCGCTGACGCTTGTGCGCAAGCTTATGTATTCGAGCCCTCGAGGCCCCTGGCATGTAATATAAAGCTTGTATGACTTTATTTATGTTTTAGAGTTGTGTTGTGATATCTTCCCGTGAGTCCTTAGGCTTGATCGTGTGCATTTGCGTGTATGATTAGTGCACGATTGAGCCGGGGGCGTCACAAGTTGGTATCAGAACCGACTGCCTGTAGGAATCCCCCTTTCCAACTCCTTGGCCGAAGTTGAGTCTAGTGGTCCAAAATCATTTTACTAACTTGGCTGTGTGGCTTATGGGCCCACGTCGCCAATTGGGTGGTATTAGTATCTTTTATTCCTCGTCTATACTCTGGGACTCTGATCTCTCTTCTATTCGGGTTAAAATTTTACTAACTCCAACATTAGGATCTCGTAATCACATTCTCCCGGAGAGCTGGATATTTGCAACTGATCCTTTCCTTGGAACGATTAGTCTGATAATCATCATTTTCCTTTCCATTGGTTTGTTTAACCTTTCCTTTACAAGTATCTTACGCTTCTCACCCTGTCATTTGACACTTTTGGAATCTCTCGGCAAAATGTGTCGTGTTCAGCGGCAACATTTTGACTTCTTTCGAGATGTTAAATGAATTCATGAACAGCAATTCCATCCTAGCCTCTAGTGGTCGGTGATATCATCGTCAACCTCTTTGACTACCTGCCCACGAATTGCTGTTAACCTAGAACGAGTTCAGGCTGTTCTTGACTGGACTCCTCCGAAGAACGTCAAGCAAGTGAGAAGTTTTCTTGGCCTTGCAAGCTATTGCCGTCGATTTGTCGAGAACTTTTCTAAGATTGCTAAGCCTTTGACTGATCTGCTTCACAAGGGCGTTAAGTTTGAATGGATAGAAAAATGTCAGGAAAGTTTCCAGACACTCAAAGACAAGCTGACATCTGCCCCAGTACTATCTCCTCCGGATACCCGCAAAGACTTTGTGATTTATTGTGACGCATCCCGTGAAGGATTAGGCTGTGTCCTAATGCAAGAGCGTAAAGTGATTGCCTATGGCTCTCGTCAGTTGCGCCCACATGAAGAGAATTATCCGGTACATGATCTAGAACTAGCTGCTGTCATCTATGCACTGCAGTTGTGGCGACATTACCTTCTCGGTAATCGTTGCGAGATCTACACGGATCATAAAAGTCTGAAGTACTTGTTCACTCAACCATCTCTAAACCTCCGTCAGCAAAGATGGATGGAGGCCATTGCGGACTATGATTTGGGTATTTCCTATACCCCTGGCAAGGCTAACATGATGGCTGATGCCTTAAGCCGCAAGTCCTATTGCGACAACCTCATGGTTAGGCGAGCTCAACCTCGTCTTTATGAAGAATTGTGCAAGCTGAATCTGCGTACTGTTCCACAGGGATCTCTAAATAACCTTGTGATACAACCAGATCTTGAGAAAGCTGTTAAGAATGCGCAAGCTAAGAATGCTGAAGTTGATCTGATGAAGAAAAATCTTCACCTTGAAAAGTACAGGGATTTCTCGCTGTCTGAAGATGGAACCTTGTATTTCAGAAACCGCATTGTGGTACCTCGCTTCGAGCTTATGACTGACAAAGTCATGAAGGAGGCACATGATACCCTGTTGTCTATCCATCCGGGTAGCACCAAGATGTATCGTGATCTCCGTCAAAGGTACTGGTGGTCTAAAATGAAGCAGGATATTGCTCGATATGTTGCTGAATGTGATGTGTGTCGTCGCGTTAAAGCAGAACATCAGAAGCCAGCTGGAATTTTGCAACCACTTCCTATTCCTCTATGGAAATGGGATAAGGTTCAGATGGATTTCGTTACAGGACTTCCCAGGTCACAGAAGGGTCACGATGCTATTCTTGTCGTCGTCGATCAACTTTCTAAAGTTGCACACTTTCTGCCCGTCAAGGAAACTATCACTGCTAGCCAGTTAGCAGAGTTGTATATCTCCAGAATTGTATAACTCCACGGTATTCCGAAGGAGATCAGTTCGGACCGTGGCGGCCTTTTCACTTCCAAATTCTGGGAAAGTTTCCAAATAGCTATGGGAACTCATATTACCTGGAGTTCAGCTTATCACCCCCAATCCCAAGGCCAGGTCGAGCGAGTCAATCAAGTGCTTGAAGACATGCTTCGGGCTTGTGTTATTTCTTTCGGTAAGAAGTGGGAAGAATCTCTTCCATATGCCGAATTTTCTTACAACAACAGCTATCAAGCCAGTTTGAAGATGGCCCCCTTTGAAGTACTCTATGGACGTAAGTGTCGAACCCCTCTGAATTGGTCAGAAACTGGGGAACGACCGCTCGTGGGTCCGGATATTATTCAACACGCCGAAGAACAAGTCCGTATCGTTCGAGAAAATCTCAAGGCCGCTCAGGACCACCAGAAGAGCAACTATGATCGCAAACGATGGGGTTTGACTTATCAACCTGGAGATCAAGCTTATCTGCGTGTCACTCCTATGAAGGGCACTCACCGTTTTGGAATTAAGGGCAAGCTAGCTCCACGCTATATTGGTCCTTTCCGCATAATTGCTAGACGTGGTCAGGTGGCGTATAAATTGGAGTTGCCACCGCAATTGTCTCATATCCACGACGTCTTCCATGTGTCGCAACTTCGTCAATGCTTCAAGGAATCTCCGCACCGAGCTGTGGATCACGAAATGCTCGAATTGCATGATGATCTTTCTTATAAGGAGCATCCGATCCGCATTCTCGATGAAGCTGAACGTCGAACCCATCAGAAGGTTACCAAGTTCCTCAAAGTGCAGTGGTCAAATCATACTGAAGATGAAGCCACTTGGGAACGCGAGGAAAATCTTCATGCGGAATACCCCGAACTTTTTTCTTCTACCTCTTAATTCTCGGGACGAGAATTCTTGTTGGTGGAGGAGACTTGTAACACCCCCAGTGGTTAACTACAGTAATCACCCTTTTGATTATGCCATGTCATCATGATCATCAGTGCCTAATCATCATTTGCATCAAATTGCATTCAGCTCCTAACTCAAAATTCAAATTTAAAATACTAAGTGAAATTCAAAAGTCCACAGACATGAAAACTAAAATGTTGGTCATGTGGCAAATATTCCATCACTAATTATGGCTGTGGACCAACATCCTTGCAAAGTGAATTAATGCCCTTAACTAATTAAAATAGGGGCTAAAATAATTATTAAATACCTTTTCAAATTAATAAAATATTAAACTAATTTATTTGGCTGTCCAAATTAATGTGGCAGTGGTATAATACTAAATACTAATTTAGGTGTTGAAATTATATTTTGCAAAACTAAAATGAATTAAGAGCTAAAACAAAACATAAAAGAATAACTAAATGAAAAACAGTGGAGAACTACAAATCAGAGATAATAAAAGGAGGGAGAGAGTGAAAGGAAAAGCCCCCCCTTCCCCTGGGCCTAAGGCCACCGGCCGGCCTACTAGGCCCAGCCGCCCCCACCAGCTACTTAACCCTAGCCCGCACCAACCCTCTGCCCGATCCCCCTTCTTCCCCTCCTCGTTCTGTCCCGAGCTCAGGCAGAGCTAGCTCGTCGACGCGCCCTCGTCGATCCCGCGTCCACCAACCACCCCGTCCCGCTCGAAGGCGCCCAGGAGCTGCGCCTCGACGTCCTCTACCTCCACGACAACGCTCCCGAGCAGGGACCTCCCCAAGCCGTCGACATCGACTCTTCTTCAACCTCGGGCACCCGCAGCCACCATCGTCGATCCGCACCATCCCGACCATCCCCGACTCACCCGAGTCCCCCGCTGACCTCGATGTGAGCTGTTGCACCTTTCCCCTCTTCCTCTCGGTTCAATTTTGAGCTAGAGATCGTCGTAGCCGTAGCATACCCTGACCGGACTTTCGCCGCTGCTGCCGTGCTTCGCGTCGTCGCTATAGTCCTTCCCAGTTGCAACCGAGACAACTATCGTAGTCAGGGCATCCCGTAGATGCTGCCTAGCGCCCCGATTGACGGATCCGTGCCTGAGGGCTCGATCCCTTCGAACGTCGCCTTCTGTCGCCGCTTGAGGTCGACGCCGGCCTCAATTCCGGCAACCCGCGCCCCTGTCGCTGGCGGCGTGCTGCTTCTCCTCCTACGCCGCTCGATGCTATTCGCCGCGCCCGCTTCCTCTGGTGCTGCCCTTGCCACGCCGCTGCTGCTCATGGAGCTGCTGGCCGCGCGCCTCCACTGCCCCTCGGCGCTCGCCGCCGCTGGCCGCCGCCCGCTCGCGCGCTCTCCCCCCTTCACCGCTCTGGCTCGCCGCTGCCGCGCCCGCGCCCTGTCGCCCCACCTCTCCGCCGGTTGCTCCGGCCGGCACCGGCCGTGGCCGCGCCGCCCCTCGCCGTGCGCCCCTCCTCGTAGCACCCTGTCGGGCGGGCTGGTGCCCGTCGCCCAGCACCGCTCGCTGCCCGTAACCCGCCAGCGCCCGCTTTGGCCCCAGGGGCCTATGACAAGGGGGCCCCACCCCAGAACATTCTAAAAAAAAGTAAATAATTAATAATTAATAATTAATTAATTAATTAACTTAATTAATTCTATTTAGTTAAAACAAATTAATTAGTTAGTCTAATTAATCTATTATTAGTCTAATTAAACCCTAATTAATCTTAACAGACTGCTGATGTCATGCTGACGTCATGATGACATCAGCATACACTGTTTCAGATAATCCTAATTTAATAACTAAATTAATTCCAAATATTGATTAAATCTTTAAAAATTAATAGAAAATAAACTGTTTATCAGATGATAATACTTTGTACATGGAAGTTGCTCAGAACGACGAGACGAATTCGAATACGCGGTCCGTTCGTCCGTCACGCATCCCTAATATAGCGAACATGCAACCGTTCCCCTCCGGTCATATGTCTGACAAATGTCCGGAACCGGGAAAACATCCCCGGATGAATTCCACCTTCGCCAGTATCACCCGGCACTGCGTTAGATCACCTCTGTCACCGCGTATTGCCATGTTATGCTTTGTGCTGCACTTGTTTGCTCTGTATTTATTGTTTCCTCCCCCTCTTCTCTCTCGTTAGACCCCGACGCAGTTCCCGGTACCGACGCAGCTCCGGAGCCCGACGCCACCGCTGACGACCTTGCCCTTGCCGCCGAGCAACCAGGCAAGCCCCCCTCCCTTTTGATCATCCCGATATCGCCCATTCTAATTTCCAATGCTTGCATTAGAATTGCTGCTGCTACTGCTTTACCTATTCTGATGCATAGCCTGTTTATTGTAACCTGCTGTTGATAATTACCTGCATATCCTAAACTGCTTAGTATAGGCTAGGTAGAGACCTATCAGTGACCCCACTTATCCCGATTGCCCCGCTGGATTATCCGAAGACCCGATCAACGGGATTGAAGACCAGGCCCCGGCACCGCACATCACCCCCTTAGTTGTAAGGACACTGCAGTGTTAATATCGAGTGTCGAGGGTGATACCTCGTGTAGCACTTCTGATGTTAACTCTGTAGAGTAGCTATTCGGTCGTGGTCATCGAGGGTGGTTCCTCCTTCACCGCTTCCGATAACGACGCCGTCGTACAACACCTCAAGTGTGAACCCAGCGAGGGTGATTCCTCCGAGTTCACCTTGACAGATACATCGAGTAGGAATCCAACGAGGGTGATACCTCGGATTCCCCTGATGTTATGGACACACGGATACTTGGACTGTATTGTTGTTACTTGGAAAGGCGGGTCGACCCTGAGGGGTACCCGCGTGCGCCTAAGTGGCGAGTGTTGTGAAGACGGGTTGCCTGTATGGTGCCCGAGTGATGAATACGAGGCGCGGCCGGGCATTCTTAATCCTTGCAGCAAGTCCTCGAGACGGGGCGACGGGGTCACATCTTTCGTGAGTCTCTGCTCGTTACCGCAAGCCCAAGGTACTAACGATTTGGATATTTGATCCGAGCAGGCCTCTGGCCTGATAGCACTAACCATCACGTGGGCATAGTATGGGCGTTCTGCATCATATGCATCAGCCGAAAGCTCTGTCGGACGTCCAGTTCAGCATGGCGGCACGGTCGGATCGTGTCGGCCACCCGAGGCGATGCTGGTATCCACCCTGTGCGCAACGACCCGGAGGGCGAGGGGCGATGGCCAAGACCCCCTTGCGCTTAGGATGTAGACCGGCGGGGACCTCTCTGCTGAGTTTTAGGTAGGGTTGCGATGTGTCGTTTGGCCGAGGCCGGGCATGACCCAGGAAAGTGTGTCCGACCGGAGTCAATCGAGCGTGTTGGGTAAGTTGGTGCACCCCTGCAGGGAAGAACACATCTATCGATAGCCGGTCCTACGGTAAAGGACACTCAGAGTTGTATCCTGATTGATACAATTTAGAAATGGATACTTGGATACTATGGCTCTGGGATTGCTTCTCGCAAGGAGTCAAGAAGGGATCTCAGGATGAGGTTGATGACTGTATGGCTCTGGGATTGCTTTCTCGCAGGGAGTCGAGAAAGGATCTCTGGTTGAGGTTGAGACTTAATGATACTGCTACATTATATGGTACTGTCTACACTCTTCTAATGTTGTAAGACCTCTGAAGATGCTAGTCTTTGATAGGACTAGGCCTCCTCTCTATTCTAGCATTTCTGCAGCCCAGTCCACATATACAGCCTCCCTTTGAAAATGTTGCATATGTAGTGTAGATCCTTGCTTGCTGAGTACTTCTGAGTACTCACGGTTGCTTTGTTTTCCTTTTCTCCCCATATTAGTTTGACGTGACCAAGAGGACGGCGCCCCTGAGACAGATGCCCCGTCGATCGACTACTACTACTACCCCGAGGATGGATACTACTACGAGTTGACTGACGACCAAGAGTAGGATCGGAGGGTCCCAGGCAGGAGGCCCACGCCTTTCGATCGTAGTGTTTTATTTTGCCCCGCCTTTCTAAAGGCCTTTCTGTTTCTCTTTTTTAATATCTGTACTCAGATATCTGATGCTTCCGCTGACGCTTGTACGCAAGCTTATGTATTCAAGCCCTCGAGGCCCCTGGCATGTAATATAAAGCTTGTATGACTTTATTTATGTTTTAGAGTTGTGTTGTGATATCTTCCCGTGAGTCCTTAGGCTTGATCGTGTGCATTTGCGTGTATGATTAGTGCACGATTGAGCCGGGGGCGTCACAAGGGGTACCTAGGGTTACACATAGATCGGTTTCCATCAGGGAACAAGCATGCCGATTCTTCTATCTTGACTTGGAGGACACACCAAGGCTTCGGAGGTTTGCTTCCCGAACACGAAGTCGCCCATAGTTCGGCCTTCTAGCAACAGATCCAGAATGACCCGTCAGTCCGGCCCATGAGAGATTGGCCAGCAGCCCGAGGACCCCTTAGTCTAGGACTCCCTTGATACGTCTCCAATGTATCTATAATTTTTGTTTGTTCCATGCTATTATATTATCATTCTTGGATGTTTTACAATCATTTTATAGCAACTTTATATCATTTTTTGGGACTAACCTATTGACATAGTGCCCAGTGCCAGTTGTTGTTTTTTGCATGTTTTTATTTCGCAGAAAATCAATACCAAACGGAGTCCAAACGCAGCGAAACTTTTTGGAGAATTTTTCTGGACTAGAAGACACCTGTTGGGCCAAAGAAGTACCAGAGGGGTGCCCCGAGGAGGGCACAACCCACCTGGGCGCGCCTAGGGGCCCAGGCGCGCCCTGGTGGGTTGTGCCCACCTTGGCGGCCTCCCGCACCGCCTCTTCGCCCTATAAATACCCCAATATTCCAAAAACCCTAGGGGAGTCGACAAAACACAATTCCAGCCGGCGCAAGTTCCAGAACCACGAGATCCAATCTAGACACCATCACAGAGGGGTTCATCATCCTCATTTGTGCCTCTCCGATGATGTGTGAGTAGTTCATTGTAGACCTATGGGTCCGTAGGCAGTAGCTAGATGGCTTCTTCTCTCTTTTTGATTCTCAATACAATGGTCTCTTGGAGATCTATTTAATGTAACTCTTTTTGCGGTGTGTTTGTTGGGATCCGATGAACTTTGAGTTTATGATCAGATCTATATCCATGAAAGTTATTTGAGTTCTTTCATCTCTTTTATGCATGATTACTTATAGCCTCGTATTTCTTCTTCGAATCTTAGGTTTAGTTAGGCCGACTAGATCGATTTTGCTTGCCATGGGAAGAGGTGCTTTGTGATGGGTTCGATCGTGCTGTGTTCTTTCCCAGTGACAGAAGGGGCAGCAAGACACACATGTATCATTGCTATTAAGGATAACAAGATGGGGGCTATTCCTACATGAATAGATCTCGTCTACATCAAGTCATCATTCTTCTTGCATTACTCTATTTCTCCATGAACTTAATACACTAGATGCATGCTGGATAGCGGTCGATGTGTGGAGTAATAGTAGTAGATGCAGGCAGGAGTCGGTCTACTAATCTTGGACGTGATGCCTATATAATGATCATTGCCTGGATATCGTCATAATTATTTGATGTTCTATCGATTGCCCAACAGTAATTTGTTTACCCACCGTATGCTATTTTGCTATGTCCACTACTTATTGTAATGATCATAATTGGGGTGATTCTTCTTATGATCTTGAAAATTTATTTAAGCCTCACGATGAATATGATATTGATAATAGTGTTTGCAATAATATTAAAAGTGGGTTTGGAAAAGCATCAACTTAAGGTAAAAATGGTCCCACTACTTTGGAGAATGATCCATCTTATGAATTCTTTGATAAAGGTGGGCTTGGAGAGGTCATGACAATATTTGATGATAATCCCACTATTTTGGAAGAGTGTCAACTTTGCATGCATGTGGATCATGAAGAGAATATTTTATGTGATAGTTATATTATTAAATTTGAATATGATCCCACATGTAATTATTATGAGAGAGGAAAATATGGTTGTATAAATCATCATGTTATTAAATTTCCTCTCGTTAAGGTGAGATTGTCAATGTTTTATTCCTCTCCTTTGCATATGACAGATAATTCTTGTCTTGATAATTTGTTTGCTGATAAAATCCCTATGCATCTGAAGTATGTTTGATTTAAATGTGTTTGTCACATGTATTATGATGCTCTCTTTGTGTTTCAATTCTTGTCTTTCATGCGAGCATCATCAAAATTATCAATGCCTAGTTAGGGGCGTAAAACGATAGCGCTTGTTGGGAGGCAACCCAATGAATAAAATTTATTTTTACCTTTTTCTTTCTGTTATTGAGTGTTTGCACAATTATGCCTCTGTTATGATTGTGTTTTTTATGTTTTAATTAGTGTTTGTTCCAAGTAAAGCCTTTGGGATAGCTTTGGTGATAGTTGATTTGAGCCTGTTGAAAAACAGAAACTTTTGCGTCCAGTGAAAGAATATTAAAAATTCACATAAGCGACGAAAAATTCTGATTTTTTTTAAAAAATATTTATATTCAAATTTCCTATGTTGTCCTAATTTTTCAGAATTTTTGGAGTGACATAAGTATGAGAACAATTTGCATATTTACAGACTGTTCTGTTTTTGACATATTATGTTTTCTTTGCATTGTGTGCTTATTTTGATGAATCTATGGATTGTATCGGGGGGTATAAGCCATGGTAAAGTTAGAATACAGTAGATATAATGCAATAACAAAATTTGAATGGGTTTTCTACAGTACTTAAAGTAAAGATTGGTTTTCTTATACTAACGGATCTCACGAAGGTTTTGGTAAGTTTTGTGTGATTGAAGTTTTCAAGTTTTGGGTGAGATTACGATGGATGAAAGAATAAGGAGTAAGAAAAGCCTAAACTTGGGGATGCCCCATGGCACATCAAGTTAATATTCAATGAGAACCAAACAACTAAGCTTGGGGATGCCCCGGAAGGCATCCCCTCTTTCTTCTAACAACCATCGGTAATTTTACTTGGAGCTATATTTTTATTCGTCACATATCATGAGTTTTGCTTGGAGCATCTTGTATTATATGAGTCTTTGCTTGTTTTTATTTTTAGTTTGTCACAAGTATCCATGCTGGACACACCTATTTGAGGAAGCCAAAATTATGCTATGATTTGTTAGAATTGCTCTTTATGCTTCACTTAAATTTTTTGAGCTATGTAATTGCTCTAGTGCTTCACTTATATCTTTTTGAGCACGGTGTGCTTTAATATTTTTGAAGAAATTCTCCCATGCTTCACTTAGATTAATTTGAGAGTTAGTAAATTTTTGAAGAAATTCTCTCATGCTTCACTTATATTATTTTGAGAGACCGAACATTTTATGCTCATGTTCTTCACTTAGATTTGTTTGAGCTTGTCAAAAGCAAATGCAACATATGAAATTAGTCCCAAAGTGATAGGTATTAAAGAGGGATATAATAAAAACTTTCATGAAGATCCTTGCAGAAAATAAACTTGATTCTTTGTAATAGTTTTGAGATATGATGATAGTGATATGTGAGTCATGTTGGTGAGTAATTATGCTTTAGTAGGAATATTGGTGTTAAGGTTTGTGATTCCCTATGCAAGCACAAAAGTCAATAGTTATGCAATGAAATTACATCCTACTTGTGGTGCATTATTCGGTGTTAGTTATGCTTAATGCTCGCTTATGAGATTTTTCATTTCTTGGTTGGCTGCTTCTCAATATTTTTGCTACCCTTCACTTGCACTAAGTAGAAATACTACTTGTGCATCCAAAATCTGTAAACCCAGTTTTGCCATATGAGTCCACTATACCTACCTATATGCGGTATTTCCGTGCCGTTCTAAGCAAATTTGTATGTGCCATCTCTAATTTTCAAAATAAATTTTCTTTTTGTGTGCTCGTGCCGCTCATGAAGCAGCAGGGAGTGGCCAATATTTTTCATGCTAGATGTGTTATTCTCAAGATGAGTATTTATTCACTTGTCATTGCATGAGAGTGTGGCGGTAATAGGGATGCCCAATCCCAAAATGAAAAAGAAATTTATTTTATGTTGTCAAATAATAAGTTCCTTGGAAAGTGTTGGTATGGAGGGCACCCGTGGATACGACTAGCCATGGAAAGTGAAAGAATGGTGGAAAAAGGAATAAACTTTATTTTCTGTTTGGGAATCGCCTATGATATATCTAGCATGGAAAGTGTTGGTAATTACTCGGTCGTTTTCGTTGACGGAAAAGTATGCCTCTCAAAAAAATTTATCTCTCAATTTAAGCTTTAAGCTCTGGCACCTCTACAAATCCCTACTTCCCTCTGCGAAGGGCCTATCTATTTACTTTATGCAATTTTTATTTTTATTTGAGTCTCCATCTTCTCTTATAAAGCACCAACTAAGGGGCACTATGATCATACTTGGGCATTGGGTATAGCTAATATGCGAGTGTGTTTCATGAATGGATCAATGATTGAGCATGATGGGCTATGGATAACTTTCTTTAGTGTTGATATTTTGAAAGACATGGTTGCTTGTTGATATGCTTGAGTATTGAAATCTTCATGTCAAAACTAGACTATTGCTTTGAACCATATAAAAGTCCATATGTCCATGCTACAAAGAAAAGAATATGTGATGAACATGTTAGGCAGCATTCCACATCAAAAAATTTGTTTTTATCGTTTACCTACTCGAGGACGAGTAGGAATTAAGCTTGGGGATGTTGATACGTCTCCAACATATCTATAATTTTTGCTTGTTCCATGCTGTTATATTATCATTCTTGGATGTTTTACAATCATTTTATAGCAACTTTATATCATTTTTTGGGACTAACCCATTGACATAGTGCCCAGTGCCAGTTGCTGTTTTTTGCTTGTTTTTTACTTCACAGAATATCAGTACCAATCGGAGTCCAAACACAGCAAAACTTTTTGGAGAATTTTTATGGAGTAGAAGGAACAACTTGGGCCAAAGAAGTACCAGAGGGGTGCCCCGAGGGGGGCAATACCCCCCTAGGCGCGCCTAGGGGCCCAGGCGCGCCCTGGTGGGTTGTGCCCACCTCGGTGGCTTCCCGCACCGCCTCTTCGCCCTATCAATACCCCAATATTCCAAAAACCCTGGGGGAGACGACGAAACACAATTCCAGCCGTCGCAAGTTCCAGAACCACGAGATCCAATCTAGGCACCATCACGGAGGGGTTCATCATCCTCATTGGTGCCTCTCTGATGATGCGTGAGTAGTTCATTATAGACCTACGGGTTCGTAGGCAGTAGCTAGATGGCTTCTTCTCTCTTTTTCATTCTCAATACAATGGTCTCTTGGAGATCTATTTGATGTAACTCTTTTTGCGGTGTGTTTGTTGGGATCCGATGAACTTTGAGTTTATGATCACATCTATATCCATGAAAGTTATTTGAGTCCTTTGATCTCTTTTATGCATGATTACTTATAGCCTCGTATTTCTTCTTCGAATCTTTGGTTTAGTTAGGCCGACTAGATCGATTTTTCTTGCCATGGGAAGAGGTGCTTTGTGATGGGTTCGATCGTGCGGTGTTCTTTCCCAGTGACAGAAGGGGCAGCAAGACATGCATGTATCGTTGCTATTAAGGATAACAAGATGGGGGCCATTCCTACATGAATAGATCTCGTCTACATCATGTCATCATTCTTATTGCATTACTCCGTTTCTCCATGAACTTAATACACTAGATGCATGCTGGGTAGCGGTCGATGTGTGGAGTAATAGTAGTAGATGCAGGCAGGAGTCGGTCTACTAATCTTGGATGTGATGCCTATACAATGATCATTGCCTGGATATCGTCATAATTATTTGATGTTCTATCAATTGCCCAACAGTAATTTGTTTACCCATTGTATGCTATTTTTCTTGAGAGAAGCCACTAGTGAAATCTACGGACCCCGGGTCTATTCTTTATCATATTGCTTTGAGATATATGTTTATTTGCTTTTATTTTTGGATCTATTATACCAAAAACCCAAAAATACCTTGCTGCACTTTTTTGCTATTTATTTTATTTCATGTTTTGTCGAGATCTATTTATCCAATCTACACAATTTTTATCCCGTCAATTTGACAATTTCTGGCACCGTTACCCGTAGAGGGATTGACAACCCCTCCTAATCGTCGGGTTGCAAGTATTTGTTATTTGTGTGCAGGTACCGTTTACATAGTGTTGCTTGGTTCTCCTACTGGATTGATATCTTGGTTTCATAACTGAGGGAAATACCTACCGTAGCTGTGCTGCATCATCCCTTCCTCTTTGGGGAAATACCGACGTAGTTTAAGTGACATCATCCCTCACTCCCCAGCACCACAATAGATCGAGGGGGAGCGTCGGGGTGGCCGTAGACTTCTTTATCTTCATCGCCGCCACCGCTGTATTGTCGATCGCCTTAGCCTATGGCCGACGGTCCCTTTTGCTGGACAGCTTTGGTAAAGACGGTACGGTTGTGATGGCGGAGCGACTACCAACAACCATTGGCAATGATGTGTTGTCGATGATGTTCATCCCTTGTCGTCGTTGTTTTAGTTGTAGTGTCACCGAATTAATGGCCAACGGTGTGTCTCTGGCGCCGGTGAAGGTGTCCAAGGGTGTGGCGGGGGACGACCTTTCCATTTCATCGGACATCGGGGAAGGGGTGGTGGACGGTGAGGATAGGGATGGTGGCGTAGGGTGGGGAGGCTATCAGCGAGTGGGAGGTAGGCTGCTTTTCACTCAGACCGCCCACGACTAAACTAAAAATGAGCGGTTGGGGGGAATTTTGGGGAGGGGGTCATATTTAGGGAAAAGGTCATATAAGGGGTTTGGTAGCTACCCCTGAGTCCTCCTCCGCGCGCCAGCGAGCTGCCCTCTGTCGGTGTCAAAACCGGCAGATCTTGGGTAGGGGGTCCCAAGCTGTGTGTCTAAGGATCAATGGTAACAATGGACAATGGGGACACGATGTTTACCCAGGTTCGAGCCCTCTTAATGGAGGTAAAACCCTACATCCTGCTTGATTGTATTTGATGAGTATAGGGGTTACAAGAGTTGATCTACCTCAAGATCGTAATGGCTAAACCCTAGTTGTCTAGCCTATGATTATTATGATTGCCTCTACGGACTAAACCCTCCGACTTATATACACACCGGAGGGGCCTAGGGTTGTACAGAGTCGGTTTGCAGAAGAAGGAAATAGTACATCCGGACACCAAACTTGTCGTCCATGCATATAGGAGTCCTACCCGGACACGGGGGTTAGTCTTCTACTTTATCTTCACGGCCCATCAGTCTGGCCCATATCGAATAGACCGGACACCTGAGGACCCCCTAATCCACGACTCCCTCAGTAGCCCCTGAACCAGTCTTCGATGACGATGAGTTCGGCACGCGGATTATCTTCGGCATTGCAAGGCGGGTTCCTTCTCCCGAATATTTCAAGTTAGCTTCACGCATAAAGAAACTGTATCCGGCTCTGCATAATCAATACAACCCTTAGCCAAGAAGGCAAGATGTCAAAATAGGAACAGTGTCTTTTACTGACAACTTTTTTGGCGAAGCGTCACACTTGACTCTTTAACATTTCGAACCATTTTCACGCCTCCCGTCTCGCGTTTCGAGGCCTAGCCCTCATTGGCACGTCCCGTCAAAATAGAGATCATGCCCGTCCATTACGGGATTCTCATCAATGTGGTTTGGGTAACCCAACCGTGCCTTACGCACAATCTCGTTGGGAACAGGCGAGGTTTTATGGCTTGAGAAGGGGACGTTTGGTATTTTCACCATCTATAAGAGGATAAAGATCCCTCTTTTTTCCCCACGCCTTCTTCTAGCTCCTGTCTTCCAACCTCCAAGCTCTAGCGCCCACAACTTCGATCTTTCCCACCGCTACCACCCTCCCCAGCAATGGTCGAGTCCGGTTCCAAGGGCAAGTGGGAGGCCTCCTTCATCACCGAGAAGGACATCAAGGATCTCCGGAGCGCGGGCTATCTGTCCGTGGATATCGCGCATAGGCTCCCTGACAAAGATCAGGTTATCCCTACTTCGGAGCCTGGTGAGAGGGTCGTGTTCATCCCTCATTTCCTCCGAGGGCTAGGGTTTCCCCTCCACCCCTTCGTCCGGGGTCTTATGTTCTACTACGGGTTAGATTTCCATGATCTAGCCCCAAATTCCTTCCTCCACATATCAGCGTTCATCGTCGTGTGCGAGGCTCTTCTCCGCATCCCCCCACACTTCGGCCTGTGGCTCAAGGTCTTCAATCTGAAGCCGAAGGTGGTTGACGGACAGTGGCGGGGCCATGGTAAGAAAGCTCCCCAACGTCGTCTGGCCCAAAGGGGCATTTGTGGAGACAGTCAAGGTGTGGCAACAGGAGTGGTTCTACATCACCGAACCCCGCGACGCAAACTGGGCGGCCACGCCTGACTTCAGATCCGGACCCCCCACAAGACTCACCTCATGGACCGCCAAGGGCCTTGATTGGGGGTCCAAAACTGAGGTGCAGATGCTACAAAAGCGCATCTCCAACATGTTAGGTGCAAGCACCGGTCTCACAAACGTGATTCAGGTGATGCTCTTCCGCCGCACTCTTCCCTGCCAACTCCGGGCCTCCCCCATATGGGAGTTCAATCCGGAGGAGCCACGGACCCTGAAGCGCTTCTTCGGCACCACGCACGAAGACATATGGAAGCAGCTCTTCAAGGCCCAGAAAACATGGCCAAAGAAGACCGAGGACATCGAACTCGACATCGAGAACCCGGCCTCAGCGGTAAGCATAACTTTTCCGAAGACTTATCCGATCAATACTTCAGATATAATGTAGATTACCTTACCTGCCTTCCGTACAGGGCTGGACGGCAAAGGCGGAGCGAATCAATTGTCCGGCACCGCTGCCTGAGAACCCGGCCACCCTCCAGCTAATGGAGATGCTGGTCCCGGCGCCCTATCAGGCACCGGAGAAGAAGGCCAAGAAGAAGAAGGGCAAGGAGGCCAAGGGCGGCCCCCACCACAAAGGTCCTTCGGACGCAGTGTCCGGAGAGACCGAGCCCTCTCTTCCCATGAAGAAGACGAGGAAGAAGAGGAGGAGGAGGTGGAAAGCGACTCCCCTCATAAGGGGAAGAAGAAGAAGAAGAAGAAGAAGAAGAAGAAGAAGAAGAAGAAGAAGAAGAAGAAGAGGGCAGCCTCCGAAGACCTGGAGGGCGAGGCGCCCAAGAGAGGGAAGGTAACCCTCCCGGACAGTTCGGACTCAGAGTCCGAACTAGTCCCCAAGAGACCTCCCAGGGTGAAGCCCCTGGCCGAATCGTAAGTATTCAGAAACTTACTCATTTATCTTCGGTTTACTTGCTTTTATTGTATAAGTCATTTTTGTTATTCACATTTCAGCCCTCCCCGTGAGCTTCCGCAAACCCCATTATCAGAGGGGAACTCTCTGCCACCCGAAATGGCAGAGAGTGACACACCGCCGCGAGCCCCCTCGCCTATCACCATGGAGGACACCGAGGTGTCGTCCCGAAGGACCTCCCCTGGCAGAGGGAGGGCGAATGAGGCCGTCGAGAAAGCGCCCGAGGTTAATACCTCGGTCGCCGAAGACCTAGGGGAGGCGACCCCTATGACAACCGACGGTGGGGACCCCCAACAATCTGGGCCCCAGCCGGACACCATTCCGGAGACCAACACGGCTCCGGGATCGGATAAGCAGCCCCCTTTGAAAGAGGGGGGAGGAGCATCAGCTCCATCGGGGACCTCCACTAATCCGGAGGCGCCCAACGCTCTAGAGGAAGCACTGCAGCGTGCTTCCATCGTGGCGGAGCACCACACCCTGATGGGTGCGGTGATGGAGAAGGTTCAGTCTGCTAAGAGCGGACTGAACGAAGCCTTCACCAGCCTACTGACAGGCTTTGAGGTATGCGACGTAATGTTCTAAAAACTTTTCATATAGAGGAATATACCTGTGTACAGACAGTAGCCCCTGAGGCTCTGTTCGGTTAAAAGAAACCAGACAGAGGATCCATATAGTATTCGGGAGAGTTAACCTGCTGTGCTGTTATTGTAACAGGCTTCCCTGTTGGCGGCAACCGCCCGGGCCGCAGAAGTTTCCGAACTCAATCGGAAGCTTCAGGTGGCCGATGAGGAAATCGACCGCATTAATAAGCGGTTCGATGAGACGCAAGGTATGCATATAATGTTAAAAGTTTACTTTGATATCAGAAGTGATATGTATATTTAGAGATTAACTCATGGAATGCCTTGATTATAATCACAGCTGGCGCAACCGAGGTCGAGACCCTCAAAGGCGCCCTTGCCCAGGCCAAAAAAGAGGCGGAGGCGCATAAGGCGGCCGCTGATAAAGCGGCTGCTGAACTAGAGGCCAAACAAGTTGCCCGCCGTCAACATGAAGCTCGGGTGGCCAAAGTCGAGCAGGAGCTGAAGGAGGCTATCAGCAAATGCGAAACCTTGGAGCAGAAGACTTCGGCCCAGTCGTCCGAGCTTGCCAAGGCTCTCCATGATGCCAAAGAGGCACGGACCGAGTCCCGGAGTGCTCGTGAAGAGATCCGTCAGGCGAGGCAGATAGCGACTGTTAAGGCCTTTCTTTTGCAGAGTGTCTTTGGAGGTCAGAGGTATGCTTTGCTGACCCGAGTGTGGGGTTCTCCAGGCGTGTTTGCGGATCTTCCAAAGAGTGCCGCTGATGCCGCACAGTACTTCTGAGCCCAGGAGGGGAACTCGACCGAGAAGCTGTTCTGGTCACAATTTGTCACGTCGGAACACTCGATACCTCTCCTGGGTGACCAACTAAAGCAGCTGTCGGAGCTGCATAGGGTGGCAGGTTTGACCATGAAGGACTTAATAGTCCAACTCTGGCCGACCGAGCCGATCCCTAGTAGCTACTTCGGTTTGGTGAAGCGGCTTGTCAACGCGCGGCCGCCGATTGATGCTGTTAAGCGCTCGGCCTGCATAGAGGGTGCCTGGATGGCCTTCACCCGCGTCAAAATGCAATGGGCGAAGATGAAGGCCACCGAAGTGGCAACCGCAGGCCCGCCCGAAGGCAAAGATCATCGAAAGCCGGAGAGGTACTTCGATGACGTCCTAGAAGGAGCCTGAGTGATAGAGGGTCAATGCTCTAAGGACGTAATATTTGATTGAGTGTGTTCGGGTTGTACAAACAATGTGATGAACCCATGCTGTTTATATATCTATGTTGCGCATTTTATTCGCGCAATTTTTTCCTCCTGTGCGGCCGTTTATATTTCTGAAATTTGCCAGTCGTCGGCTTCAGCCTCCATGTAGATGCTACAGGGGTGTTCGGCGTAACACGTGACCACACTTTATCCAACGTCTTGGTCCGTAAAGGAGGTGTCCGCGTGGTGAACCAGGCAATCAGACTATGCGGCTTTATTACTTTCACTTAGCCATAGGAGTTTGACTGTGGAGCTAAGTACTAGCCCCTGGTGCGTGTGCGGCTATCCGGACTACGGTGCCTTTTCCACGCGGCTGGATGAAGACCAGCCCCTCGTATAACACGGAGTGAATCGCTAATGATTTGTAGTATAATACTAGGTCGCCGAATCACCGACCAGCTCGCGCTTATCATGACAGTCAGTTTTTGGCTTTCTCTACTGAGGTATTTGACCGGACGAACCAGAAATACAATCGCAGTAGTTCTCCCTTTACTACCTTAGCTGAACGAGCGGAACGTAAGGTGGTAAGCACAGGAGCTGGGCAACCCAACTATAGACCAAAGACATGATTCGGAGCCGATGCATATAATGCAATATCCGGGACGCCGAAGAGTACCCTATAGGTGTTCGGACTTTGAAAATGTGCAGGACCGAATCCAGCCCCCGGTGTTAAGGCCGGACTAAAGCACGTGTGGCAGTCTGAAGTAGGGAGGGCATACAGATGACAAAATAAATGAGTGCCAAACAAAAGTGGTGGTCAACTGCTTCCTTTATACTGTAGGGTAACGCAGCAGAAAACAAAAAATTTCCGACCTACGCACCAGCCCAGGACCACTATGGAGACTGCATACAAGGTTTGATCATATTCGTTACCGACTCGTAGCGCAGCGGAAGTAGAGTCGATGAAGATCGGCGGTGCAGATCCCCGCAGCTAGGATTTTACAACCTCCCAACCGCGAGGATGTACTCCCTCATCTGCCCCTCGGAGCCCTCCGGGAGGCGGTTGGACAGTCCCTCGGACAGTGTCACGGACAGCCCTTCGGGAGGACCCTCGAACTCGGACGGTTACTCGGACAGCCCTCCGGGAGGACACTCGAATAGCCCCTCGGGCAAAAGGATGAAACTACGACCTCTCTACGGATTTACACACATACGGTGTCATCTATCCGGCAGGGCTTCGCCGTCCAGAACTAGTTCCCACCGGAACCCAGACAGCCTTTCGGCACTATGAAACTATTTCGTGGGAGGGAGAGAGAATGCCAGATCATGCATGGCTTGTGTGAGAGAGTTGGAGTGGGGATGGAGAGATCCTCTCCACCTCCTTTTATAGGGGAAGGAGGGGGTGGTGGTGGCTGAAATTTCAGCCCACCAAACAAGCACCCACCAAACAAGGAAAACATGTTCCCACCAAACATGGAGAAAACATGTTCCCTTGTCCATGGTGTTCCCACATGGGGCCCCACCTCCTCCCAACACTTTCCACCATTTGTGGGGGCTGCCCCCCACCATGCCCCCCCCCCCAACATATTGTCCAGCCACAAGGGGCTGCCCCCTAAAGGGGGCGCCCCCAAAAACAGCCCC
This sequence comes from Thinopyrum elongatum, assembly GCA_011799875.1. Lineage (NCBI taxonomy): Eukaryota > Viridiplantae > Streptophyta > Magnoliopsida > Poales > Poaceae > Thinopyrum > Thinopyrum elongatum. Next base: position 271,734,041 of record CM022297.1, read on the forward strand.
CACGATCCGTGGGATCTTGTCCCCTCTCGCTGGGACAAGATGTTTTCCGCGACTATTTCTTCTGAAAAATTCCGGAAGGTCCCAGAACATTTTCGGCACCCTCTAAAATTATCTGGACGCGCTCCGGAACATTTCTGGTATGGTGGTTTAATTTAAAACCATCTTCGTTTACTCTGTAAACAATCCCGGCAACTCCGAAAACTTTTTTTTTCGGTTTTTTCTCCAGAAAAATTCTAGAAATTACCAGACCAATCTGGCAACCTCCAAAACATTCCCGGTGCTTGCCGAAACCTTTTTGGATCAATGGTTTTATCCGAAACAACTTTTCGGTTTTACCGAAACTTTTTCGGTGTTCTCTCCGGAACTTTTTCGTTGTCTCTGAAACTTTTCCAGTGACTTTCTCTCGGACTCCTTGTCTAGTATTCAATAGATAGATGACCCTTAAGCGTGTGACCCTATAGGTTCGGTGAAGCATAGACATGACCGGAACACTTTCCGATTAATGATCAACATCGGAACCGTGGACACCCATATTGACCCCTATACCCACACGAATAAATATTCGAGTAAACCTCCAGTTGCCGTGTGCTATTCCTGTTGCTTCGCAATATGTTACAAATACCTGAGGTGAGACATGTTGGCATTCCCATGGATCAACAACTTGTCCACTATGCCAGTTACCTCGTTACCGGTATCGTTCTCTTTTCTCGTTCCCGTGTTCCGGCATCCCTGTGATCAAATCACCCTGTGTCTAGCTAGACGATGATGGATACCGTAACACCGAGCGGGCCCAGAGATATCTCTCCATCGCCGGAGGAGCAAATCCCAATATTGAGCTATCAAGTTACTTGACATACTTTTCCATGAACCCGTAAGCCGCCGTAATAGCCACCCATTTACGGATGACGTTTAACAAACCCCAAAGTTCATGAAGCAAGCATGAAGAAACTCGATACTCTCATGGTCTAAGGAATTATGCAAACATTAACCATCTCTGTGTTATTAACCATTAACTTGTGACGAATGTATCTCATAGCATAACATCAATCGGGTCGATTCAACACAAATGTTCTTCTAACATTGTGCCCTCAAAGTTGCTGGCATAGACATGCCCATGATCAGGAAAACATAACCATCATGCAACACTTGAGCCAGTCATAGAGGCTTGACTAGGAATACATTTTACCGTTTATTATCCCACACGTGCACATGAGTTTCCCTCCAAGCCTCGTTTTATTTGCAGACTTGAGAATCATTGCAGTTATAGCATGGAACATAAACCTAATTATGAACAGGGAGATAATCAATAACATTTATTATTGCCTCTAGGGCATATCTCCTACAGACTCCCACTTGCACTAGAGTCAATAATTTAGTTAATGCTAATGCACTTTACACCTGTGGCACACCGGTGTAAAATATGCTTAGCATGTGGTATAGCCTGATGTCCAACGGATCTGACGACTTCAGCTCCGTATGTATCTTTGCATATCCTCGCGTTTTCATGCTTTCAAAAAATTCATATTTTGTGTGGACTTGGCTTTGTATGTATGTGAATCACTGGTCGAACCTGGATTCCTCAGACTGAGTTATGGAGCAACTACCTGCAGTAGTGTCCCATTGACAAAAGTCATCTTGGAACCATAATAAGTTCATGAATGAACTATATGATTCAACATCTTCTTTGTCATTTTTAAAAGCGGCAACATACTTCGCCTCTGTTATAGAATTCGCCACAGTAACTTGTTTTGGAACAATTTCCAACTACCGTGCCACCATATTGTGTGTTATACAAAACCCTTAACTTAAATCGAAAATCGCATGGAGCATTGATGAAGACTGTATCGATGTAATTACTTACAACGAGCACTTCATAATCTCTACTTGCGAGAAAACATGTCATCAGTACTACTCTAGTACTCAATGACATCTTTCACTGTTGTCCCATGATCAGTACTTTGATCACTTTGGTATCCATACTCGCAACATCTTTGGAGTATTGGACATATCCCTTCCCCTCTCTCCCTGAGCTCTGGCTCCTCCCTAGCTAGCTTCCCCCCGAGCTCCGGCTCCGTCGTCGCCGCACCACGTATCCAACATGGCCAGAGCACGTGCCCGACGTGAAGGAAATATGCCCTAGAGGCAATAATAAAGTTGTTATTTTATATTATATTTCCTTATTCATGATAAAGGTTTATTATTTATGCTAGAATTGTATTGATTGGAAACTTAAATACATGTGTGAATACATAAACAAATACCGTGTCCCTAGTAAGCCTCTACTAGACTAGCTCGTTGATCAAAGATGGTTAAGGTTTCCTAACCAAAGACATGTGTTGTCATTTGATAACGGGATCACATCATTAGGAGAATGATGTGATGGACAAGACCCATCCGTTAGCTTAGCATATTGATCGTTCAGTTTATTGCTATTGCTTTCTTCATGTCAAATACATATTCCTTCGACTATGAGATTATGCAACTCCCAGATACCGGAGGAATACCTTGTGTGCTATCAAATGTCACAACATAACTGGGTGATCATAAAGATGCTCTACAGGTATCTCCGAAGGTGTTTGTTGAGTTGGCATATATCGAGATTAGGATTTGTCACTCCGAGTGTCGGAGAGGTATCTCTGGGCCCTCTCGGTAATACACATCATAAGAAGCCTTGCAAGCAAAGTGACTAATGAGTTAGTGATAGGATGATGTATTACGGAACGAGTAAAGAGACTTGCCGGTAACGAGATTGAACTAGGTATGAAGATACCAACGATTGAATCTCGGCAAGTAACATACCGATGGACAAAGGGAATTACGTATGTTGTCATAATGATTCGACCAATAAAGATCTTCGTAGAATATGTAGGAGCCAATATGGGCATCCAGGTTCCGCTATTGGTTATTGACCGGAGAGGTGTCTCGGTCATGTCTACATAGTTCTCGAACCCGTAGGGTCTGCACGCTTAACGTTCGTTGACGATATAGTGTTATATGAATTATATGATTTGGTGACCGAATGTTGTTCGGAGTCCCGGATGAGATCACGTACATGATGAGGAGTCTCGAAATGGTTGAGAGGTAAAGATTGATATATAGGATGATGGTATTTGGACACCGGAAGTGTTTCGGGGTGTACCGGGAAGGAATCGGTCACCGGAAGGGGTTCCGGGCACCCCCCCCCCCCCCGGCAAGTTATGGGCCTTATGGGCCAAAGGAGGGGACAGACCAGCCCACAAGGGGGCTGGCGTGCCTCCTCCCTTGTTTGGCCAGCCCTAGGGAAGGAAAAGGGGGAGGGCTAGCCCCTCTTGCCTTTCCCTCTCATGGGAGAAAGGAAAGGGGGGACGCCACCCTCCCCTGCCTTTCCCCGCACTCCAAATAAGGAAAGGGGGCGCGGCTTGGGAGGGACCCCAAGTAGGATTCCTCCTACTTGGGCACCTCCTTTGACTGCTCCTCCCTCCCTCCCACCTATATATATGTGGGAGGGGGCGCCTAGCACATAACAGACAATTGTCTAGCCGTGTGTGGCGCCCCCTCCACCGTTTACACCCCCGGTCATATTTTCGTAGTGCTTAGGCGAAGCCCTGTGGAGATCACTTCACCATCACCGTCACCACGCCGTCATGCTGCCGGAACTCATCTACTACCTCTCCGTCTTGCTGGATCAAGAAGGCGGAGGATGTCACCGAGTTGAACGTGTGCAGAACGCGGAGGTGCCGTATGTTCGGTACTTGATCGGTTGGAGTGCGAAGAAGTTCGACTACATCAACCGTGTTGTTAAACGCTTCCGCTTACGGTCTACGAGGGTACGTAGACACACTCTCCCCTCTCATTGCTATGCATCTCCTTGATAGATCTTGCGTGTGCGTAGAAATTTTTTTGTTTTCCATGCAACGTTTGCCAACACGACGAAGCTGAGCACACTTTTGTGTTCAGGAGGTTCCCGGGAGGCTAACGCCACCCTTAGCCGGCCCTTTTAGGCACCGTAGTATCGCTCCATCCGAGCCAGTGTGTGCACCGTCACGGGAGATCGCCGCCGGTGCCGATTCCGTCCACGCCACTGCCACCATTGGGCACGGTGTAGAGCACGCGTTCGAATGAGCCCGACCGCGCTTGATTTGGTCCACCACAGCCAAATCCCGGCGAAGCCCGAGCCTCCGCCGCCGTTTTTGGTCATCGGCGCCTCGTCGCTGGCGCCTCATCGCCAGCGCGCTGCCGGCGCGCCACCGCCACGTGACCCTGCCAGTGGGTCCCCCTGTGTCGCTGACACTGGGTCCCACCGGGTCTGCTGACCAGTCAATGAGTCAACGCTGACCCACTGACTCAGCCCCCTAGCCCCACCAGTCAGCCTCTGCTGACTCGGCAGTTGACCAATCAACTGGGCCCCGCTGTCAGCCTCTCTGTGCCCAGTGCTGGGTACATTTGTAGGTACACTTAGCTTTTTGCTATTTAATTTTGAATTTAAAATAAATCCAGTAATTCCAGTAAATGATTAAAACTTAGAAATTAATAGAAAATAAACTGTAACTCGGATGAAAATAATTTATATACGAAAAATGATCAAAAAAATAAGACGAATCCGAATACACCATCCACATACCTGACACATGCCCCCAACACAGCAAACATGGAACCTTCCCCTCTGGTTCGTCTGTCTGATAATTGCCTAAAACCGGGAAAACATTTCTGGATATTTTCCCGCTCCGTCAAGAACACCTAGCATTGCATTAGGCCACCCCTAGCATAGCATATCACCATGTCATGCTTTGTGATGTATTTGTGTGCTTTGTATTCACTGTTTCCTCCCCCTCTTCTTCTCTGGTAGACCCCGAGACCGACGCTGATGCCACCGAGTACAAATACGCTGCAGATGTCCAGCCACTTGACGCAGAGCTTCCAAGCAAGCAAAACCCCCTTGATCATTCCTATATCGCCCATTCCTTCTCTCCCATGCTTGCATTAGATTTGTATCTTGTTGTTGATACTTTACCTGTTGTCCTATATGCTTAGTATAGACTGGTTAGTGATCCATCAGAGGCCCTGCACCCTTGTCCTTGTTGCCATGCTCTACTGCCGGTGATGCGATCCATGAGATCGAGGTGCAGAGACCGAACACACACCGGCACCCCCCCCCCCCTTAGTTGTACAACTCTACAGAGCTACTATCGAGTGCCGAGGGTGATGCCTCGTATCCCACTTATGATGATATCTCTGTAGTCTAGCACATCGAGTGTGGTTAACCGAGGGTGATTCCTTACTCACCACTCCCGATGATGTCTCTGTCGTGCAGCTCTTCAAGCGTGAACTTACCGAGGGTGATTCCTCCAAGTTCACCTTCACATTTTACCTCAGGTGTGAACCTACCGGGGGTGATTCCTCTGAGTTCACCTTGATGGTAAGGACACACTGTTACCTTTAACTATTCCCCGTTTACTGTTACTTCGGGACTGAAGGGACATGTGGTACCACCCCGGTAGAGGTGGACCTGAGTTCCCGACAGTCTCTTGATAAGTTGGGTTGACCATGAGGGTACCCGCGAGATAATGACGCGGCACGACCGGGCAGGCAGAGATCGCCCCAGGAGAGGGATGGGCCTGGCCCTTGTCGTAAGTCCGCGAGACGGGGCGATAGGATCACTGATCGTTTCCGCGAGCTCCCAATACACTAACAGGTTTGGATATGTAATCTGAGCAGGCCTCTGGCCTTTTCGCACTAACCACCACGCGGGAGTAAGTATGGGCACTCGGCGTCGTACGTTTCGCCCGAAAGCTCTTCGGACGCCAGCGGTTGAGCGGCATGTGCCCGGTTGGACGGTAACCGCATGCGCTTATATAAGGAGGTGGGTCTGCTCCAGGCCGCGTACTCAACGCGCATGAGTGCAAAGGGCGATGGGCCCAAGACCCCTGAGCGCTTAGGATGTAGACCGGTGTGCTGACCTCTCTGCTGAGCCTAGGTAGGACTACGGCGTGTTGATCAGCCGAGACCGGGCATAACCCGGATAGGTGTGTTTGTCCGTAGTTAATCGAGCGTGTTGGGTAAGTTGGTGCACCCCTGTAGGGAAGTTTATCTATTCGAATAGCCGTGTCCGTGGTAACGGACGCTCAGAGTTGTATTCCGATCTACTACAACTAGAACTGGATACTTGTGACACTAAATGGATATGATAGCCCCGGGATCGCTTTCTCGCAGGGAGTCGAGGAAGGATCTCTGGGCATGGCTAATATATACTTGTTACTATATGTTATGTTACTCTACTCTCTTCTATTGCTACAAGACATTGCAAAAGGCTAGTCTTCGTTAGGCTAGGCCTTCCCCTCTATTCTGGCAATTCTGCAGTATAGTACACACATACAACCCCTTCCCTTTGAACTGATGCATACTTAGCATAGATCTGATGTAAGTCTTGCGAGTACTTTGGATGAGTACTCACGGTTGCTTTGCTACCTTTTTTCCCCTACCCGGTTGCTGCGATCAGATGATGGAGCCCAGGAGCCAGCTGATCCCGTAAATGACTGCTACTACACCGACGGAGCCTACTACTACATGGAGACTGATGATCAGGAGTAGTTAGGAGGCTCCCAGGCAGGAGGCATGCGCCTTTTGATCTAGTTGTCGTTGTTTTGCTCAGCCTTCTTAAGGTAAACTTGTTAAATTATGTCTGTACTTAGACACTGTTGCTTTCGCTAACTTACGTATTCGAGCCTTCGTGGCCCTGGCTTGTAATATAAAGCTTTATGTTTGAATTTGTGTCTAGAGTTGTGTTGTGATATCTTCCCGTGAGTCTCTGGTCTTGATTGTGAATGTTTGCGTGTATGATTAGTGCACGGTCGAGTCGGGGGCATCACATCAAGTAGGGGATTACAAAGGTTTATGGATGTATGGACCACGGTGGAGATGGTGGTTAAAATGATGGAGGTGATGGAGACGATAACGATGATGATGGTTTCCCCGCCGACGCTCCGGTGCCAGCGAAAGGGACGGGGAGAGAGGGGCCTTGTTTCTTCTTCTTTGGCCTCTCAACTAAAGTGGTAGAAGATTCCCCCTTTGGTCCATGGTTTTCATGGCCCCTAAAGGGAAAGCGCACCCTTCGAGGTTGGATCTTTTCTATGCTAGTGTTTCTAGATGCTGAAATCTGAGTCCCGTCACCGTTTTATCGATCACGGGAGTTCTGTAACTCTGGAAAAAACTGGAAAAAAAGGCAATGGCAAAACTTCTGGAGTAAGCCTAAGGCAAAAAGGCGCCCCAACCGACCTAGGAGCTGGCCACATGGAAGGAGCTTGCCACCCCTCGGGCCACGAGCCAGGTGCCCATTCAGGTGGGTCCAAGCCCCCTGGGTCTCTCTCATGATGAATCTTGCCAACGTATTTTTATATTTTTCTGGCTCTGGAAAATTGATTTCTTGAAAAGTCCAACAACACTACAAAACAAGAACTGGCACATGACACTGGATTAATATGTTAGTCCAGTAAAAAAATGATATAACGGTGTGTCATGTTAGTCCACTGTTCACCATTATTAATACATGTTACGCTAAATCATTGCACATCCTGGTACACTGCCAGAGGCATTCATATGTAATCATCATAATGTTTCATATTTTGAGTTGTAAGTGAAATAATGTGTGATGCATTCTAGGGTGCACCCCTACCTGTGAAGATAAAAAAAGGCCAAAAAGAGCTCATCAAAAAATAGAGAAAAAGACAGAGGGGGTGCACTACTATCCTTTACCACACTTGTGCTTCAAAGTAGTACCATGTATTTCACATAGAGAGTTTTAATATTATTTACTTTCATATGCTAGGGGGATTTTCATATTATAGAACTTGACTTGCATATCATTGAGCAACTAATTTGGATATACACCCACTTAGCTGCATATAGAGAGCTTTCATACACTTATAGTTCTAGTGCATCCGTTGCATAGCAATCCCTACTCCTCACATTGACATCGATTGTAAGGCCTCCCTATTGCCTAATGATAGCCACGTTGATGTGAGACTTTCTTGTACTTTTTGTCTTCTCAATCAAATACCCATCATCATTCTCTATGCCATCCTAAGTGCTAAGACCAAGGCTTGTGAATTGAGCATTAAGCGAAGTGCTAAGTAGTAGAAAAGGGCTCGTCATAGATTCAATTGCTTGACTGAAGCTCAAGGTTGTGTTATGGGAAGATGTTTGGATTTGATAAAGCCTTGAGTGATTGGGTAAATGTGTATGATATCATGAGCATTAATTGGTATTACATGAAAGCTTTAATCCATGAAAAGCAAGAGTAATCTTGTTTACACTTTTTGAAGCACTTGCTTGTTATCAGTTACGAGATTATTGCTTTGAATCTCTTTTGTTGTAAGTTCACACCAATATTACGTAATTTGATCAAGATCATGCTAGGTAGAATCAAACATCAAAAATCATCTTTGTTTATCAGTTACCTACTCGAGGATCAGCAGGAATTAGCTTGGGGAATGCTAATACGTCTCAAACGTATCTATAATTTTTGATTGTGAAATGCTATTATGTTATCATTTTTATATACTTTTTATAGCAATAAATATTTTTTTTGGACTAACCTATTAATTTAGTGCCCAGTGCTAGTTCCTATTTTTCTGCTTGTTTTTGGTTCTGCAGGATATCAATATCTATGGAGGTCAAAATACGCTGTCGATTTAACACTATTTTTTTGGCAACAAGAAACACTAGAAGCTTCGGGAAGCGTTGAGAGGGGCCACCAGCTAGCCACATGGATACATGGCGCGACCCAGGTGGTGGCCGCGCCACCTATCCGTGTGGGCCCTCGGTTACTGCCTTAACTTAATTTCACCGCCATAATTCCCTATAAATACTGAAACCACCCGTCGTACCGATGTCTACTACGCAACTTTATTCTTATAGACTTGGTTGGGCCTCCAAGCTTAGAGTTTTGTAGGACAGCAGCAAATTTCTCTCGAGTGGATGACCTAAGGTCTATCAATCCGTGGGAGGTGTAGGATGAAGATGGTTCTCTCTCAAACAATCCTACAACCAAATACAAGAAGTCTCTTGTGCCCCCAACACACCCAATGCAATTGTGAGTTGTATTGGTGCACTAGTTCGGTGATGAGGTGATGATAGATGTGTAATATGGATGGTAGAAATAGCTCTTTATAATCTGAACAGATAAAAATAGCAAGGTAGCAAGTAACAAAAGTGTGCGAAAACGGTGTCTCAATGCTTAGAAACAAGGCCTAGGGTTCATACTTTCGCTGGTGCAATCTATCAACATCATTAACATAATTTAATCACATAACAATCCCTCAAAGTGCGGCAAAGAATCGCTCCAAACTCTCCATTCCTATCGAAGAAAGTAGGATGAGATCATGTAGGTGGACAGGGCGAGTATCGACAGATCGTACTACGGGAGACATCTCTATCTCCATGAACCACCTCAAAAGTTGTGTTTCCAATCAATCTTATGAACCACCCCAAAGTGTCATGAATAGTTCTAGAGATCGTACTATGACAACACCATATGATATGCATCGATCAACTCTAATGTCACCTAGATACCCCAATGTCACCATGAGTATCCGTAAGTGAGACATGCATCAAGTGATCTCAAATCCAAAATATTCAATCCAACATGAAGAGGTCGCAAAGAGCAAGACTCAATTCACCACAAAGGAGATAGAGGGGAAGAACATCATAGGATCCAACTATATTGATAAAGCTCATGATACATCAAGAACGTGCCAAATCAAGAACATGAGAGAGAGCGAGATCAAACAGATAGCTACAGGTACAAACCCTCAGCCCCGAGGATGAACTACTCACGCATCACCATGGAGACAGTAAGGATGATGAAGATGGCCTCCGTGATGGCTTCCCCGTCCGGCAGGATGCCGGAAAAGGCCTCCAGATGAGATCGCTTTGGAACAGAGGCTTGCAGCGGTGGAGTAAAAGTTCTAGTTTCTTTCTGGGGGTTTCCCAATTTATAGGGTTTTTCAGCGTTGGAATCACGCCAAAAGGAGTTACGAGGGATCCACAAGCTCAGATGGCACTCCCTACCCCTAGGACGCGCCACGTGAACTTGTGGCCACCTCGTGGGTCTTCTAGTCCTTCCCCGAAGCTTCGGAAGTCTCTTATGTTCCAAAAAAGTTACCATAAATTTTTATCGCATTTGGACTTCGTTTAGTATGGTTTTTCTGCGAAACAAAGAAAATGCAATAAAAAACAGAAACTGGCAGTGGGCACTCTTAATAGGTTAGTCCATAAAAATAATATAAAAGTGCATCAAAACCATGTATAACTCATATAAATATAGCATGAATACTTCATAAATTATAGATACGTTGAAGACGTATCAGCATCCCCAAGCTTAACTCCTGCTTGTCCTCGAGTAGGTAAATGATAAAAGAAATCATTTATGAAGTGTGAATGCTAGAATAAAACTGAACTTTGATCACATAGGCATGACAACTAGAGCGGAAAAAGGACCGCCCAACTGACCTTTGATCACATAGGCATGACAACTAGAGCGAAAAAAGGACCGCTCAAGTCCTAAGCCCCAAAGCTTTTCAAGATCGCCACACGAATGAATGGGATAGTTATAAGGAGATGCGGGGCGTGAACTAAATCTATGAGGTGGCTCGCCTGCAATCCCTGGCTCGGTTGTGCGACTTTGTCAAGCTTTGGACACTGCTCTCCCAAACCTACCTTATTCCGAACTAGGATACTGCATCTCTTGGATTGGATAGAAATGGAATCTACTCCTCAGATTCAGCTTACAAACCTCTATTCCAAGGTTCCCACCCCTGGTTCTCCCGGCCGAAGATTTGATCTGCGCATGTTAATCCATATACAAGCTCTTTTCTTAGTTATAGTGCTCTATGGGTAAATCCAGACTGTTGATATGCTTTCCATTTGTGGTCGGCTGCATGATCTCAGATTCCAACTTTGCCTAGGGGAGCCGGAAACCGTTGTGCACATGACCAGGGGCACACTATTATGGTCAACCATGTGCATATCCCCTCTATGCCCCCTCCATGGGAGTCTCAGGGTGGTAGGATTTGCTGATTTCTACAACCTCGAAAGAGATAAAGCGCCGTCAGAGTGGTAGGGTGCTCTCCATGATTTGGAATCTTTGAAACGAGTGAAACCGATGCATCTTTACTGGTACCGTCTCACGCATTTTGAGGTGGCGACGTTGGTCTTCGAGTGCAACAAGTAGAGGGTCATGGCTTGTGGCCATGCCCAGCCGAGTGAGGGTATTGGCCAATTTTTTGTTGGGTTTTGGATTGTTTATAGGGTTTTGAAGAGTTCCTTTAAAAACGCATCATGCATGTACATATCATCTCTTTTTCGTCTAGAAGGAAATATCAATGCTCTTCCCGGTTCCTTGAATAAAGTAGTTCGGTGTTGCTTTTGTATCATAATTTTCGGGATACTTTTTTTATCCATTTGGATTTTCAAAAATAAATAATAATAATAACGTTTCCTATTTCTAGTTTTCCTTCAATGTTGTGTTACTAAAAAACATTTGCGATCTTCCTCTATTTTGTAGAATTTTACAGTATCTCCTACTACTTTTAGAATCATATTTTCTTTTCACTTGTCTTGATGTTTCTTAAAATTTGCAGCTTTTGAATTTCATGATGTTTTCTCCGTCGTTGCCATGTGTGCTGAAAAATCTCAAACATTTGCATTGACATGTTCAAAGTGACGAACTTAATGTCAAATTTCTTGCGCTGCAGTCAGAACCTTAGAAAAATGTGAAGAAAAATGTACTTCAGTCCTTCCACACATTTGACTTTGACGTCTTCTTTATGCAGAAATAGCTGTGTTTCTGTGCGTTCAAGGTAGAGTGTTAGGGTGGTGTTAGACCAAGCTTAATTTGTGAAAGTAGAGACGGTGTGGAAAAACAAATAGGTCAAGAGATCACGCAACACACACAAAAGTCAAGAGATCCTTCCTCGTCAAGAAGCATTTTCCAGTGGGCGAGGCTTATCTTTTACCGGTACTGCTGCTCATGCTTAAATTCTACTGCTGTCCTTTGACTTCCACTGGTTCAGACATCTTTTCCATAGTAACATCGCGCGTTGGTGTTGGACTGTTGGTGTTAGCTTGTCATTTACCACTTCAAACAAAAAAGCCTCAACGTTTCTGCAAATTTACTGCCTTCATGGGAAATCATGTGAAATCCCGGTACAATTCATGCATTCCAAACAGACACTTCATAATTTGTATCTTCATGTTCGCTCAAGAACAAAAGGGTTATCGCTTGGAGGTATCATAAACTGAATCCCAAAAAGAATATTCTCTTGTATGTCAGTTTTGTCATGCCTCACCTCAGCAAAGAAGGCCATGAGAAAAGGCAAAACACAAGCTGGCATCAACTTCCTATGCAACGGAACAAGCTGCGCTAAACGAAGTTGACTAGTATACATGGAATCTTGCTTGACATAAGCCATGAGGCTGGGATTAACAAAAAAGGTCCCTTTAGGTTAGTTGGCCACGCGTTGTCTAACAGAAATACGGCACTTGACAGATAGCATAACAGAAAACAGCTCCTGGCTGATTCTTCGTTGAGCAATCATCGATGTAACCTGGAGGTTCATCGAAGTGCATCGAATACCTCAGCTTCTAGATTTCATATCTACTAGGTGGTAATGTAACAGAACATGTACGGTATCATTGAACTGTTTTTCTTTTCATGTCAGTTAGGTTAGGTGAACAGCTAATGTACTTAGAATTTTCTCTGACTTTTGTTTAATAAATGACATAGCTTTTGCCCACCATGAGGTATAAACCAAGTGGGATATATACTTGTTTTGATTGAGCATTGACTACGAAGGGGTCCAACTAATAACATGGAAGCATGTTCTTGACAAAGGAAAATCAACAGCATTATCTTGCGGAGTGCAACAACGAGGCATCATACTCTCCTAATTCTCTAATTCAGTCATTCGATACTTAACATTACACTTCAGCTTCTAGTCAGACAAAGCTATACAGTATTTCTGTGAATTACACTCCAGATGCATGTAGGTAACAGCACTGTAGTAGCTAGGAGGCATCCAGTTTCTGACTCTCTTTGGATCCAAAGCTATACAGTATATCTCGTCGAAATTCAGGGTCGATTATATACAGTAGTGCCTTATGGTGCTTTCTCTCCATTCAGTTTCACCGCAGCAGCTTCCTCCTGTATTTCAGAGGTAGTGCTAACATTATCCTCTTCTATGGGTCCTGTTCCTTTGATGCTTCCTACTTTCACATACTTGCTGGTGAACTTGTACTCCCAGTCCTGCAAGGCACTAAGCTCAAATGAACCAAGGCCAGATACATCACCTGTCAGATCTTGCGGCTCAAAGGACATCTTCGCCAATGCCCTACTGGCATCTTTACCAGCAAACAATGCGTAAGGTCCACCAGGCCCATAGAACATTCTGCAAAGCAACAAATCAAATCAGCAACAACCAAAAGTGATGTAGATTAATGTCAAACGCTATGTGGTAGTACATATAGCAAATTAGCAATTTCATCTTTGATGGCAAAAGGTTGAGTTAAAAACTTTGGATCGAGAGGATTAAGACTAATGTCTTGGAGAAGGGATATGCGTTATCTTACTGTACACCAGAAGAGAAGAACAAATTATGTTTTCATGCGATTTGAATTGGAGTGAGTTTCCGTAAGTTAACAGTCCATAAAGAACAAACCAGCAAGGTTTATACACTATATATAACGAAGTTCTAACCTTGCTGATGCACTGCAAAATATAGTTCAGGTAATTAGGCGTGTAATTCCCTGTTTGATAGTATCAGTTTATCATAGTTCTCATGAGTCTCAAGCCATCAACTCAAATGATAGTACTATTAAAGTTTGTTAACTTGTGATCGCATTTTACAGGTACGTATAAATATACGAAAATACTAACGCCCACACGTGTGGCAGTTTTGCAACTCGCCCACACGCGTGGATCACCGTCCAATCGAGTTTGCACGAATCTTGACACATTGAGGCGGATTTTGCATGCCACGTAGGACAGGGCTGGTGTGTGGGCGTTGGAGAGTTCGCCCACACGCCCCGCAGCACGCGTTTGCCAGCTGCGCTGTGTGGGCGAACTAGTTTCTGCCCACACAGCCACCACCTAGTCCACGCGCGTGTGGGCGAACTGCTTTTCGTCCACACGACACTCGTACGTTGTTGGATGGCAACTGCAGTTACGCGTACGTGGCAACTAGGTAAACACACATGGCAACTATGATTCGTTGCTAGACGGCAACTGCAGTTGCGCGTACGTGGCAACCAGATAAACACACATGGCAACTGTGATTAACCATACATTGCAACTATGATTGGACCACACGTGGCAACTAGGTAAACACACATGGCAACTACTGTTTGACCATATGTGGCAAGTAGTTAATCACACACGGCAACTATGGTTTGATTACACGCGGCAACTACCATAAATTAGACATGACAACTATAGTTAACCAAAACAGATAGAGTTGCCATGCTTTTACAACTACATTTGCCATCCCAGATAACTACATCTGCCATCCCGGATGGCAACTAAATCGTCATCCCGCGGGGTACCTAACGTAGTTGCGGCAGGACGTGTGAGCATTTTTGTTTCGTGCCACACGCGCGGGGTGGAGATGAGTAGTACTTGTTGGGCGTGTGGCACGAAGTAGCTGCGCCCACACGTGTGGGCAATTCTAATGTTCGCCCACACACAGCCCGTGTGGGCTGCCTCATGCTCATGCCACACACGGTGTGTGGGCGGATGTCTAATATGCCACACGTGTGGGCGTTATCGGCGTCCTAAATATAATAATATATATATGGAATAGTGATGAATAAGTGAACTTGAACATACAACCTCTAAATACACCATGTAGATTAGCATTGAACAATTGAACCCACATCAGCTCCAAACATACCAACAGCAGAAATGCTCTATGCTAGGCATCAGAATTGAGAAGCTCCAGTAGTCTATTTGATGTACATTTTATATGCATATCTGAATGTCCGTCAAATATCTCATGAACAACTGGTCTAAGAGCTACTAACACCGAAATCACTTACACCTTTCTTTGCTAGACACTTACGTTTGCCAAAGAAAGTCACGAGTTCCCATAGTCCAGAACAAAATATCAACTCAGGTCAATGAGTTTAATAGTTCTCTTATTGCACAACAGCCTATGACTCTTCGAAATACCGCCTTTGAATTATTTCGCACAATTTCCTACGATTCTTATTTGGAATACTACTAGACCTAGCATAGAAGAACTATTCATTTGCTTCCAGGTTTAGGCTATCAGCTCTTCGAGACCAAGAAGAATGTTTTCACTTCAGAGATTATTTTCTAGAGAACTTCGTTTGTACTAGTAACAAGTGATACCACTGATCAGTGATCACAACCGAGTTCTGAATAATTGATTTGGTGGTCACAGCTGATAGTCTGAATTCAAAGGAACAGAGCCGAATTGGAGGTGTATATGAGACGGGGCTAAGGAAATCGACCTGCTCTGGGAGACGTCGTAGATCTGCCCCTTGATGGCCATGAGAAGAGGCTTCTCGGGGTCAGACCCGTCGTACTGCCGCAGCTCATCCGCCGTGATCTCCCCCACCTGCACTGGCTCCGGAGCTGGTGGCAGCGCCTCATCAGCCACCTCCTGCCATCGTCGCGGCGGCGGAGGCGGCGGGGCGAGGAGGCCGGACGCCACCTTGTAGACCACCGCCGCGGCAGCCACGGCGGCGAGCACGGTCCCCGGAGGCGCACTCCTCGCTGCCTGCCACAGCTCGGCCACTGCCACCCGCCAATCGGAGGGGAAAAAAACACATCAGGCTACGAAGGAAGTCAGAAACGAGGATCGGATCCTCGCTAAAACTCGAAAACAGAGAACTCACCCTTCCCCGAGATCCCGAATCCGCCTGGAGCAGCGCTACACCGCACAGCGCCGGAGACGCGCTTGCCGGGAAGCCGCGGCGACGCTGTCGCTCGCTGTCTGCTGACCGGCGCCGCGGCCGAGGGAAGGGTCGCCGCAGAGAGGGCTGAGCAAGCTGCCATACTTACGATCCGACGAAAGGTACTGCCTACTGACACAGTACAGGCACCCCTCGTTGGCCTTGAACTACTCTCTGTACAGTCAGCTGGTCAAATTAACACATTTTTTTTTTGCGGGGGAAGCTGGTCAAATTAACACGTAATTTGCTTATAATAAGAAAGATATATGTTTTAATGTTTTTAGCAGAGGTAATACCACCGTGAGTCATGAACTTGCACTTGATGTTCAGTTTGATGCTAAAACTTTAAAAATATGGATTTGTGATCACATAACTTAACATGATGTGCAAATACGGTGCTTTCACTCGTATCAGGCTGTATGGCATATGCCCATTTGGCACGCCGGCTTGATGTAGGCCCATCTGTCAGTGTCTTGAAGCGGATTTTTTCAAACTACCTCTCTATCTGTAGTCTGTACCTCTATCTCTCCACACTAGGTCGCCACTAGCAAGCCTTCAAGGGTCATCGTCGTCGGAGACCCAGGCACTGCTGCCATAATACCTGATTGTTTGTGCCACTGATTTGTTCAAGTCTGTAGTCGAACGCCACGATGAGCGGCGCCGCCGAACACGATGACATGCGTCCTTCTGGCTGGTCAGGTTTCTGACGAGCACTACTCCCTGACTCCGGTTTAGATCATCGTCATGTCCACAAAGAAAAAAGCCAAATTTTCAACACTAATTTGTGTTTATTTCTCAAATTTGAGATTGTAGGATCTTGCTATGACCGTCATGCAAAGCAAATGGGTTTCATTATTTCTCTTATTGTAAATCATTGGTATGCATTGTTACACTACCCTCCTCGTTGTAAGTTACAACAAAATATTCTTCAAATCCTCTAAAATTGAGAAGATGGATCAATGTTAACTGTTCTGCGCTGTAATGTGTCAATCTAATAAATATCACACATTATCGATTTCCTTTTTTCATATCTCTGTAAGTCTTTGCTGAATTTTCCGCCGCAATGCATGGGGCATCCTCTAGTTTTTCACAGAAAAAGGTCGATTTTGCTACCCCTGTGATTTTTTTTCCACAAATGTAACACTGAAAGGTATTTTCTGTTTGAACGGTAGTTGACTCTCCATATGCTTGCGCAATTTCATGACAAAGATGGCTCGGTGAAAAATGTTCTTTTAAGAAAATGAGTGCTCGATCAGTTTTTGCCGATTTTCTGGCTAACTAGTTTTTCAGATTTCCGTACTATATTTTTTTCAGCAACAAATTTTAAAAGAAGCTGAGTACAGCAGAAGTTCATTAAGCGCAGCCTGATCCTCAACTGTAGCTTGTTGCCTCAACTAAGTCACATTGGCATAGAGTTAACCACCGCAAAAGTTACAGGTTGTTAAACTGGAGCCACATAAGCCTCTGTCGTATAGTGCCTTTACTTTCCGGTCTACAACTCTCTTCATCGGCGATGGTTGCTGCTCTGATGCGTTGGTCCTTTGGGGTCTTAGCACGATGACTTTCTGACTGTCTACTACAACAGGGTTTGCCCGGCTCCGGTGATGGTGGGGCGATGACGACGGCGCGCCTTCAGCTCGCTCCAGTGCTTGTAGTCGTCGCTAGGTGGTCCATAGACCTCGTTGTAATTTTTATTACCTCTTGTGTTCTCTGTACTGCCATGATTGATGAATAGATTGGAAATTTCTCTCGAAAAAAAAATCACGGTACCCAGGAGTATTACCTTTTTTTAGTGGATCCTAGAAGTACTATAAATGGACCCGAAGTTTTGTTGTCCATTATTCCTTTTCTGTTATATGTAAGAAACCAACTTATATTCTTGTATTTTGAATTTTAACAACTTATATTCTGGTGTATTTTTTTAGGGGATATTCTGGTGTATTTTGGGTTTTCTTTTATGTTGCCTTTGCACTTCATATGTTGTTCATATATCCTTTAGGCATTGAAATCTAAGTATATGTATCATCAATTAGCTAAAGATAGACTTGATTTTAGTTTCTAAGAGTCAAATAGAGATAAGAGTGCATTTTGTTGTATAGTTTCAAAGTTATGAGTCCCAAGGTTAGCCAGCTATATAGAAAGTTTCTTTTGTGGGGAAGTTATATTTAAAGTTAAGTACTATGTGTAAATTTTTAGTCTTAGTTACCCTCTTATTATCTAGGAATAGGTGCCAATTCGACTTAAATAAAGTAAGTAATCTTAAGTTGCCTCGCGATGAAAAGTTTTCATTATTTTCAAGGAAAAATGTTTATTTTTTTCCATATAGTTTTCAATAGACATGACATAAGAACTGACAACATAAATATTATTTTGTCCCTTTAAAACATAAGGTGTAATCCTGGTCTGGTGGTTAGCCCACATACACGCGAGTTTTTATTTGAATTGGAACACTGAGGTTCCATTACTTAAACAGGCTCAGCAGACTCGCTGGCCATCATCAGGCGTACATTGTCCGGTACAGCATACAACCACAGCTGGTGGTGTTCTGAACCAGTACAACCCAATGCAGCGAGAGCATGGGCAACTTTATTACCGTCGCGAGGGACAAATGAAAAAGCCAAGGAGCTAAAATTCAAACGGATAAACTGCCTGATATCTCTGAATATAACACCTTCAGGAGCGCGATCATAGACTGTACTTTGCAGCGCGTTGAGTAGAATTTGACAGTCTGATTCCACTACCGCATTGGAAATACCCCATGCCGCCGCAGCTGACAATGCTTGGAAACAGGCTTCGGCCTCTGTACGTGTGGCAGTACTGGCATGCGTGATTTTCCCGGCTCCTGCACCAACAACATCTCCACTTCTATCTCGGATCACAAACCCCCAGCCCCCAGTCCCCGCTGAATCATGGTACGCCCCATCGATGTTGCTTTTCAGATTGTCTCCCTCCGGTCTTGTCCATCTGTAGGCCGGCCTGGGAGCTTGCACCTTCGGCTGTTTCGCACTAAACTGCATGGCTTCTAGAGCCCATGACCTTGCATGTGCAGCCGTGGTCACAATAGGACACAGACCCTCATTCTTGTTTAGTTTATTCCTGCGGTCCCACCACTTACATAACATGCATGCGATTAACACTTTTTTTCTTTCGAAAAGGGGGACTCCCCGGCCTCTGCATCAGAACGATGCATACGGCCAACTTTATTAAGAAGCAAATAGGTTCAACAAAAGTCTTAAAGTCGTAATGAAAGTAAAGAAAAGCTCACATAGAGCCATAGCGCCACAACCGGCTGGCATAAACAAGATAAGGAAACTAATTGCCTATCCTATTACATGACCACCATCCAAACCGGTTGAAAATATCCCGTGCTACCATCTCCCACCGGATAGATCCAGTAACCAAACGCTCCCTGGCCTCCGTCGGAGTGAGTAGCGACCACATACGGATCAATGCAGTAGCTCGGAATATAACCTGCAAAAATTGAAAATTTGTTGTTCTGTTAAAAACCAAGTCATTTCTGCAGTTCCAGACTGCCCACAATAAAGCACATACTCCTACGCGAATGTGTCTCGCTGTTTCGGCCCCTATCCCGTTAAGCCACGTTC
The DNA here is from genome assembly GCA_011799875.1 of Thinopyrum elongatum. NCBI lineage: Eukaryota > Viridiplantae > Streptophyta > Magnoliopsida > Poales > Poaceae > Thinopyrum > Thinopyrum elongatum. The sequence goes on from CM022297.1 coordinate 271,753,594, forward strand.
CAAATAACGTGTTGACAGAATTCGAAGGAGTAATATTAAAGGCTATGTGCACCGTCCGCCATAGCACTTTTGCCAGCGGGCAGTCAAGAAAAAGGTGTTTGATAGTTTCATCCCGATCACAAAAACTACACCTAGTAGGTCCTGTCCAGTTGCGCTTTACCAGATTGTCCTTAGTTAAGATGACTTGTTTATGGACAAACCACATAAACACTTTAATTTTCAAAGGAACTTTGACTTTCCAAACATGTTTGGAACTAGGAATGGAGCTAGTGTTGATAACATCGAGATACATCGATCTAACTGTAAATTCCCCAGTCCTAGTAAGCTTCCAGCGCAACTGATCGGGTTGTTGAGATAGCTGGACCTCCATCAGTCTACGCACTAAGTGGAGCCAAGCTTCCCAACGATTACCGGCTAGCGTTCTCCTGAATTGAATATTGAGGGGGATGGACTGCAATACTGTTGCAACAGACGCATCGCGTCGTTGAACAATACTATAAAGAGTCGGGTATTGAAACGCGGGGGGTGTCTCTCCTAGCCAAGTATCCTCCCAGAAACGCGTGTTGGTGCCATTTCCGATTATAAACTTTGTCCTATTGAAAAAGGCTGATTTGACTCTCATCAACCCTTTCCAGAAAGGCGAATCCGTCGGCCTTACTGTAACTTGGGACAAAGTTTTGGAGTGAAGGTACTTACTTCGGAGAATCTGCGCCCAGGTGGCCTCTGTCTTCAGACAACTTAGACAGCCACTTGCTGAGAAGACATCTGTTCTTGACTTCAAGATTTTCAATGCTAAGACCCCCTTGGTCTTTTGGTCTACAAATAATATCCCATTTGGCGAGTCTGTATTTTCTTTTTAATTCATCACTTTGCCAGAAGAAACGGGATCGATAGAAGTCCAGCCTTTTCCTAACTCCAACTGGAACCTCAAAAAAAGACAGAAGAAACATAGGCATACTCGTGAGAACCGAATTAATGAGAATTAATCAGCCTCCGTATGACATGAGCTTGCCCTTCCAGCAACTCAATTTCTTCTCAAATCGATCCTCAATGCATTTCCATTCTCTGTTTGTTAGCTTACGGTGATGAATTGGTATACCTAGATACGTAAAAGGTAAAGTACCCAATTCGCACCCAAACAATTGCCTATAAGCCTCTTGTTCCTCGTTGGCTCTTCCAAAACAGAACAATTCGCTTTTATGAAAATTAATCTTTAACCCGGTCAATTGTTCAAATAAGCACAACACCAGCTTCATATTTCTCGCTTTTGCTAGGTCATGCTCCATAAAGATGATAGTATCATCTGCGTACTGTAGGATGGACACACCTCCATCCACTAGATGAGGCACCAAGCCTCCCACCTGACCAGCTTCCTTAGCCCTTCCTATTAGAATTGCCAACATATCAACTACAATGTTGAACAAAATAGGAGACATCGGATCACCTTGTCTCAGGCCCTTATGTGTCTGGAAGTAATAACCTATATCATCATTCACTTTAATTCCAACACTCCCTTTTTGCATGAAAGATTCAACCTGTCGTCGCCAGGCTTCATCAAAACCTTTCATACGCAAGGCCTGTTGAAGGAAAGGCCATTTGACTTTGTCATACGCTTTCTCAAAATCCACCTTGAAAACAACTCCATCTAGTTTTTTTGTGTGAATTTCGTGGAGCGTTTCATGAAGGACCACAACCCCTTCTAGGATGTTTCTGTCCGGCATGAAAGCAGTTTGGGATTGCTGCACCACAAAACTTGCAATCTGTGTGAGCCCATTAGTCCCGACCTTGGTGAAAATTTTGAAACTAACGTTAAGAAGACAGATCGGCCTGAACTGCTCAATTCTCACAGCCTCTGTTTTCTTAGGAAGCAATGTTATTGTTCCAAAATTTAGGTGAAATAACTGAAGCTGTCTAGAGAATAAATCATGGAACATCGGTAACAAATCCCCCTTAATAATATGCCAGCACTTTTTATAGAACTCCGCCGGGAATCCATCCGGCCCTGGAGCCTTATTATTTTTCATCTGTGAAATGGCTTCAAACACCTCTTTCTCCGAAAATGGGGCAGTCAAAATATCATTCTCATCTGCAGCCAGTTGAGGCACATCCTCAATCCTAGACTCATCCAGGGATACACAATTATCCACCGGGGGCCCAAACAACTGCTTGTAGTATTCGGTTATGTATAATTTTAGGTTTTCCTGCCCTACAATCGTTCCTTCGTCTTGCTCAAGCTGAAAGATTCTTTTTTTTTCTGTGCTTTCCATTAGCGATCATGTGAAAGAATTGATTATTCGCGTCCCCCTAGACAACTTTGCGAACCTTAGCCCGCAGCGCCCACTTCAATTCCTCTTCACGGAGAAGCTCTTTTAATCTCATCTCCGCCTCCAGTTTAGCATTAAGCTTCGAAGTGAGAAGAAATGTGGACTCGGCTTTTAAGTCTAGGGACTGAATAAGAGTAAGGAGCCTTTCCTTTTCAACCTTATAAATCCCACTTAGATGCTTAGCCCACCCACGCAAAAAACTCCTCAAGTGCCGTATCTTATTCTGCCAGCGCTCAACCGAAGTTCTACCTCCTGCATCCTTAGCCCATTCCCTGGCTACCAGATCCAAGAATCCTTCTCTTTCAAACCACGCCAGTTCGAACGAAAAGGAGTTTTTGTTCCCCATGTGGGTTGCCTCACCGGAGTCCACCAGAAGTGGCGTGTGGTCCGAAATTCCGCGTGACAGCGCCTGGACCGTTACCAAGGGAAATTTCTGTTCCCATTCGACGCTCGCAAGGACTCGATCCAACTTCTCAAACGTCGGGTTTGGCAAGGTATTAGCCCAGGTGAATTTTCTACCCGAAAGCTCCATCTCTCGCAGATCCAAGCTTTCAATAATGGTATTAAACATAAAGGACCACCTACCATCGAAATTAGCATTGTTCTTTTCCTCTCTTCTTCTAATAATGTTGAAATCACCCCCAACCAAGATTGGAAGCTGCTCAGAACCGCAAATTCGAACTAGGTCAGCCAAAAACTCTGGTTTGAGTTCGGGCTGTGCGGCACCATATACCGCCACGAGCGCCCAATTGAACCCATCGGCCTTCAACCTAACCCGAAACTTAACTGCGAAATCCCCCATCACTACACTTCGCACATCCAGCGATTCGCACCTAACTCCAAGTAAGATCCCACCCGATCTTCCTCTCGGAGGAAGGCAGTGCCAATCAAAATCAACACCTCCTGATAAGGTACTGAGAAACTGGGGTGAAAAATTGTCTCGACCCGTTTCCGAGAGCGCAATAAAATCCAACTTATACTCGATGGAAGCATCTACAAGGAACCTTCTTTTAGCCAAGTCTTTCAGACCTCTGCTATTCCAAAAGATTCCTCTCATATTTCGTCATGAAATTTTTTAGAAGTACGGATCCTAGCACTCCTGCGCACCGCCGAAGCCGGATAAATCTTCCGCTTCCACTTGCGTTTAGGTTTGTTTTGATCCTCCACCCTGTCCTCACAACCGGACTCCGTGGATCTAACTACTTCTCCCTCGAAAGTGTCGTCCTCGTCCTCTGACTCAGGAGAGGATGGTGCAAGGTCCGCACAAAAATTATCAAGAACCTTAACTCCCAACGCATCTATGTCGGAGTCATTCATGGGTTTGACCGCCGCTAAGTTTCGAATCATTTCTAACGCGCGTTCCGCTTCCAAATCCAGGATATCATTTACCGAATTAGAGATTTCACTATCATTACTACCTAGTGAAACTTTTAATTGATTTGCATTATTAATAATCTCATTATTAGAAAAATGCAAAATGGAATTAGAGGTGTTGACCGACATACCAGTAGTGACCTCAATGTCACGAAGCTTGGCCGCCCTCATGGCGCACCGCTGCTGCATGTCGTCAACCTCGGGTATATCCTGGAGGCGGCAGCTCATCCGCCGCCCCACAGATACCGGGTCCGAAATCCCTCCAAACACGATGACCTCCTCCCGAGTGGCCCCGCACGAAGTAAGGCCTTCAGCCTCAACCTGAACACACTGCGGGGCTGCACCCCTTGGAGATGCAGGAGGCACTGCCGAGAACTTGATCACTCTCACATAGATGCAGGAGATGCGATTAACACTTGATCACTCTCACATAGAGAGACGACAAGTTGCACCACTTCCTTTGCTCCTCTGCATGCACACAACCGCAACCTGACCTCCTCCATCTGTATCTCCCGCCAAAGCTTTTTTACCTCCTTGCATTTGATAAACAAGTGGCATCCATCTTCATCGAGTCGCCGACAGCACATACACAGGGTTTCACATTCAATACCTCTCCATCGGATGTTCATCTTGACTGGCAGACTGTTGTGAGCAAAGTGCCACAGGAGCTGCATGACCTTGGGCGGGCAGGGCATAGCCCAGAATTTCTTCCAGTCCACTTCCTCTTGAGCTGGTACAGCAGATGTAGGGAAAAGCTATGTCGTCGCGCCCTCGAACAAACACCTGGTACGCGGACTTGACAGAGAACTCTCCCTTCCCATCATAATGCCATGCATAATAATCTTCAAAGTCTTCCCTTATCGGCATGGCTAGAATGATACTAGCATCCTCCTCCCAGAAAATATCTCGAACTAGTGTCTCATCCCATGTCATAGTATTTGGGGCAAATCCTCTTCTCAAGATCCCCGAGGACATTTTTACTCCACTCCATGAGACTGCTCATAACACTTCTCGTCGCCCCTAGGACCTCCTGCTGGTTCTCCTCCACTCCCTTCTCCCATGCTTCCCGGATGATATCTTTGCAACCTTCCTCCTCGAGCCATTTTGCCTCAAACCTTGGCACCACATTCCTATCCGATTTATGTCTTCTCTCAGCCAAACCATGTGTGTCAATGATGATGGGTCTATGGTCAGAGTGCCGAGGATCACCATTCACCACCATGACCGCTGGAAATCTGTCTCTCCAAGCGTGTGTCGCAGCCGCCCTGTCGAGTCTTTCTCGGATATACCGACGTACACGCGAGTTTTGACCAGGAGCTCACCGGTTCGACCCAAACTTACCTATTTCTTTTAGCTTTCAAAAAAAAAATTGTACAGTCCGTCTTGATAGCATATAAATAAAGTAAGTTCTGCAAGTTAGACGTCTTGCGTGATTGTTCTGGTGTCTGTCTATGCAAGCCACTAAGAAGTAAGAAGTAGATCCTGGGTTTGAAGCCCATGCTCTGGAGCTTTTTTCATTTTATTTGAGGGATTTTATACGTAAATAAATAAAATGCAATGCAGTAGTTTTCAAAAAATCCGCTTCAAGACATTGACAGATGGGCCTACACCGCGCCGGCACGCCAAATGGGCATGCCATTCAGCTCGATACGAGAGAAAGCACCGTATTTACACGCCATGTCGACCACAAATTCGTATTTTCAAAATTTTAGCACCAAACTGAACATCAAGCGTACGTTTTATGACTCCTAGATGGTCTGGTTCACGCGATCAGGCTTAGGGCCAGTTCTTTTCGACGATTCTCCCAGAATCACCCTCCTCCCCAGCTTCTCCCAGAATCGTCACTCCATATTTTTTTTACAATCCTAGCTAATTAGACCTTAATTAGCTAGGATTGTAAAAAATATATGAAGTGACGATTATGGGGGAAGCTGGGGAGAGGGGTGATTCTCGGAGAATCACCCAAAAAAAACTGGCCCTTAATAGGCCAACAACGAACTCATGGCCCGAGCGATGATGGATGTTTCCTCGGGTGCTAGTGATCAGTCTGGATAGCGATGCAAGTTACTTAAAGAGAAAAAAAAGGAAAGTGATGCATATAGTATAGGTGGCCACTTCCCTAAAATGAAAATTAGAGGTGATCACAACGGTCCGTTGAAACACGACTGACAAATCGAGGAAACACGAACCCGCTCCTCCCCCGCACCGCTCCCGCAGGCGGACGGGGGAGCCCTAGCCGCCAGCCCCCAGCCCCTCCCCTCCGGTCGCTCCCTCCCTCGCCGCCGCCCCGAGTCGCCGCTGGGCGAAGCCCTGCCGGCATGGGCGGCGGCGGGGTCGCTTTTCCCCCTCCTCGCGGATCCTCGGCTGGTGCGGGACGGCAGGCCGCTGGAGGCGCCGGGCTATGGCGGGGCTCGGCGGCGCAGCTCCAGGCGCTCCTGGTGGCGGCAGGTCGTCGTCCCGGTGGGGTCTCGTGGTGGCACGGCGGCTGCCATGGAGGGGCGCGCAGGGGCGCGGATCGGCGTCGGCCGGCAGCCCGATCTGGATCCAGGCGGTGCGGGCGGCGAGGGCGGCGGCTGGGGTCCGGCTTCGGGCTCCCGGCGGCTGCGGATGGTCCTTCCCCGTCGCAGGCGCGTGGCGGTGCACCTCGGGCAGCGCAGGTTCCGGCGGCGGCGCGCGACCTCGGGCGGCGCAGCTCCGGGTGGTGAGGAGGCGGTGGCGCGGCCACTTGGCTGCGGGCTAGCACGGCGGCTTATGGCGGCGCCCTTCTGGCCCAGATCTGGGCCCTTTGGGGCCCATCTGGGCCTGGGCGGGCCTGGCTCGGCTCTGTCTGCGATGGCTCCGGCGGACGGAGGTGCGGCTCGTGCGAGGGGTTGCGGAGATGGCGGCGTGCCCACTGCAGCGCGGCGACGGGAGCTTCACGAGCCATTTTGTGCTTGGCCGGGCCTAGATGCCTGGTGTGCTCCTCTTGCTGTGTCCGGTCGGTGACCGCTGATGGCGGTGGAGGTTGTCCCCTCCCGCGTGGCTGCTTACTCTGCTGCTCCTCATTCCTGCCTGCTCCCTCTCGGACCCGTCGGCCCCGCTTCGCTCTCCATGGTGAGACGGCGGTGGTGACTCTAAGACCGTGGTGGCGCATGTTGGTGGGTGGCAAGTTTGGTGGAGCGCGACGGATCGGTCGAGGTGTGGGTGTGTGGCGGACGGGAGAAATCCTTGCCGGCTTGGCCGGCATCGACGCGGCGACGCCTATGGGCGTCGTCATTCCTTCCTGAAGGGCGTCGGGTATCCCCTCACCCACACCCGTCCGCGTACCGGGGGAAACCCTAGGACTAGTCCGGGCAGCAGCGTTGTCATCGTCGCATTTCTTCCTGAAGGTGTTGCTTGGTATGCGGTGGTCCGAAGTGCTAGGAGTGTGGTGGAAATCTTCGGAGGGCGCAACGGTTGCGGATCATCATCGTTCCTGTCGATCCGACTCTGTTGTCATTCGTTTCTTTTACTTTCTCTTTTTTTTTCTCTTGGACGTACTTGTGTTGTCTGCCCCAACATTGAGATCTCTATTGTATCGGGTGGTTGCTATATCAATATAGCGGGGCGAAAGTCTATTTCGAGGGAGAGGTGATCACAACCCTGAAGACTTCGAAAGATCAGAGATCAAGCCAATTTGCCACGAGATTCTGGAGGTGGCATATAGCTTTGAAAGTTGTGAGACTGTGCATGTTGGACGGTGGCCAAACGAAGTTGGGCATCTTTGGGCATATTTGTGGTGGCCAACCAAGCGAGAATAGGACGAGATGTTTATGGATGAACTATATCCTTGCTTTTCTTTCTCCTTGTATCTCAAACGAATTGTAATCCTATTGAGTAAGCAATGATAGTCTGTGATTCACAAATAAAAGAAATCAGTGAACCGCAAGTTCTTATGTTGTCCTAAGAAAACACCTTCTATAGATTTTTAGAGAAATTATCACATGTTCATTAGACATATACAAATTATAATGAATACATATGTGGACATTCAAAAAGACAAACGGAGCCTAGTTATGGTTCTAGCATATGGGTAGCTAACTTCCACGCACTCATATCAATGACTAGTATTTTGATGATATTTCAGCCTTTCATATCTTTCTTTACGGGCTCCTCTCATGTCAAGTTTGGTTTATTGCACAAAAGATCCCGAAAATAAAAAAATTACAACTTAACTCTGGGAGATCCCTATGCCAAAACTAATCATTGCCTGTCGTTGATCGTCGCCGCCACTACGGCACCACCAGAGAAAGACGCGACAACCTCTATACCAAGATCTGGAAGAGCTCCATTGTAGACCATGTTGTGTGAGCCGATTAAGCGGCCCGTCCCACACAATGGAGCCGAGTCTTTGTGGCACGTCGGCCGAGGATCATCCCAAGTCAGCTAGATCTTGACAATGTCATAATCATCCAACATGGTCAGAGAAGAAAAGTGTTGCCGCAAGCCACCATCCGCACACCGCACTCCAAAGACACGCACAACCTTTGCACAAGTTGACGCCGTCGCTCGAGAGGACACCAAAAAACAGCCACCACAAACTTAACATGGCTGGAACCGAAACCCCCAAGGCCTAGGACTACGGAGCGTTAAGAGGCGATCGAACGTATATGGGTAAATTGGTGCACCCCTGCGGGGTTAAATCTATTCGAATAGTCATGTACGGATTATGGACGACTTGGAGATGGTTTACTTGATCATAGAACTTTAACTAATAACTAATAAAACTTGCCAACCATGTGAGTGCATTTGGGATTCTTCTTTGTGGGTAATGCGGAGGGGAATTCAAGGATGTGTTATGTTTGCATTTAGGTTAGGTGGATAGAGTATATGGCTACTAAGTGTTCTCTTACCTTATCTCTGATAAACGCAAGTCGTAGCATGTCTCTATAGGAGGTTAGCGCTTGTTGTTCCTCAAGTCATGCCCCATTCCCTTTGAGAATGTTGCATAAGTAGATAAATATTTTGTAAGTCTTGCAAGTACAATTGAGTACACGTCTTGCTTTATTTACTCTTCTAGCCTTGATGCTACAAATCAGACAGTAGCATCTGGGGATAAGTAATCTCTAGGTGAAGGACAATGTTAGCTATGGTTATCTCCCAGACAATGGATTGGGCATGGATATGAACATCATTTGCTTTTCTTTAAACCTTCTTAAGGCATTTGTTAAACTTTACATGTCTAAGGTATATTCAGTAACACCAGGGATAGTACCCCTAATTTGACATTGGGTGTTATTTTATTTTTGCATCATATGCATTGCATCAGCACCATATCACATAAATTAAATAAATTATTTTGGATATTTTATTTTGCCATTTTGTTAATTGATGAACAAGCAAACCCTTCTTCCTTTCGATGTTATGCATCGAGACTCACCCCCAAACATTACATGCACTCTTTATATGATATTTGGGAGCTACCCAAATTATTTCACAATTTAGCACAAGCCTAGCAATCACTCACAGTTCAAACCCATTTATTCAATTAAATGGATTTATTTTCTAAATGAATATCAAATGAACTCAAAATTGAATTCATTTGGAGTTATTATAGTCTAGAGGGGGCCACGTATAAAAACTCAAGGCATTTGGAGTTTGTTTGATGCCTGGCAAATTAATACGTGGGTATATATAGGTCCACCCACGAAGAGGTAAGTGAGGAGGAGATACATAGCCTATGGGCCTCTCATTGCGCGCAGGAAGGACACAACCGGACAGTCTGGATGACAAGTGCCCAGACATTCCGACCGCGAGAGTGGGCGCATGGTAGACTCGACTATGGGAGGACGCAGGCGAAGACGCGGATGGCCGGACAGTCCGTGCAAAATTTGGTTGAATATATAGTCCGGCTGGCTAGACAAGGGTCGGCTGTCCGAGCGTTGTTCAACTACAACTTTTGGCTATCAGATGACCTCGAAGCTCATCTCGGATGGTAACCGGGATATCCAGCTTCTTGACGGCATTCACTCCTTCTCGCGCTTTTGTCTCCACTTTTAGGCTTCCCCACGAATAGTTGCTTTCTTGTGCATGACATCTTCCATTGGATGTTCGTCATTCTGCTCAAACCTATATCTATACTCATATATAGTGTAGGAATAAGTTTGAGTGCTAGCCATTGATATTACTACATCCAACGGCAGAAACAACGGTGAATATCCCTGCATTTTAAGCCGTAGATATTCAATCGAGCGGTCAATGTTCTCTTGGAGCTTAGCTCTGGAAACTTCGCTCGCACCCACATGCCCAGCCGTCGGCCCCCTCGGTTCGCTGAGCTGCATGTCTCCTCGTGACCCGGGCGTCATGTTTCTCCCTCTCTTCTCTTTGACCTAAAGTTCGGCAACTTCTTACCGGATTCACTCTTCCGGGTTCTAATCCATCGATCTGGCCGAAGCGCAAGAGCAAGCGGACGAAGGCATACACGTCGTCCGAGGACAAGCCCCTTTGCGAGTGTTGGAGGGATATTGGGCAAGACCCCAAGGTCGGCGCCGAACAAAAGGTATCGACCTTTTGGATTCGTGTCCATCGTGAGTTCCATGAGCGCAAGAAGTTTGCGCCGTACCAAATGCATAGCACACGCGGGTGGGTGTCCATTTCGAAGCGATGAAGGGTGATACAACAAGAGTGCAACAAGTTTTGGGAAACCCTTGAGAGCATCAAGGCACGCCCCGTGAGCGGCATCGGCATGCAAGACATGGTATACATGCGCCCCTCTTCGTTTCCATTCCCATTATGCTTGCATATCCATTTGCCCATATGCTTGCATGCTATTCATTTGTAGGCATTCCAAACATTGGAGGCATTCAAGGTCCAACATGAAGGCAAGTCCTTCAACCTCTCCCATTGTTGGACGGTCATCAATGGGGAGGAGAAGTTCAAGGCGCAATATGCCGCCTCATGGCGCGTGGAGGGAAGAAAGCCGTGGAGAAGGTTGGGGAGGGCGAGAAGCCATGGCCGCGGGGGAAGACCAACTCCAAGAAGGAGGACAAGCGGGATGCGGCATCGATCGCCTTGCTCACAACTGTGGAGGGCATGATGACCAAGGACTCAAGGGAGGAGAAGCGCCGGCAAGACAAGGAAGAGCAAATGAACGCCTTCATGGAGATCCAAAGGAGGAGGCTTGAGATGGAGGTGGAGAAGCAAGCGAGGATGCTTGAGATGGAGGCGGAGAAGCAAACTAAGATGCTAGAGATCGAGGCCGCCAATGCCAAGACCAAGGCGAAAGAAGTGGCTCTCGCTAGCATGATGACAGGGGTGGAGATCATGAAGGTGGACCTCAATACCGTGTCACCGAGGAAGAGGCCATGGTTCAAGAAAATGCAGGCCGACATGCTCAAGTTCGACGACGAGTGATCTATGACGGCGACCGCCATCCCTTTTTTTATGCCGGCAAGTGTGCTGGCATGACCACGGCCGAGATGGCGTGGTCGAATTTCCCGCCCCTTTGTTGTGTGCTGGCATGTGTGTTGGTCGCTGGCAAGTGCGCCAACATGAACTGTGTGGTGTATTCTGAAGGCTGGCATTGTATGTCGGCCGTTGGTATGGTGCCGGAATAAACTTTGGGCGACGGCATGACCGCTGGCATGATCTATGACCGCGGACCTTTCTAAATTTATGCGCGGACATAAAATGGATCGCGGGCGTTGAACGCACAACGACCCAAAAGAAAAACATGATGAACATCGTGCGGGCGGCCGACCCAAACGGACAAAATCGTCGTTCGTTTAGATCGACACATTGGAGTGCTCTAAGCTCCCGATCTAACGCAGCCCCCTTGCCAAAACCGGATCGATCCAGTCACAAGGTGGCAGCAGCTGCCATCATCATCATCTGCAACCGGGCCCATCACCGGGAGACGCTTAGCAAATTCAATTTGTTTTAGACCCTCTCTCCAGTTTTTATCATACTATGAAATAAATACTTTTTTCTTTTCCATCTCAAAATAAATGTCTCAACTTGAGTACAACTTTATATTTGTACTAACTCTAGTACAAAGTTATAAATATTTTTTCCTCCTCCGTCTCAAAATAAATGTCTCAATCTTAGTACAACTTTGTATTTATACTAAAATAAATGTCTCAACCTTAGTATAACTTTGTATTTGTACTAACTCTAGTATAAAGTTGACACACGGTATGTCTTCAGTTTCTGTTGCAAACTCTAGTACAAAGTTGATGCCGTTTTTTGTTCTGTGGTAGTGTCTGATTTTTCTTCTTTTGTGCTGAGGTTGCTGTTGTGGACTTGTGGTGTGGTTGCGTGAGTGTGCAATCAAAGTTCAGACGAAGCTTCTGCTTTGCTCGTGACTCACGAGAGTGAGCAGTAACAGTTTGAAGCTTAGCATTGGTTGGGCCCTATGAGCCCAGAAACTAATTTAATTTTAATGTGCTAAAAAATAGATGGAAAAACAAAACTACGACATCGAGGACTGCAAACTTGAGACAAGCTTAGTTTGCTCATCTCGGATGTTCGCAGTGCCTCTATGCCGTGGTTTCGTTAACCATCAGACCAGCTAACTCGGCCGCACCCCCTGTGGAAACCCCTCTGTGCCCTCGGACTTTTATACTGCGCGTTTGACTCATGCGCTGTGTGGCTGGGCGATGTGGGACTAAACGAATGCACCACCGCGTCATGTCGACTAGTCCTGGCCATGGGCCGCCTGGCCCGACGCTGCTCTCGGGCCGGGCCTGGGCCTAGGTTTTGAGCCCGAAGACTAGGTCGGGTCGGGCCTGGGCCCGCTGTTTCTGCCATTTCCTGAAGAGGCCCGGCCCGAGGCCCGAGGCCCGGTGTGTTTTTTGCTGTGACGGGCCGGGCTTGGGCCTGAAAATTAGGCCCGACGGCCGGGCCGGGCTCGGGCCTGAGTTTTCTACCTCAGGCTTGGTCAGGCCCGACCCGGCCCGGAGGATGGCCAGGTCTAATGTCGACCCGAGAACCTCTGGCTCCGGGCTTCATTTGGTGCTGGGATAATCGAGATTATACTAATGACAGTGTTTCTTTAGATTCATTTGTGGTAAAGTCATTACGAATAACAGTGTTGTTTCTCTAACCAAATACAATCCCGTTCTTGCCGTTTAAGGGGATCTCCAATGCTGACTCTTAAATCGTCCGCATCTGGCCGGACCGAACGGTCCGGACACATTGTGTTATCCAACACGGTACCTCATCCGTGTCCGGATCGGTCCGGACGTCTGTTTTTCCGCAAACCGGAAGTAAACTTCCACGTAAGCGTATGACACCCAAGTCCCACCCAAAACCCTCTTTTGCGATATCTTCAATGGACGTGCCGCTTCCCGCGTCATGCCGGCTCAGAGCCACAGTGGCAAGCATTGATGCCGCTCGATGTGACCGGACGGGAGGGTGATGTTGATTGACGCGACTAGACAGGTGACACCGCTTCAACACTGACACGTCGTCTCGAGAAACCAACTCTAGCCGCAGCGCCACATTGAAGAGGGTTGACCGTCCATTCGCCCGGCCACGGCTATTTAAGCATGGCGCCGCCCGCATCACACTCTCCACATCTCCACACATCGCACCCGCTCCTTTCTTCATCCACTCACTAGCGACGGGCAACTCCTGGGCCTCGGCGCCGGCAGGCAGATCCGGATCCAGCTCCGTATCTTGGCTTCGCCGTCCATGCTTTCCGAAGCCCTCTTCCTCCACGACGATCGGCTCTTTCGTGAAGGAGGAGATAGCCATATCCTCCGGCGACAAGGAGGACAAACCGCATCAACGACAACCACCGTAGCAGCCGCCCCTCCTCTAGGAGGCCGCGACGACGACGAAGGAGTACGAAGCGCAAATGGAGTTGATGCTTCGGCTCTTGCTCCTCCACGACCACAGTCCGGCGCTGCCACCAGAGCCGCTTTTCCGCCGCGTCAAGGCGGAGCCGCATTTGCCTCCACGCCGATGGGTGAACGCGGAGCCTCCTTTCCTCCATGCTCTCCCATGCGCAGCCGTGGCCTCCAAATCGAACGCTGCGTGAAGTAGGAGCGGGAGTCGTCATCGCCACGCCGCACGAAGGAGGAGAAGGAGTCGCCACCGCATAGCCGCGTTGGAGGTGCTGCCCCCTCCCCTGCTCCCCTTCCACGCGCGAAGGCGCGCAAGCGCATCCTCCACTACCTCGGCGGCAGAAGTTCATCCTCTCAAGGCGCAGGAGAGTGCGGACTCGAAAGGACTCCAATGTCTCAGCCGCCGCAAATCTCTCAAGGATCTGGAACTCGAACCGATCGAAGACAGCGGCGGAGACGAATAAGCGATGTATCCGCCTTCTCGACGAGGAGATGCTGAAGTACAGCGAGCTCTGAGCAAGACCGCCGCCGCCGCCTCCAGCAAGTCCCGCCACCTTAAATTTCATTTGAAATATGACCGGACATTTACAGTTAGCTTTGAGCTTTGGAGATAATTTGCATCTAAGAACTTTTTCTCTGTTATATGAATATACTTGTTCAAGTCCATCCGTTATGTGTTCATTCTTCACGGCTTAGAGTTGGCAGGTATACCACGTAAACTGGATGAAACGACTGTTTGATTTGAGGGAGGATTTGCAAACGAATAAGAAAATGCAAGACACAGGCCAGAGATACTTTAGACAACAGCTAAATTATTCACCCAAAAGTATCAACCGACGGCTTAACAAAGGGAAGGCACACGCACAACCCCGCTACCCCAGTAATATCCAGCACTCCATTTTACCGACTAACAATAACAGCTCACCAGCACTATATCCCCATGTCCAACGTGCTGGTACAGATTACATACTGAATGACACAGATTTATTGCCACCACAAGGGGGTATGGGATTGCTCTAGCTCTCGGCGCTGACTGCATCGGCTGTGGCTTCCTTCTCTTTTACCTCCTCCAAGCTCACCTCCCTCGGCTTGTGCTCCGTGGCGGGTGCCTTCTCGGTCTCTGCCTCGGCGGTGACTGTTTCATTTGTTTCTGGGGATGTGCTTGTGGTGCCGTCTTCTGCGGGAGCTGCCTTCTTGATGGTGCCGACCTTCACATATTTGCTCATGAACTTGTATTCCCAGTCTTGCAGGGCGTCGAGCTCAAACGGCCCGAGGCCAGAGGTATCACCGTTCAGGTCCTGGGGCTCGAAAGACATCTTGGCTAGAGCTCTGCTGGCGTCTTTGCCAGCGAATAGGGCATAAGGTCCACCAGGTCCGTAGAACATTCTGCAGAAAAAAGGTCAAAAGGATAATTAGAAATACGAACAGAAGAACAAAAGTATATGAGAGACTTGACGCATTCATCATATGAATCAGAGCATGATGACAATATATGACAGTAGAGGATCCTAACCCATGGATGACTATGCATCAATCATGAAACACGACAGATCACCTAAAAGTATCATTGGAAGTTAGGGAGTGTCCATCCATTAGTCAAGTTTTTGCTAAGGTGGATCCCACAGTGACCTCTTTCATCTCGCTATTTCTAGCCCAGCACTTGGAACATGAATTAAGAAGCTGCTACATAAATTTGGTTGCAGGTGAGCTTCAAAAATCATATGGCTTAAAACAAGCTCCAGGCATAGCATCATCCCTTACTGGGGAATCAGCCATACTGACCACTACTTTTTTTTCAAGAGTACACCAATGGCGTGCCATTTTTTTTTACAGAAGAGAGCAAAGTAAATTTACTAGAAGCTCGAGCACGAGGCGAACAACGGCTCAAGCACACCCACACATGACCACTACTTTAATCCTTAGCGGCCATACAAGGGATGGGGCCTGGTGCCCATCTTTTAGCATCTGATGATACAGATGCTCATAAAGCTCGGGATTATAGATCCAAGATCTGTTATATTAATATTCCCCTCCTCCCACAAGATATGTGTGCTCCACCAGCAACCATATCTTGCATACAAAAGGATAAAGATATGAAACCACATATCTTATAGCATTATTGAGCCTAACCATTTAACTATACATAAAAAAATGCAAAGGCCAAGAAACCCCTTTAATATAATTCGTGCAGTTGTTCAAGTGAAAAGTACCCAGCAGAAAGGGGCTTTGCTTACTCCAAAAGTAGTTCACCGACTATCCCAACCGGTTAAAAGTTCACTGTAAACTACCGCACCTGTTTTGATCCTACTCGATCTTGAACCCCCAATCATGATGAATTGCACAATTAATTCATACTCCCTCTGTAAACTAATATAAGAGCGTTCAGATCAGTAAATCACTATCTAAACGCTCTTATATTAGTTTACAGAGGAAGTACAAATATCAGTAAATCAGTCAACTGGTGTACTACCAGCATCACAACAGATTCACGAAAATACTAGTAAACCAGTCACCTGGTGTACCATAGAAGAATCGGTCAAGCACATCATAAAATCGGTGGATAAGAGCAACTATTACAAAGCAAACTATAGGGTTTCAGGCAGGCCGAGATACCTGCTCTGCGTGACGTCATAGATCTGACCCTTGATGGCCATCAGGAGAGGCTTCTTTGGGTCGGACCCATCGTACTGCCGGAGCTCCTCCTCGTCGACCTCGCCCAGCTGCACGGGCGGCGGCAGCGGCTCCGCCTCGGGCTCCTCGCGCGGCCGCTGCCTGGGAGTCGGCGTCGGCGCGAAGATCCCCGACACGACGTGGTACAGCGCGGCGGCGACCGCCACGGCGGTGAAGAAGGCCGTCGGGGACAGCCCCGTGTACGCTAAGATCGCCTGCTTCAGCGTCTCCCAGAGCTCCGCCACCGCCATCGTGAAGGCTGCTAAGCTCACCTCTTCCGACGAGGGGTTTGGAGACTTCGGGGATGAGGGGCGGGGCACTCTGGTCTTTTCGCGGCCTTCGATCTCGAGGGGAGGAGGGTGTGGAAAGAAATATCTCCCGAGTTTATAAGGGGCGGCGAAGGGTGGGAGGAGAGGTCGGGTGCGTGTGTGAGAATTTCTGGTTTGGGTGCCCATCAGTCAGGGACGGTGGCGGCTAGCGGAGCGGAGTTCTCTAGAAGGAATCCTTCGTACGCATATGACGAGACTTTGCGGGGAATCCCGGTGATTTTCTGCCTTTTATGTATAGTATCGATTGCTAGTATTACTGATTGGATGATCATTTTTTTTTTGAGAAAAGCACTCATATTCATTCGTAAGCAGCAGATACAGTACAAATACGAGTACTAGCACATACAGTACCACCACAGAACAACCAGAACAGCTGTCCCACCAACACATGCAGAGCACCCCTCAGAAAACAGAAATCACACACAGGTCCTTGGGCGACTGATCTTCTTCCTGCTACCTCATGCCACACCGAACGTCGCCACTGCCGGAGCAAGGACGAGTCGCCGGGCACGAAGCCAAGGGCAACGAGAGC
This sequence comes from Thinopyrum elongatum, assembly GCA_011799875.1. Classification (NCBI taxonomy): domain Eukaryota; kingdom Viridiplantae; phylum Streptophyta; class Magnoliopsida; order Poales; family Poaceae; genus Thinopyrum; species Thinopyrum elongatum. The sequence continues at coordinate 271,770,629 of CM022297.1, forward strand.
ACCATCGCCATATGGGCTTTGTGAGCCGCAGAAGAGTCCCGTCCCGACGGACGGGAACTGGGGGCGGGTACCGGAACATCGGCCAGGGGCAAACCCCGTACTCCCCTGACCCTGGGTCTGCCGCTGTCGCCGGCCAACACCGGAGAGAAGCAGCAACCCCACCACCATGCCCACCGCAGAGTCACAGCCGCCAGAAGACTGCAGTGGACGGATCTGGAGACGAGCCTCCAGTCCGCGACGCGGACGCGTCGCCGCTGCCGCAAGCCGTCGCAGCGAGCGCCCCAAAACTCCTATACAGGAGGGCCAAGGACAAGCCCTGCAACACCCCCTCCTCCCTGGTCCACCACCGTCGGCGGAGCCACCGACGCTAGTACGAGGAGAGGACCGGAGGAGACGCACCTTATTCCCTCGCCGCCGCGATGCCCTCGTTACGCCGCCGCCAACGGGAGACCCACACCTAGCCCTAACACACCCTAATCCCCCCCACCGGCCACAGATCCGGGTTCCCCGCCACCTCCCTGCGCCATCACGGCCGCCGGAGGCAGGGGGAGCCGCGGTCTCGCCGGCGGAGCTCCCTTCTCTCGCGTCGCCTCCTAGATCGCCTTTTACTGTGTCCCTTCGGGAAGGACCGAGAGAAGCGGTAGAGTGGCCCTCTATTGGATGATCATTTTAGGCTGCATTAGGTGCAGCCAGAAGGAATTCGTAGCCCAGATCCTTAAGCAGGAGCTCATAACGTATACGAATGGAAAGATTCCAGCTATTTTTTCCTACCACAATAGCAAGTATCGAAAAAAGGAGCCCGCGCGGGAAGAAATCGGTTCGTTTGGTTCTCTTGCTTGCATCTAAAACCTGGCATGCACGAACCTCAAAGAAGGTGTGGGTCTGTCTCTGGAGGAACAGTCGAATCGGCCTTTTTTGTGAACCAGGCTCGCTTTAGCCATGCGTGGCGAGTGCCTGCACGCTTGGGGAAGCGCGGGATACGATGGGACGTCTGATAACTCCCTCGCTCATTCCCGTCACCACCCTTGACAGTTCACACGCACTCTCTCTCCCCCTCACCTCACCAACCGTTCGGTTTCTCCGATGGCAGATCCGCCGTCTCGCCACGCCCCACCACTCCGGTCATCGCCGGCAGCAATCACATCTAGGAGAGGTGGATTGTCGGCCTCGCCGCCTTCGGACGGGATCTCGCGGCGGCAATCCATGCGCCCTCTCCGTTCTGCACCATGTCGCTGCCACGGCCCAATGAAGCGGCGCCGCCTCTCGCTCCGGCTTCGCCATCGGAGCCGGAGCTTCTCTTCTTGGGCTCAACGACGGTGGGTATTCAATACCCGTCGGCTCCGTCTTTTGCCGGCCCCTCTTATGGGGGTATTTTTACCCCCATTCGAGGATTTTCTCCCATGCGTCCGGTGCAAGGGGAGGGGAGCTCGAGGACGTCGGGCTCCTCGTCCAGCCGGCGCGCGACGAGGTCGACGGCACCGGCCATCGGAACGGCCGATTCTTCTTCTTCGCGGCGGCGGCACCCCTCTTCCTGCCGGAGTTTTCTCCATGGCCGACGTGCTCTCCACCGGCAACCCCCACAGTAAGCTCCTTTGATCTCCCCTTTGCTTCGTAGTCAGGGTTCTTAGGGTGGATTAGATTGTGGATAGTGGGTTCGATCCGATTCGATTCGAGCGGATTTGATCCGAATCCACTATTTTGGGGATGAATATGTGTGCATGCCTATCGTGTTGATGTTGTTCTTGATGTTTTGTGCTAAATGCTAGTGTTAGATTAGATTGATGATGGTGAATACTAGTTTGTTCACTACAAATGGTACTGTTGATGTTGTTCTTGCTGTTCTTAGCATTTTTCTTGATGGTGTTAGTGCTGCTCTTAGCATTGATCTTGCTGGTGTGAGTGATGTTCTTAGCATTGTTCTTGATGTTGTTGTTGACACATTGTTAGTTTGTTCACTCCACATTGTTGATGCTGTTGTTCTTAGCATTGCTCTTGTTGTGTAGTGATGTTCTTTGTGACGACCCCGGCTTAATCATGCACTAAACATACACGCAAATGCACATGATTAAGCCTAAGGACTCACTTGAAGATATCACAACACAACTCTAAAACATAAATAAAGTCATACAAGCTTTATATTACAAGCCAGGGCCTCGAGGGCTCGAATACATAGCTCGATGGCATACAAGCGTCAGCGGAAGCATCAGATATCTGGGTACAGATATAACAGAGTTACAGATAGGCCTTTAGAAAGGCGGGGCAAAATAAAACACTATGATCGAAAGGCGTAGGCCTCCTGCCTAGGACCCTCCGAATCTACTCCTGGTCGTCGGTCGGCTCCTCGTAGTAGTACTCGCCGGGAGGGTAGTAGTAGTAGTAGCCGTCGACGGGGGCAGCTGGCTCGGGGGCTCCGTCATCTGGTTGCGTCAATTGGATATGGGAAGAAAAAGAAAGCAAAGCAAACATGAGTACTCATCCAAAGTACTCAGCAAGCAAGGAGCTACACTACATATGCAACATTTTCAAAGGAGGGCTGTACATGTGGACTGGGCTGCAGAAATGCCAGAATAGAGGGAAAAGCCTAGTCCTATTGAAGACTAGCATCTTCAAGCATCTTCATCGGTCTTGCAGCATTAGAAGAGTGCAGATTAACATAATGTAAAGTAATAGTAATGTTATCAACCTCGCCCAGAGATCCTTCCTCGACTCCCTGCGAGAAAGCAATCCCAGAGCCACACTATCCAGTTATCATCTCAAGTCACCAGTTCTAGTTGTACCGATCGGGATATAACTCCGAGTGTCCGTTACCGTAGGACAGGCTATCGATAGATTAGATCTTCCCTGCAGGGGTGCACCAACTTACCCACCACGCTCGATTAACTCCGGCTGGACACACATTTCTGGGTCATGCCCGGCCTCGGCCAAACGATACGCCGCAACCCGACCTAGGCTCTAAAGAGAGGTCAGCACGCCGGACTAACCTATGCCCCCAGGGGTCTTGGGCCTTCGCCCTGGGAACCCTGCACGTTGTGAGGACGCTCCGGAAGCAGACCTAGCCCCCTTAATACAAGCGCGGGCTTAACCAGTCCAATCCAAAGCGGGCCGCTCCTCGCTGACGTCTATAGAGCTTCGGCTGATGTATACGACGCAGAACGCCCATACTATGCCCACGTGATGGTTAATGCTATCAGGCCAGAGGCCCCTCGGATCAAATATCCAAACCGTTAGTGTGTTGGTAGTGCGGTAACGAGCAGAGACTCACGAAAGATGAGACCCCGTCGCCCCGTCTCGAGGACTTGCGGCAAGGGCTAGGAATGTCCGGCCACGCCTCATAGATATCTCACGGGCACCTTCCAGGTCAACCCGACTCCATATCACTCTCATCATAAACTCGTGCGGGTACCCCTCAGGGCCAACCCGTCTTTATCCAGAATAAACAGTGTCAACAATAATGTAAAGGCATCCGTGTGGCTACCATATCAAGAAGGAATCCGAGGCATCACCCTCGTTGAATTCCCACCTGACGTAAACATCAAGGTGAACGGAGGAGGAATCACCCTCGAGGTCCACTCTTGAGGAGTTGCGCGACAGTGTCGTTATCGGGGGTGGTGTAGGAGGAATCACCCTCGCTGCCCACGACCGATTAACTAACCTATAAGGTTATCATCAGAAGTGCTGACGAGGTGTCACCCTCTGCACTCGATAGTAACCCAGTAGTGTCGAGCAACTAAGGGGAAGTGATGTGCGGTGCCGGGGCCTGGTCTTCGATCCCGTTGATCGGGTCTTCTGATGATCCAGTGGGGCAGTCGGGATAAAGTGGTGTCTCTGCTGGGTCTCTACCCAACCTATACTAAACAGTTTAGGATAAGCAGGTAGGTAACAATAGCAGGTTACAATAAACAGGCTATGGAGCAGAAATAGGATAACAGCAGCAGCAGTAACTTCTAATGCAAGCATAAGAGAGAAGAGAGTAGGCGATATCGGTATGCTCAAAAGGGGGGTGCTTTCCTGGAAGCTCTGCGGCAAGGGTCTGATCGTCAGGGGCGTAGTCGACCTCCGGAGCTGCGTCGGTCTCGGGAGCTACGTCGACGTCAGGGTCTACCGAGAGAGAAGAGGGGGAAGAAACATATAAATACACAGCAAACAATGCAATACATGGCATGCCATGCCTAGGATGCAGTGCAGGGTTGCCTAAAGATTTGTCTAAGTCATTATAGTTATTTTAGGATTTAAGTTGGATTTATTAACCGGTGTATATGCACTATTCATCTACCAGAAACGGACGGAAAGTTATGGGTTCTCCTACGTAGGGGGTTCCGGCATCAAAACAGACGACACGATTAGATTCGTCTCGTCGTTTTGATCAACTTTCATGGAGAAAGTTTTTCGATCTGAGCTACGGTTTATTTATTATGAATTTTCAAAGTTTAAACTATTTTCTGAAATTATTTTAAATTAACATAATTGGAAATATGACATCAGCATGATGCAATGATGACATCAGCAGTCAACTGGTCGGTTGACCAGGTCAAACCTGACCTGTGGGTCCAGTGGGACCCACATGTCAGCCTCTGTTATAAAACAGAGTTTATTTTAAAATAAACTGAATCTAATTAACTACTGGACCCCACCTGTCTAGACTAATTAACTTAATTAATTTATTTTTATTTATAAAACATTTTAGTTAATTAAAAGGGCGGTGGGGCCCGCATGTCAGTGGCATAGTGGGCGCCCAGTCAGCACGTTGACTGGGTCAACCCAGTCAACAGGGCCCTCGGACCCACCGGTCAGTGACCCAGGGGCGGGGCCCACCGAGCCACGTCGGCATCGGCGCCGGAGACAACTCCGGCGACCAAAATCGCGGCGACGCGTCGGAAATGTGCCACAGAGAATCGCGCGCGACAACTTGCGTTCGAACCGCCGCAACGTTCCGCGTCGATCTGTGGTGGCGCCGGACCAAAAGGTTGCCGGAAAAGTGGCCGGCGACGAGCTACGGCGGCAGCGCGATCGGGTCCTCGACGGGAACTATACTAGGAGGCACAGGGAGGCACGGGCTCGAGCTCGTTGGGCTCATGGAAGCACCAGGAGCTCGATGCCATGCCCAGGCGAGCACGACAGGGGCTATGGCCACAGCGGCGAGGTGATCCGCGGCGACGGGCTCACGGCAACGGTGACGAGGTAGCTACGGTGCGCGAGGGGGTCAACGGGGAGGAGCAGGGGACAAAGGAACTCACCGTGCAGCACGCAAGTTGGCCCTTGAGAGATTAGGAGCAGCAGAGGAGCTCGAGGTCGCCGGCGAGCACCAGAGACAGAGGAGAAAGGGGCGGTGACGTGCAGCAGCTACATAGCCTCCCCGCTCCAGCTGGGTGCACCGGTCGATGAAGCGGTCGCGGCGAACCTCCCTGGCACCACGGAGGAGGCAGCAGACGTCGGTGGCCACGGCGAGCAGCAAGGCACGACGGCGACGGCGCTCGGTGATGGATCTGAGGAAGAGGAGGAGCTGAGCGAGCGAGGGGGAAAGAGGGGAGAAGTGACGGAGATGGCAGGGGGATGGACGAGGCCTCAGCCTTATCCTCTCGTCGGCCGCGGCGTCGGCGTGTCGGCGCCTCGCCGGTGCGCGCGCGCCCAGCCACGGCGGCGTTGACACGTAGGGGGGAGAGAAGGGGATGGGCCAGGTGGGCTGGAATCGGGGCACTGTGCACTTAGGCCCAGTGCACAGTGCCTCTTTCCTTTATTTTTTTATTTTTTTGTTTTCTTTTATTCTTTTCTGTTACATTTTATTTTTATGTCCAATTGACTTTGGTGAAATATGCGACTCGGCCACATAATGCAATACAATAATCTGCACTGCCATGAAAAGTTAGGAGGCCAAATGATTTTTATTTGAATTTTTCATTATTAAGATAGCATTTAAAAATGCTGAATTGGTGCTGTTATATTTGCTAATGCTCATCTTACACATAAGTGATGTTGTGTTCCTTAACAGCAAATAGTTTTAGATTATTTGTTAAAAGGTGAACATTTTTCCCACAAGTTTTGAGCAACTTCATATTTCACTTTTGAATTTGAGTTGATTTTCAGAATAGAATTTGAATTGTTTTGATTAACCACTATGACTAGGCACTACAAATGAAGTGACTTGGCATTATTAGCAGATGATCACAGTGGCTATTACAAGGGGGTGTTACAAATTCTCCTGCTCTAAAAGAAATTCTCGTCCCGAGAATTTAGGAGGTAGAAGGAAAGAGGTCGGGATATTCTTCCCGAAGATGATCCTCGCGTTCCCAAGTGGCGTCGTCTTCAGTGTGATTCGACCACTGCACTTTAAGGAACTTGGTTGTCTTCTGACGGGTTCGACGTTCAGCTTCATCGAGAATGCGGATCGGATGCTCCTTATAAGAAAGATCGTCTTGTAATTCGAGCATCTCATGATCCACTGCGCGGTGCGGAGATTCCTTGAAGCATTTACGAAGTTGCGACACATGGAAGACATCGTGGATATGAGAGAATTGCAGTGGCAACTCCAATTTATATGCCACCTATCCACGTCTGACAACGATGTGAAAGGGGCCGATGTAGCGTGGAGCTAGCTTGCCCTTGATTCCGAAACGAGGAGTGCCCTTCATAGGAGTGACACGAAGATAAGCTTGATCACCTGGTTGATAGGTCAAGCCCCATCGTTTACGATCGTAGTTGCTCTTCTGGTGGTCCTGAGCCGCCTTGAGATTTTCTCGGACAATGCGGACTTGTTCTTCGGAGTGTTGAATAATGTCCGGTCCCACGAGAGGTCATTCCCCAGTTTCCGACCAATTCAGAGGGGTTCGACACTTACGTCCATAAAGCACTTCGAAGGGGGCCATTTTCAAGCTGGCTTGATAGCTGTTATTATAAGAGAATTCGGCAAACGAGAGAGATTCTTCCCACTTCTTACCGAATGATATAACACATGCCCGAAGCATATCTTCAAGCACTTGATTTAGTCGCTCGACTTGGCCTTGGGATTGGGGATGATAAGCTGAACTCCAGGTAATGTGAGTTCCCATAGCTTCTTGGAAACTTTCCCAGAACTTGGAGGTGAAAAGACCACCACGGTCCGAACTGATCTCCTTCAGAATACCGTGGAGTGAAACGATTCTGGAGATATACAATTCTGCTAGCTGGCTAGCAGTGATAGTCTCCTTGACAGGCAGAAAATGTGCAACTTTGGAAAGTTGGTCGACGACGACAAGAATAGCATCGTGACCCTTCCGAGACTTGGGAAGGCCAGTAATGAAGTCCATTTGCACTTTATCCCACTTCCACAGAGGAATAGGAAGTGGTTGAAGAATTCCAGCAGGCTTCTGATGTTCTGCTTTCACGCGACGGCATACGTCACATTCAGCAACATATCGAGCAATGTCCTGCTTCATTCTGGACCACCAGTACCTTTGACGAAGATCGTGATACATCCTGGTGCTACCCGGATGGATAGACAGCGGTGTATCATGTGCCTCCTTCATGACTTTGTCAGTCATAAGTTCGAAGCGAGGTACCACAATGTGGTCTCGGAAATATAAGGTTCCATCTTCAGATAGCGAGAAATCCCTGTACTTCTCAAGGTGAAGCTCTTTCTTCATTAGATCTACTTCGGCATCTTTGGCTTGCGCAATCTTAACAGCTTTCTCAAGGTTTGGCTGTACCACAAGGTTATTAAGAGAACCCTGCGAAATGATACGGAGATTCAACTTGCGCAGTTCTTCATATAGTTGGGGTTGAGCTTGCTTAACCATGAGGTTGTTGCAATAGGACTTGCGGCTCAAGGCATCCGCCATTACGTTAGCCTTGCCAGGGGTATAAGAAATACCACAGTCATAGTCCGTGATTGTTTCCAACCATCACTGCTGACGGAGATTAAGATCCGGTTGAGTAAACAAATACTTCAGACTCTGATGGTCGGTATATATCTCACACCGGTTACCAAGAAGGTAATGTCGCCACTGCTTCAAAGCATAGATCACAGCAGCAAGTTTGAGATCATGCACTGGATAGTTTTCTTCATGCGGACGCAATTGTCGCGAGGCATATGCAATTACCTTTCATTCTTGCATTAGGACATAGCCTAATCCTTGACGAGAAGCGTCGCAATAAATTACAAAGTCTTTGCGAGAATCCGGAGGAGCAAGCACTGGAGCAGAAGTAAGCTTGTCCTTGAGGGTCTGGAAACTTTCCTGGCATTTGTCTGTCCACTCAAACTTAACGCCTTTTTGGAGCAGATTAGTCAGGGGTTTGGCAATTTTGGAAAAGTTTTCGATGAATCGGCAGCAATAACTTGCAAGGCCGAGAAAACTTCTCACTTGCTTGGCATTTTTTGGAGGAGTCCAGTCAAGAATAGCCTGAACACGCTCCGGGTTAACGGCGATACCGTCCATGGAAATCACATGTCCAAGGTACGTTACTTCGGAAAGCCAGAATTTACACTTGGAGTACTTGGCATACAACTTGTGTTCACGAAGCCTTTCCAGAACACGACGAAGATGTTCAGCATGTTCTTCTTTATTCTTCGAATATACCAGAATATCATCCAGATATACCACGACGAACTTGTCAAGGTAATCCATGAATATATAATTCATCAGGCGGGTGAACGTAGCTGGAGCATTTGTTAAGCCAAATGACATGACGGTGTATTCATAGGAGCCATAACGAGTAACAAAGGCGGTCTTCGGAATATCCCCTTCGTGGACACGGATCTGGTGATAACCCAACCTCAAGTCGAGTTTAGAGAACACCGAAGATCCAGCAAGTTGATCATATAAATCATTGATCCGAGGAAGCGGATATTTATTCTGAATGGTTGCCTGGTTGATAGGGCGGTAATCTTGAACCAACCTATTCGTACCATCTTTCTTCTTGATGAAGAGAGACGGTGCTCCCCAGGCAGAGGAACTAGGGCGGATGAAGCCCTTCTTAAGTGACTTGTCGATTTCTTCCTTAAGCTCGAGAAGGTGGTGCGGAGGCATCTTGTAAGGACGCTTCGCAATATTAGTGGTGCCGGGCTTCAAGTCGATGATGAACTCGACAGCTCTAGCAGGGGGTATTCCTGGAAGTTCTTCTGGAAAAACATCCTAGAGGTCACAGACGACTGGAATGTTTTCGATCCCCTCAAGCGGAGAAGCGTTCAACACATTCAAGGCATAAATTTGGGCCTCGGCGTTCTGAGTGATATGAGCATGATAATTCACTAGCTCATTTGATGGGTGTAGAAGATGAACAACCTTAGTGGCACAATTGATTGAGGCGTGGTGAGCCTTCAACCAATCCATTCCCAGAATAAGGTCAATTTTGGAAGAACTCAGGATAATTGGGAGTGCCTGAAACTTCAACCCCTCAATTTCAATAGTGACTTCGGGGCTGAACAGGGAGGCTCGACATCTACCCGCGGGAGTGTCAACCCATAACGGATGATGCAGGTTGTCACACTTAATGCCATGCATGAATGCAAAGTCTTCTGACATGAATGAATGCGATGCTCCTGAATCAAATAAAACAGAAGCTGGTACCGAATTAACAGGAAGTGTACCCATCACAGTAGCTGGTTGGTCTGGGTCTTCATTCATGTTGACATGAAAGGCCTGCCCACGACCATAAGAAGGTCTGGCATTGTTGTTACGCTGCTGAGGAATTCCACGGCCATTACCACGGCCAGCAGGAACAGGCACAAGCTGATTCTGACTCTGAGAATAGTCTCTGGCACGGTGACCTGGCTGGCCACACTTGAAGCAGAGTCCACTGTCTGGACGTGGTGCAGGAGCTCAAGGTGGTGTAGCTCGAAGAGGCTGCCTCGGTGGTGGAGGAGGCAGACGAGGTGTAGCATAAGCAGGTCTATACACTGGAGCTGTGGGACGATACATGCTTTGTGGAATCCATATGCGGCGCTTCTGAGAAGACGAGCCCGAAGATGAGCCCGCTTCACGGGTGCGTCTGGTCGCTTCCTTGTGCTTCTTCAGACCAGTCTCGACCATGATGGCCTTGTTCACCAAGGTGGCGAAGTCAGGAAAGTCTTGGACGAGCAGGGCTAGCTGAATGTCATGGTGTAGCCCTTCATGGAACTTCTCCTGTCTACGAGCATCAGTGGGGATGTCTTCTTCAGCGTAGCGAGACAAATCAAGGAACTCACGCTGATAGACTTCTGCAGTCTTGTTGCCTTGAACGAGGCTGCGGAACTCGGCCTTCTTTCGATCTATAACTCCTTGAGGGATATACCAAGCATGAAAAGCAGCCTTGAATTCCACCCAAGTGACGATAGTTCCAGGAGGTAAGGTTTGTCTGTGAGTTGCCCACCATTGTGCTGCGGGTCCCTTCAGGAAGTAGGTTGCGAATGTGACATAGCTGACAGGGGGAACATCAGCTGACTCCATCTCATAGAAGATGTCACGCAGCCAGTCATCGGCATCCAGCGGATTAACTGTGTTGCGAAATACCGATGGGTTGAGACGCACAAACTCTGGCAGCGTGATTGAAGTTGGCTGCTGGTTGGCATTGGGACGGGTAAATTGATCCATAATCCCCGTCATGAACTGACGGTTGAGTTCAAATTGTTGCATCATAGCAACCATATAGTCAGGCAGTGGCGGCGGTGGTGGATTGTTATCACCCATCCTGCTGAATTCAACAGGGGTAGTTTAGCAGAAGCTATTGCGAGTGTTTAGCAACAAGCATGATGTAACACGATAGAATTTAAGTAATGTAATAGATGCTTAATAGTAGTCATTTAAGACATACAGATCCATACAGAGTCGGTTACAATCGGACAGCATAACGGCGCAAATTCAAAGTTAGACATACTAGGCGGCACGCAGGCACGCGGTAAGGAAGTACACAACGAGGCATAGCAAAGGCTACATCAACGTCGGAGAAAACCACTGAAACGGGGTAGCTGCAAGTGCGGATGACGAATGTTCGTCGCAGAAGGATCCTGCACTCCATGTGCACTCTGATGCTGAACCCGGTCTTGAACTGAAAGAAGAGGTCCACGTGCAGGTGTGTGACCTCCCACAGCAGGCCAATCGATCCCTGGTGGCATCTCGGTCCTGCGCGGGTAAAGGATGTGCTCCGGATGTATCCATGCACGAACAGCTGGTAGCAACTGCGTCATAGCATCGTAGAGTCGTGCTCGAGTGGCAAACAACTCGATGGCAAGAGCCCGAACAGTGCGATCCAGAGCCTGAGTGCACTGAATCAGAACTCGCGGATCGTAGCGACGAGGCTCGTACGGGGCACATATAGCTGTGTAGTATCCAGTAGCATCTCCAGCAGGGGCATACGGAATGTATCGAAACTCAAAAGCATCCAAGCTAGCGCTGAGATCTCCTCGGAGACGTGCGACAGCAGAGTAGGCAGCATCATGGACTGCCATCTCAATCGTCACGCCGATACCGTGGAAAAGGTACAGCTCAGTGTCTAAGTCATCCTGCTGATCATAGATACGAACATCAGCATAGTACTGCTCCTGGTTGAACTCACGGTAAACCTCGTAGACCATGTACTAGGGGTACCAGCGGTAACCCAGTCGGGTCAGGAGGGCGATCAGGACAGCTGGAAAATCAGGGGCATCACGAGCCCAAGTACGAAGCACAAGCTGCGTTGTAGGGCGTGGTGGAAACAGACGATCCATCTGAAATAAAGAAAATTCAGGATTGTCATTTGACGACGAGAAGTACAAGAAATCTCGGAGAGAAAGGTTAAACAAAACAATGGAAAGGAAAATGATTATGAGACTAATCAGATCAATGACAAGGAAATCGCATAGATATCTAGCTCACCGGGAGGACGGGATTTACGAGATCCTAAGTGTCGGCGTTAGTAAATTTATTTAACCCAAATAGAAGAGAGATCAGAGTCCCAGAGTAAAGATGAGGAATAAAAGATCCTAATACCACCCAGTTGGCGACGTGGGCCCGTAAGCCACACAGCCAAGTTAGTAAAACATTTTTGGACCACTAGACTCAACTTCGGCCAAGGAGTTGGAAAGGGGATTCCTAGAGGCAGTCGGCTCTGATACCAACCTATGACGACCCCGGCTTAATCGTGCACTAAACATACACGCAAATGCACATGATTAAGCCTAAGGACTCACTTGAAGATATCACAACACAACTCTAAAACATAAATAAAGTCATACAAGTTTTATATTACAAGCCAGGGCCTCGAGGGCTCGAATACATAGCTCGATGGCATACAAGCGTCAGCGGAAGCATCAGATATCTGGGTACAGATATAACAGAGTTACAGATAGGCCTTTAGAAAGGCGGGGCAAAATAAAACACTATGATCGAAAGGCTTAGGCCTCCTGCCTAGGACCCTCCGAATCTACTCCTGGTCGTTGGTCGGCTCCTCGTAGTAGTACTTGCCGGGAGGGTAGTAGTAGTAGTAGCCGTCGGCGGGGGCAGCTGGCTGGGGGCTACGTCATCTGGTTGTGTCAATTGGATATGGGAAGAAAAAGAAAGCAAAGCAAACATGAGTACTCATCCGAAGTACTCAGCAAGCAAGGAGCTACACTACATATGCAACATTTTCAAAGGAGGGCTGTATATATGGACTGGGCTGCAGAAATGCGAGAATAGAGGGAAAAGCCTAGTCCTATTGAAGACTAGCATCTTCAAGCATCTTCATCAGTCTTGCAGCATTAGAAGAGTGCAGATTAACATAATGTAAAGTAATAGTAATGTTATCAACCTCGCCCAGAGATCCTTCCTCGACTCCCTGCGAGAAAGCAATCCCAGAGCCATACTATCCAGTTATCATCTCAAGTCACCAGTTCTAGTTGTACCGATCGGGATACAACTCCGAGTGTCCTACCGTAGGACAGGCTATCGATAGATTAGATCTTCCCTGCAGGGGTGCACCAACTTACCCACCACGCTCGATTAACTCCGGCCGGACACACATTTCTGGGTCATGCCCGGCCTCGGCCAAACGATACGCCGCAACCCGACCTAGGCTCTAAAGAGAGGTCAGCACGCCGGACTAACCTATGCCCCCAGGGGTCTTGGGCCTTCGCCCTGGGAACCCTGCATGTTGCGAGGACGCTTCGGAAGCAGACCTAGCCCCCTTAATACAAGCGCGGGTTTAACCAGTCCAATCCAAAGCGGGCCGCTCGTCGCAGACGTCTATAGAGCTTCGGCTAATGTATACGACGCAGAACGCCCATACTATGCCCACGTGATGGTTAGTGCTATCAGGCCAGAGGCCCCTCGGATCAAATATCCAAACCGTTAGTGTGTTGGTAGTGCGGTAACGAGCAGAGACTCACGAAAGATGTGACCCCGTCGCCCCATCTCGAGGACTTGCGACAAGGGCTAGGAATGTCCAGCCACGCCTCATAGATATCTCACGGGCACCTTCCAGGTCAACCTGACAACATATCACTCTCATCATAAACTCGTGCGGGTACCCCTCAGGGCCAACCCATCTTTATCCAGAATAAACAGTGTCAACAATAATGTAAAGGCATCCGTGTGGCTACCATATCAAGAAGGAATCCGAGGCATCACCCTCGTTGAATTCCCACCTGAGGAGGAATCACCCTCGAGGTCCACTCTTGAGGAGTTGCGCGACGGTGTCGTTATCGGGGGTGGTGTAGGAGGAATCACCCTCGCTGACCACGACCGATTAACTAACCTACAAGGTTATCATCAGAAGTCCTGACGAGGTATCACCCTCGGCACTCGATAGTAACCCAGTAGTGTCGAGCAACTAAGGGGAAGTGATGTGCGGTGCCGGGGCCTGGTCTTCGATCCCGTTGATCGGGTCTTCTTATGATCCAGCGGGGCAGTCGGGATAAAGTGGGGTCTCTGCTAGGTCTCTACCAAACCTATACTAAACAGTTTGGGATAAGCAGGTAGGTAACAATAGCAGGTTACAATAAACAGGCTATGCAGCAGAAATAGGATAACAGCAGCAGCAGTAACTTCTAATGCAAGCATAAGAGAGAAGAGAGTAGGCGGTATCGGTATGCTCAAAAGGGGGGTGCTTGCCTGGAAGCTCGGTGGCAAGGGTCTGATCGTCAGGGGTGTAGTCGACCTCCGGAACTGCGTCGGTCTCGGGAGCTACGTCGACGTCGGGGTCTACCGAGAGAGAAGAGGGGGAAGAAACATATAAATACACAACAAACAATGCAATACATGGCATGCCATGCCTAGGATGCAGTGCAGGGTTGCCTAAAGAAATGGTCTAAGTCATTATAGTTATTTTAGGATTTAAGTTGGATTTATTAACCGGTGTATATGCACTATTCATCTACCAGAAACGGACGTAAAGTTATGGGTTCTCCTACGTAGTGGGTTCCGGCATCGAAACAGATGACACGATTAGATTCATCTCGTCGTTCTGATCAACTTTCATGTAGAAAGTTTTTCGATCTGAGCTATGATTTATTTATTATGAATTTTCAAAGTTTAAACTATTTTCTAAAATTATTTTAAATTAACAGAATTGGAAATATGACGTTACATGATGCAATGATGACATCAGCAGTCAACTGGTCGGTTGACCAGGTCAAACCTGACCTGTGGGACCAGTGGGACCCACATGTCAGCATCTGTTATAAAACAGAGTTTATTTTAAACTAAATTGAATCTAATTAACTACTGGACCCCACCTGTCATATGCTAATTAACTTAATTAATTTATTTTTATTTATAAAACATTTTAGTTAATTAAAAGTGCGGTGGGGCCCGCGTGTCAGTGGCACAGTGGGCGCCCAGTCAGCATGTTGACTGGGTCAACCCAGTCAACGGGGCCCCCGAACCCACCGGTCAGTGACCCAGGGGCGGGGCCCACCGAGCCACGTCGGCGTCGGCGTCGGAGACAACTCCGGCGACCAAAATCGCGGCGGCGCGTCGGAAATGCGCCACAGAGCGTCAAATCGCGTGCGACAACTTGCGTTCGAACCGCCGCAACATTCCGCGTCGATCTGTGGTGGCGCCGGACCAAAAGGTTGCCGGAAAAGTGGCCGGCGATGAGCTACGGCGGCAGCGTGATCGGGTCCTCGACGGGAACTATACTAGGAGGCACGGGCTCGAGCTCGTTGGGCTCATGGAAGCACCAGGAGCTCGATGCCGTGCCCAGGCGAGCACGACAGGGGCTATGGCCACGACGGCGAGGCGATCCGCGGCGACGGGCTCACGGCAACGGCGACGAGGTAGCTACGGTGCGCAAGGGGGTCAACGAGGAGGAGCAAGGGACAGAGGAGCTTACCGTGCGGCACACAAGTTGGCCCTTGAGAGATTAGGAGCAGCAGAGGAGCTCGAGGTCGCCGGCGAGCACCGGATACGGGGGAGAAAGGGGCGGTGGCGTGCAGCAGCTACATGGCCTCCCCGCTCCAGCTGGGTGCACCGGTCAATGAAGCGGGTGCTGGTGAACCTCCCTGGCACCACGGAGGAGGCAGCAGACGTCGGTGGCCACGGCGAGCAGCAAGGCACGGCGGCGACGGCGCTCGGTGATGGATCTGAGGAAGAGGAGGAGCTGAGCGAGCGAGGGGGAAAGAGGGGAGAAGTGACGGAGATGGCAGGGGGGATGGACGAGGCCTCGGCCTTATCCTCTCGTCGGCCGCGGTGTCGGTGTGTCGGCGCCTCGCCAGTGCGCGCGCGCCCAGCCACGGCGGCGTTGACACGCAGGGGAGAGAGAAGGGGATGGGCCAGGTGGGCTGGAATCGGGGCACTGTGCACTTAGGCCCAGTGCACAATGCTTCTTTCCTTTATTTTTTTATTTTTCTATTTTCTTTTATTCTTTTCTGTTACATTTTATTTTTACGTCCAATTGACTTTGGTGAAATATGTGACTCAGCCACATAATGCAATACAATAATTTGCACTGCCATGAAAAGTTAGGAGGCCAAATGATTTTTATTTGAATTTTTCATTATTAAGATAACATTTAAAAATGCTGAATTGGTGATGTTATATTTGCTAATGCTCATCTTACACATAAGTGATGTTGTGTTCCTTAACAACAAATAGTTTTAGATTATTTGCTAAATGTGAACATTTTTCCCACAAGTTTTGAGCAACTTCATATTTCACTTTTGACTTTGAGTTGATTTTCAGAATAGAATTTGAATTGTTTTGATTAACCACTATGACTAGGCACTGCAAATGAAGTGACTTGGCATTATTAGTAGATGATCACAGTGGCTATTACAAGGGGGTGTTACATTCTTCATAGGATGATCAACATATACTTGTGTAGTGATGTTGTTGTTCTTACCATAGTGTGTATGTTGTGCAAGTGTGTTGGATGTTGTTCTTGCTGTTGTTAGGCTACATGAATGGATGATCAACATAGGACATTGCATGTGCATGGTAGTAGGACATACCTGAATGCCAAAAATAGTAGTAGGACACACATGATCAGAGTAGGACAAAGCATGTGCATGTGCATTTGGGATGTTATGATAGCACCGATCATTGCTTGCTCTGATCATTGTTAGCTTTGATCAGTGTTAGCATTGATCATTGCTAGCACTGATCAGTGTCAGCATGGATCAGTGTTAACTTTAATCAGTGTTAGCTCTGATCATTGGCATTTACACTGCCAATGATCATCTTTCATTGTTGCTAATTGTTGTCCACCTTGCTGGCAAGATAATCAAGACGGAGTGGGACAGAGCCGGCGTAGGAGCGCAGGTCGTCATCGATGTAGAGGGTGCGGAGGACCTCATCCCCACGAACAGGTGGCTGAAGAGAGCGATGGTGCCTGGAAGGGTGGAGTACATGAGCATGCCGCTCGGCGCTGGCAGGGGACCAAGGACGGGCCACGAGGATGGTGCACAGGAACCTATCAGGTTCTACGTGCAGATCCATAACCAGGAGGACATCACCATGCTCGTCATCCCGCCTGCCTACAGGCCGGTGATGAAGCAATGGCTGGTCACGGGCCCTTCTTGTGTCGTCAGCCTCTCCGCCAACAAGTGGTGCGAGTTCTGGGTCCATGTGCAGTTGTTCAAGGGGCACATGGTGCTCGGGTGCGGCTGGGAGTACTTCTGCCGTCGGCACAAGATCATCGCTAGCGACCTCCTAGTCTTCAGGCTCTCGGGGCTAGGTCTGAAGGTGCAGATCTTCAACGCCAACACCTCAAACATCTGCAGGGTTCGGTGCTCCAAGCACAGCTGTGTCGGTGACATCAATCAGGCCATGTAGTTCGGCTGTCAAGTCTGAACTAAAGTAGTTTAGGTTAAGTTTGAACTTATCTTATGTTGTGAACATGTCCATATCTTGTCCTGGGGTCCAGCATGGGCATGGGATGCCCTGTTGTTTAAACTTATGCTAGTAGTGTTCTTATGTGCTGCTTACACTACAAAAAAAAACACTTCCGTGATGGTACGTGTTTGTCACAGTAGGTCACGTTTTCTGTCATGCATGTACATCCATGACGATTTTATGACAGAATCAAGATAGTCATACCTGTGCCGTCGTAGAAGTGTTCCATGACAATACTCAAATTATCATCACGGAAGTGTCCACTTCCATGACGATAAATGGTGGGTCATGGAAGTGTTTTCGTCAAGGGTAACCGACACGTGGCATCCACCATAATAGGTCGCCGTTAAGCTATCGGATCCAGTTTTGGATCCGATAACCCGTTAACAACAACGACCAATGGCGATTTTCCATGTGTAAAATTCTCATTGGCCGAAGGAACCACGTATCAGCTCCGCGTTGAGACAGATGTTATCCAGCGAATGGACGTGACGTGCCTATGATACATCGACACGTGGCTCGGCCCAACAGTGGCCCATTTAGGTTAAAAGGCCGGCCCATTTGACTTGGTCAAAAGGTAGCGGGTCGGCCCACGAAAAGCCTGTTAACGACCTGTTCGCATATAGCCCATTTACAGCCCGCTAACTCATGGCCCGTTATGGCCTATCCAAATTAGGCCCAGCAGGGTCATGTGGGCTGTCCAATATTATTCCAGCCCATTGTAACTTTCGGCCCATGTATGGCCCAGGATGTCTTTCGACCCATATGAGGCCCTTTGTAACTCTGGGCCCTTTAATGGCCCGTGGTGAAACTGGCCAATAATGAATAGTATATCACTTTATACCCATTAACGGCCCATTATTCAGTTGGGCCGTTTCTAGCCCGTATTATCTTTCGGCCTTCTAAGGGCCCGTTTATTCTTGGGCTCATTTCCAGCACTAGATTACTTACGGTCTGTTACTGGCATGTTCCGTTGATGGGTCAGATTCAGCCCGTGGTTACAGTCGGCCCATTTTTGGCTCATTAATCCATTGGGCCGTTTTCATAGCGTCATCTAATACGACCCATTAACAACCCGTTATGCCTGTCGATAGAATTAAGCCTATTATACATACCGGCATATTAACGGCCCGTTATGGTCGGCCCCATAAACAGACGATTCCCATTTTAGCCCGTTTACGGTCCGTTATTGGTCCACGAATAGTATGGTCCATGTTTGGCCAATCGATCATACGGCCCGTAGAAGGCCCATTGATTCTATGACCCGTAGAAGGCCCATGGAGCCTACGGCCCGTAGGAGGCCCATGGATCCTACGGCCCGTAGGAGGCCAATACTACAGCAGGTAGTAGGACCATGGTTACAACGGTCCGTATGTGGCCCATGGTTATTGTGGCCTAGTTCTTAAAAAAGGTTATTGTGGCCACTAGCAAACCGCGAAAAAAGAACTACAGTGACTACAAGCAAGCAAATAAACATGACAATAAGAAAATAAATAAGCAAGCAACTTACGCTAGGCTATAATAGCTATTACACATATTACATCCACTGCGCATCAAAACTCACCATCAGTGCAAATATAGGGAACAAAGCAGCATATTACATACACTGGGCATCTAAATTGACCACCGATGCAAATAAACGCTCCAGCAAAACAAGTCCATGACTGAAACAACTTCAGAAGAGCTCAAAAAACGTTATCCCGGGTATCCATCATGCTGGCAATAAGCTTAGCAAGCTTATTACTCCCTCCGTTCGGAATTACTTGTCGCAGAAATGGATGTATCTAGACGTATTTTAGTTCTAGATACATCCATTTCTGAGACAAGTAATTCCGAACGGAGGGAGTAGCTTTCTCTTGTTTGGCGCTAAAATCCTTTAATGCTTGCTATTGCACCAGAAAGTATGCATATGAATTCTGTGGGGACTTCCTCAGTCCTTCGGCTTCTTGGCGCAGCATAGCTGATCGATGTCCTTCAGCTTGTAGTCAAGACTCAAGAAATTGAACTGATTCAGATAGCAAGTTCGAAGAGCTTGTGGCAGCGGTAGTGGCCAGTAACTCGAACACTACATCAAGACATGACTTTGGGGTTGTATCACTGTCTTCAAGATAGTTTTTATTATCTGTTTTATCAGCTTTGTTGGAGACCAACAAGGCTGTCTCACTATCCCGAACCTTATCTGCATTACTTCCTTTACCATTGCTTAATAAGGTACTCTTCTCCAATATTCTGTCAGCATTCTAAAAGAAGAAACAAGCAGACACATAATAGGTTTAGCATGTAGTATATGAAACTCATTTTGGTGAACCAGTTCAGTAGTAAGGTGGACAGGATTGAACTACAAGTCTTCTATTGCGAAGTAGTACATAATAAAAGCATCAAACAAACATATATCTACAGGGGCGAATATACGTGCATCGCTGTGGGGGCGAATGCCCCCACTTGATTTTTTGGCCCACTTATGCTAGGCCCAGGATATTCAGCGTTGCCCCCATTCAGGCCAAGATATTTGCCCCCACTGCTTTATTTTCTATTGTATTTTAAAGCTCATGTATGAGAAATAGATAGCTTATTGGCCCAGCTACTCATCTAGCGAGAATGACGAGAGGCGAGCAGGCCTCATGCGCGTATGATGTTTCTCATCGCTAGAAACGTAGTTTTCATGAGAGACCCCACGCCGCCGCCTGCGGCTCTACTGCCCTATAGATACACGATTATACGACGCCCCTCCGCCGATAGCGATCATCTGTTGTCAGCGCACTGCACACACCGGCCGGCCGGCTTGCCATCCCTAAGGAAGAAGCTCTACTGATCAATATCAAGGTAATACGTGAGACCTAGGTTTAGTTCTCTTATTATCTATTCTGATTTCCATGTTAAAAAGTTAGCAAATTGTATCAAATATCCATGTGTATACATTATAATGTACAAATTGATTATTAGATTGATTGGATCTAGCTTTGCGTAATAATTTTGTATGAATAAGTTTGAGCACGTGGGAGTAGAATAAAATATATAGCAATATTCTGCCTTCATGTATTTCAATTTATTTAACATTCAACTATATGGCATTGATAGGCAAGCTACTGGAGAGATGTTTTGTAAAATTGACAACTGGCAGTATGCCTGAAATAGTTGATCTAAACAGCTTACACGGGATCCATCCAAAAAGAAGAGACTTACATATTTAATATCAATAGTCATGGGGAGATTAGGAGAAATTACCTTACATGGTAAAATCATCGCGGGATGAAATGGAAGGAGGTAACGTGCTTAAGATTTTCTTTATCTAAAAATGTTTACATTCTCTATTTTATAAAACGTGTTTCTTTTTCGTGCAGCTCTAAGGCTAGAAATCAGGGATGTAGCAACAAAAAGGAATGACATATTCATATTTCTCAAGCTATTGTGCCTTCAATGGTTAGTTTACTTTTCTTTGGCAATGACTGTGTCATAATTATGTGTGTGTTGACATTATCATATAAGGACATATATGCGATTTTGGTTCTTACACGCTATATGTATGCTTGTGTGGTTGGTTTTTAAAATGATCTAGCCATTAGCTTGTATACATATTTCTGAAGAAAAAAATCATGTATATCTTTGCCCCCTCTTGTTTTTCATCCTGGCTCCGCCCCTGATATGTGTTATGCTCACTGCATTGTCTTGCCAAATTCAAATAGAGACACAGTTCAAATCATATCAGTTCAAGACAAAGCAACATTGAAAGAATACAAGTGTGGGAAACTACACGGCACAACAAGATTTCAGATGGGTACCACGGGTATACATGTACAACAACACTATTGGCTCTGTTTTGATGCTAGTAATGTGCATGATATGAGAAGGCAGCTGTATACACAATTGAAATTGAAATCAACATAGAGCAATTTAGAAGAGCAACCCAGTTAAAGAAACATGTTTAAACATACATGTTGAGCTATTGGAGTTTTGATTGGATCATTCAATTTAAAAATAAGTTTGTATGAGTAAATACAGTGATACAAGAGCAAAGCAGTGTGCACCATAGCAATGGAATCTTACCTAAGAATAGTTGTTCTTCAGGTTTAAGCACTTGTTCTACAAGAACAGAGTACAGTAAGACGCAGGCATATAGTACTTCAAAATGAAAAATGATCTCATAGACCCTACTAGATTCTTGGTTCTGGACCAGTACAGAAGAAGGTATTCCCATTCATCGTCCTGTAAATGTGTCTCAGGAGAAAGTAAGGGAATTTGATGAGTTTCCTTGCCAGTGAAGTACATTTTCTTCAGGTAATTCCGATACTGCCATAAAGATTCTTGAAGATAGCACAAGTATTAGCACAGGTTACCGCATCCCAAGTTTCCAAATCGGTCCTTCTCTACAGAGAAAAATGGGAAAGTTGGTTGTATTATAACCAGCATGGAGGTAGAAAGTATGGGACAAAGCAAAGTAATTACCATGAATAACATTACTTACACATAGCTCCTGGACGAAAACCTGCAACTGGCTTTTTCCTTCATCTTCAATATAATATTTCCATGATGAGAAGATACGTACATAGGATTTAACAACATCAAATGCGATAGACGCTAAACTATGAATGACTGGTTGTGCTTCGTCCACAGGAATAGGTGTACTAGCTGGTGGAGTTGGGGTTTGCCGTGGTAGTCCTGGCGCTTTGGGCACTGGAGCAGCCTTACTAACTGCTCTTGTTTGGGAGCTCTATGGTGGAGATGGTGTCGTGTCAACTGGAACTGGGTTACTATATGCTCGGGTTTGAGTTCGATTGGGTGAAGCTGGTTCTCTGTCCATCAGAGTAGGGGTACAATCTGCGAGAGTCTCGGTTGTGTGTGGTAGGGTTGGTTTTTATGCATGTACAACTGGGGTGCTATCTCCATCAACATGTAGCACTGTTTTATTTGAAGACCGTGTTTTTACTCCGCTAGATACTGCCATCACCCCCTCCAATTCAAATGGCTGATAATCAAGAAAAGTAGTTGAATGTACATGCCTTGTATGAGAGACAGATGCAATAGATAGTGAGGAAAAAAGAGGGCATGAAATAGTTCACATATATATTGTTTAACTAAAAAGGATAGCATGACATAATTTCACATATATGATGTCTATCTAAACTGGATAGCATGACATAATTCAAAGATATGATGACTAACTAAACAGGATGGCATGAGATAATTATATGATGTCTTTAGTAAACAGGTTCGCATGACATAATTCACATACATGTTATCTAAGTAATCAAGATGGCATGATATAATTCACATATGGGATTTATATACTAAGCAGATGGCATTCGCATATATGATGTCTGAACTAAGAACATGGTATTGAATATTGTGTATATGATGTCTAAAGTATGCAATGCAAGACACCATATGCATGATATGAGAAGTATAACCCTGCCAAGTTAGAGCATACACCTCGAGGGGGCGGGAGGGAATAGCCGAATAGGACTGGTCATCTATCTCTGAATCCATCCCTGAGGAGCTATCTGGACCCAACAAGAGATCTGCTTTGACTGGTAGCACTGTCTGCTCTGAAGAACTTGTTTTCACTCCAGATTTTTTCATCACCCACTCAAGTGGCTGATTCACAGGAAGAGTACTTGAATGTACAAACATTGTCGACAAATGGAAATGTAATGGAAAAAGGAATGTCAAGATATAATTCAAATATATGATGCCTGGCTAAACAAGATGGCATTGCATATTTCACATATATTATGGCTAGCTAAAAAAGATGAGATTGCATAATTCACATATATGATATAGAAACTAAACAGGTGGCATTACAGAACATGTCTAAACTAAGCAGATGACATATATGATGTCGAAAGTAAGCAATGCAAGGCAACATATGCATGATATGACCAACATCATCATGCCAAGTTAGAGCAAACACATCGGGGGGGGGGGGGGTTAAATAGGAGTGGTCAGCTCCCTCTTAATCCACCTCTGAATAGCTATCTTCCTCTAGATTACAATCTGGAGGAGGGGGGTTTGCCATTGCACCCACCATGGAGTGATGTCTGCATGACATTGTATTGTTGCGCAAAACTCTTCTCTTTTTCTCTACATGTTCAGCATGACTGTGTACAATAATTGACATGCATACAAAAAAATATAGCAAGATTATGTAAGGAGAGCATGCACACATCTAGAGTGATGGTAACAACCAGTGGATAGATCCAGAAATATGTTGGAAATATGCCCTAAAGGCAATAATAAATTGGTTATTATCATATTTCCCGTTCATGATAAATGTTTGTTATTCATGCTAGAATTGTATTGACCGGAAACTTAAATACATGTGTGAATACATAAACTACACTGTGTCCCAAGTAAGCCTCTACTAGACTAGCTGATTGATCAAAGATGGTTAAGTTTTCCTAACCATAGACATGTGTTGTCATTTGATAACGGGATCACATCATTAGGAGAATGATGTGATGGACACACCCAATCGTAAGATTAGCATCAGATCATTTAGTTATTTGCTATAGCTTTCTTCATGTCAAGTATCAGTTCCTTAGACCATGAGATCATGCCACTCTCGGACACCGGAGGAATACTTGCATTCTATCGAATGTCACTTCGTAACTAGGTGATCATAAAGGTGCTCTACAGGTATCTCCAAAGGCGTCTGTTGGGTTGCATGGATATAGACTGGGATTTGTCACTACGTGTGACAGAGAGATATCTCTGGGCCCTCTCGGTCATACAACATCATAAGAAGCTTCATGTGACTAATGAGATTAGTCACGCGATCTTGTATTACGGAACGAGTAAAGAGAGTTGCCGGTAACGAGATTGAACTAGGTATGGAGATACCGACGATCGAACATCGGGCAAGTAACATATCGCCAGAAAAAGGGAACTGTATACAAGATTAATTGAATCCTTGACATCGTGGTTCAACCGATAAAGATCTTTGTTGAATATGTAGGAATCAATATGGGCATCCAGGTCCTGCTATTGGTTATTGACCGTAGAGGAGTCTCGGTCATGTCTGCATGTCCGAACCCGTAGGGTCGCACGCTTAACGTTCGATAGTGCTATGGTAGTATTGAGATATTAATAGCAGAAAGTCTGAAGGTTGTTCGGAGTCCCGGATGAGATCCGGGGTATCACGAGGAGCTCCGAAATGGTCCGGAGGTAAAGATTTATATATGGGAAGTCCTGTTTTGGCCACGGGAAAGGTTCGGGGCATGCCGACAAGTGTACTGGAGGCACCGAAGGGTTCCGGCGGTCCACCGGGGGTTCCACCAGCCCTGGGGACCCACATGGGCTGTAGAGAAGGCGCCCTGGCCTAATTGGGCTAGGCGCACCAGCCCCCCAAGAGGTCCGTGCGCCTAGGGCTAAGGGGAAACCCTAGATGGGGGTGCCCCCTTGACTTGGGGGGCAAGCCACCCCCTAGGGCCGCCGCCCCCTCCCTTGGAGGAGGGGCTAGGGCCGGCGCCCCCTCCCCCTCACCCCTATATATAGTGAGGAGGTGGGAGGGCAGCGACATGCATCCACCCTTGCCCTCCGTCGCTCCCAACTCCTCCCACCTTTCCTCCGGTACGCGCTTGGCAAAGCCCTGCCGCAATTTAGCTGTTGCCACCACCACCATACCGTCGTGCTGGTTTTGATCTCATCTACCTCCTCTCCCTCGCTTGCTGGATCAAGAAGGAGAGGACGCCATCGATCTGAACATGTGCTAATCTCGGAGGTGCCGTCCGTTCGGCATTAGATCGGATTGGAACGCGATTGGATTGTGAAGAGTACGACTACATCAGCCGCGTTACGACTCTAGCGCTTTCGGTCTACAAGGGTACATAGACACACTCCCCTCTCGTTGCTATACATCTCCTAGATTAGATCTTGGGTGTTTCATAGGATTTTTTTTATTTTCATGCTTCGTTCCCCATCAAAAAAATGATAGCAGGCTGATGATAGCTTTAATTTAATAAAAAGGCAGATGATGATTGCTTTACTATTTGTTTCCCACCCAAGATGAACAACATAGACATACCCTAGGTGAACCAGATAATAGACATATATACTATTCATTGCTGCCTCGATATGTGCCCCACAAGCATTTTAAAACTCAAGTTTGAACATTAATTTGGACCTGACTTGGAGTCTAAGAGGTGAACAAGATGATAAAGTAGCAGGTAATATTAAGCAATGCATAACGTAAGCAGAAACAAAAGAGTGCGACCTCTCTTGCGGACCCGTGTACTCCTCAGGTTCATCTGCTGAGTCAATGATGGTGATGCAGTTGTCGTGGCTGCCGACGGCGGGGAAGGAGATCTAAGGCGGGGAAAGGCGGTTAGGACTCATGATGTCTGGTATGGTGGACACTTCTGTCGATGGAGCAGCTCAGGTGAGGTGGACGACGGCGTGGCAGGAGCAGGACAAACGACACAAAGTTTTCTTCGACACCTATCTGTAACATAAGTAATTCTCTAAGGGCTCCTTTGGCTTGCAGGATTCTAAAAACAAAGCGATAGGAAAACACTGGAGTAGGATAGGAATGCATGTGGGAAACAGAGCATTTGTAAACACAGGATTTCTGTCAACTTGGTTGTTTGGTTCACAAGAATTGGAAGAGCAGAGGAATGCAAAGAAACATGTCCAAATTAAAGTCAAACCACATGAAAATGTGTACAGTTACAATGTTATTCTGCCATTAATGCACTTAGTCTTGTTTTCATGCTTATGATTTTGAAAAGTAGGTCCAAGTGGATGTTTTGCTCCATTCCTTTCAACCAAATGCATGAATAATTGAATAGTAGAGTACCACAGGAAAATTTCCTATTGCTATGTTTTTCCTTCAATTTTTCCTTTGAACCAAAATAGCCCTAAGGGATCGACATGAATGTAGAGTAATAAGTGATGCGATAAGTATACAACCTCTTTGGCGTAGCCATGTCGACCTCAACATCATTGGGTTGATCGCTGAAGAAGTTGCGGCAGAGGTGGCTGTCGGAGGTGTGAAAGAAGATCTGAGGTGTCTATAGATGGCGTCGAGGGTACTGCTCTGTTGTGATGGATGATTCTGTCGTTGGAGCAGCTCCGGCGAGTTGTACAATGTCGAGGCTTAAGAAGTACAAGACAGACATCGTTAATCTCAAGTGGGATTCTAATAACATCTCCAATAGATGATGTGAAATACATTACCAAAAAGTGGTAGATGTAAAATTTATATCACCAAAAACACCTGACTCCAACAGATGAGGTAAAAACTGTTGACTCGGAACTTAACTGTCAAAACTGAATTCTATTGTCGAATTTGAATGTTACTGCCGAAACTGAATTCTACTGTCGAAGCTGAACGCACTAGTAGCAGAAGCACTTCACATGTAGTTTTGGCCGCTCGAGCACTAGTAGCAGAGAGACAATGATCTAAATCAGCAGGCGATCGATAGGGAACACACTAGCAGATAGCAGCCGGAGCAGTAGCGCGAACTAGAGCCAGAGCAGCCACGCGTGTAGCTGCAACAGCCCGTGTACCAGCATCAGCAGCAAGAGCAAGAGCAGAGCAGCAACACGAGTGAGAGGAAGAGCGGAGCAGCAGAGCGAGCGAGCAAGAGCCAGAGTAGCAGCAGCTCCGACTGGTATGGATGCCACTGCCGAGGGAGCCTCACATTGGAGGAGAGCCGCCGTGGAGGATGTCATCGGCGGCGCCGGCGTCGAGGTAGCCGTGCCATGGGGGAGCGGGATCGAGCACCGGCGGTGCCGTGAGGTCGAGTTAAGGAGAAGGTGTGATGCGATGAGTGTACAACCTCTTTAGTGGCACTAACACTACAAAAAAAATACACTTCCGTGATGATACATGTTTGTCACAGTAGGTCACGTTTTCTGTCATGCATGTACATCCATGACGATTTTATGACAGAATCAAGATAGTCATACCTGTGCTATCGTAGAAGTGTTCCATGACATTACCAAAATTATGATCACGGAAGTGTCCACTTCCATGACGATAAATGGCGCGTCATGGAAGTGCTTTCGTCAAGGGTAACCGACACGTGGCATCCACCGTAACGGGTCGCCGTTAAGCTGTTGGGTCCGGTTTTGGATCCGATAACCCGCTAACAGCCACGATCAATGGCGATTTTCCATGTGTAAAATTCTCATTGGCCGACGGAACCACGTGTCAGCTCCGCGTTGGCACAGATGTCACTCATCCAATGGGCGAGATGCGCCTATGATATGTTGACACGTGGACCGGCCCAAAAGTGGCCCATAAAGATTAAATGGGCCGGACCAACTAAAGGCCCACAAGATTTTGCAGACCATAATGGGCTGGCCCAGCTAAAGGCCCACAAGATTTTGAAGACACTAGTGGGCCGGCCCGTTAACAGGCTGCCATGTTTTGGGCCAAATGCCGGCCCATATTTGATTCGGTCCATTAACAGCCTGCCACGTTCTGGGCCTAATAAGGGCCCATATGAGATCCGACCCGTTAATAGCCTACCACGTTTTGGGCCATATTATGGCCCATATCAGATCCGGCCCTTTAAGAGCCTTTGGGCTAAATTATGGCCCATATCAGATTCGACCCGTCAACTGGACGTTGTGCTTTTGGGCTCACTTGAGGCTGGGTTAGGATTTCTGTTTGCTAAAGGCCCATTTAGTAATACAGCCTGATATTAGGTTCGGCCTGTTAAAGGCCCGTTTAACATTTCGGCCCTATATTTATTTCGGCCTGTTAAAAGCCCGTCATATAGTTGGGCCTAACTATGGCCCGCTTTGCATCCGGCCTGCTCACAGCCGATAATCTGATTGGGCCAAACAAGGACCGAGACAATTTTGGCCTATTAACGGCCCGT
This sequence comes from Thinopyrum elongatum, assembly GCA_011799875.1. Lineage (NCBI taxonomy): Eukaryota > Viridiplantae > Streptophyta > Magnoliopsida > Poales > Poaceae > Thinopyrum > Thinopyrum elongatum. The sequence goes on from CM022297.1 coordinate 271,798,692, forward strand.
GATGTGATTGGCACAATCATGGGCCGGGGTCTATTTCAGCGTGCTGTCGGCCCGTGAGCTGTTCGGCACGTTTCAGGCCCAACCTACTTTTCAGCCTACTAAAAGCCCATTGAATTTTCTTACGAAAATAGGGCCGGTGGTTTACTCGGCCTATTAAAGGCCCGAAACTACTAGTGGGCCAGTTTACATTTAGGCCTGTTAACGGACCAAGATGACTGGTCCCATGATGTGGCCCATCCATAGTGATTTGCATGACGGCCCGATTATGTACCGTAATTTTACGGTTTGGCCGGTTTACTTTTCATGGAGCGAAGACATGATATATATACAGTAAAATAACTGCAGCCTCGTGAATAAGAAAAAACCTAGACTATACAATAAAGAAATTACGGCATATTACATCCACTGGGCATCAAAGTTCGCCACTATGATAATAAAGCACAAGCAGACAGCTGATTACATACACTGGCATCAAAGATCGCCACCAGTGCAAATAAACACGCCGACAAAATAATATACAAAACTGACAGCACTTCAATAGAGTTCAATCAAGGTTAGCCCTGCTCGGGAGCTGCAGCGCAAGCAGCTGAGCAAGCTGATGAGACTGCGCTTGTTTGACGCTTATATCCTCCTCACTCTGAAAGAGAAATAAGCAGACAGATGACAGGTTTTGCACATATAAGTATCAGTGCTGACAATTCATCACATTTCTTATTGACGAATAAAGTGACACAGTTTAAAATAGCATTAACACAATATGGTATTGTTCAGGTTAAGACATGGCAGGAAATGACATTGTGAAGGAGTTGGTAGCTTCACGACACCACTGGATTACAGATCAAGAACTCATAAGTATCAGTAGTTAGTGTGCTATCAATTTATCCCATTTCAGATTGGCAAATAAAGAGACGGTTTAAATAATAGTAGAATGATATGACATTGTTCATAGTTAAGACATTGCAGAATATGACATTGTGCTGTAGTGGGTAGGTTCACCACACCACTGGATTACGGATCAAGAACAGAAGCATACATGCAATGCAAAAGAAGAGCACTTGCTCTGTATAGTTTAATTTACATGGTATGAAGAAGGAACTTGGTTGTACAATTGAAAACTTAAATTGAAGGACAAACTTTTGTTTATGAACTACATAATAAACTTTAAACATGCAATTTGATGCAAACACCAAAAATAAACAGCTGTTGCAGTCATGCCTAACCAAATATACACAACAAAGTTTGAAGGCTTGAGAAGGACAAACTTACATTAGTGGTGAAGACCGGCTCTATAAAGCCCTTGTCCATGCTGATGGGGGGGGGGCAATTCAAGAAGTTTACCACAGAATCTTCTTCATAAGCATTGCCTTTATTCTACATTTTGTTAAGAGTAAATATAGATGTGATAATATAAGAAAGAATGGAGAATATTTAAGGTAAGATGAAGAGTGATGCTACATAATCAAGTAGCTATAAATGTAAGTACAACGATACAGGCAAAAGGTACAGCCAAGAGCAATGCAGAGCTAAACTTCTTCAGTACCATCGGTGTTATCCAACCTTATGGTAGGAGTAAATATATATCTGAATATATATCTGATGTGTAGAAAATGAAGGGCAAAGGAAAATAAGATGCAGAGTGATGGTACATGAACAACTAGCTGTCAATATAAGTACACTGATAAAGGACAGCAGGTACTTACAAGAACAATGCAGAGCTAAACTTTTTCATTGGCATTGGATATATTCTACACTAATGTAACCATTCATACAGATCAGATAATTTGGAGTGAACAATTGATAAGCAAGCTATCATGCGTACTGCTGTCACATAATGAACCAGGTATGAATGCAAGTACAGTGATACAGGACAACAGGTACTAACATGAGCAAAGCAGCGGGCAGCATATTTGCGATATCCTGTCGTCCTTTTCAAACCCGAATTCTTCTTCGAGCAGATTTCCTGCAAAAGAGATACGTAAGGCACATGCGGAAAAGTAGAAGTTCAAATTGTCATGTGATATCATAGACAGTACCTCATCCTATGAACAAGACCAGTGCATAACAAGGTTTTTCCATTCAATGTCTTCTAAATTTAGCACAGGAGACTTCACCGGAAATTCGTTTATAGACTTGCCATCAAAGTGTGATTTCCTCAGGTAACACCGATACTGCTGCAATGCTTCCTTGAAAAGCGCAAGCAAGCTTTGCTTGTCATGACTATCCAGATTGACCCTCGCCTACTTACAACAATGTAATGTAAATCATTGATGTGTTCAATCAGCAGAAAACAGGAAAATAATCACCATGAATAATAGCACTTACACGTAAGTGGGATAGGAAGATGTGAAAATGGTGTTTGTCTTCACTATAATCTTCCCATGATGGGAATATATGCACGTAGTCCCTAACAACATTGAAAGCATTGTCTTTTAAACTGGGAATAATTGGAATGGGGTTCCAATCTGCAGGAATTGGTCGTCTCTGCAGTTGGGATAGGTCTTCGGCCGGTGGACTTGCTGTACTTTTTGCTGGAGTGGGATTTTTCTGTGGTACGGCTGGTGCTATGGCAACTGAAATCGGCATACCTTTTGCTGGAGTGCAGGTCCTGTGTGGCGGGGCTAGTGGTGTGGCCAATGAAGTATGGGTACAGTCTGCTGGAGTCGATCCTACATTTTGTGTCACTGGTTGTAGAGCCAATATAAGTGGGGTGCTGTCTGATTTCTCCGGCACCACCATGTTTTTCGAGGACTTTGCTGGTGCTCCTTCAGGTTTGGCAATCACCCTCTTCCTTTTTGATGTCTGATGCACAAAAACAACATTTGAGTGGAAAAACATGGTATGATGACAGATGGAATATGTATTGATAATGGATGGGCATGGCATCTTGACATATATGATGAGTAAACTAAGCATATGGCGGTGCAACAAAGTAGAAGAAATGCAAGACACCTTATGCAAGATACGCGCAATCAATAAAACCTTGCCAAATTAGAACTGACACCTTAATGGGTGAACAGGACAGGCCATCTGCCTTCAACTCCTCTAGGTCAGAATAGTCATTAGGATCATATTCTGAACAAGAATCTGCAGGTGGGGAGAGTATGAGTTTCATTGCATCCAGAATGGCACTCAATGCCTTGGTGCCAATTTTGTTAGTCCTTGCAGTGTTCCACAATATTCTTTTGATGCGCGCATTCTGATATTCATTGTGATTACGTATAATATCTGAGAAGCATGAAAACATAAATAGTAGTGAGATTATCTTTGTAATGCAGAGGATATTCTAATATAGGGGCTCCCTGTAAACCCTTGTGTGCTATCACTGGATTCTGATGAGAGAGCCCATGTGTGCTGTAATATGGTGCGTGCATTAATAAAATCTGGCACAAGTACACAAAAAATAGGCTCCAGAAGTAAGGATAGTTGGCAGATGATAGGTTCATAATATACTGTATAGAGAGTTTATTGCCAAACCATGATAACAAGAGCACACAGCAACTAGGCAGATCGTAGTGTACATAAAAGGGGTACACCATAACCAGCATATATAAATCAGGAAAGTGGAACTGGCTGGAAAATACGGTGTTGTATTGCCGCTACTAATTGAAAGCCTATCAATCACGTACAGGCCAGCTCTATCAGCTGTTGACTGCAGATGTCCCTGCTCCCCTTCCTGACAAGGAACATACTGTACGTACTAAATACGGAATAACAAAAGAGGCACATGTTAAAGAACAGAAGAGGAAGCATATTCTTGAGGTTCCGCTTCTTTGCATACAATGTTGGTTGCCCGCTCATGATGAATCACAGCGCCCAAAGAAATGCAATTCCATGATGTCTCTCTATATGTGGCCACATGCATTTGGAAAATCAAGTGGGAGCATTAGCTGACCAATTAAATGTGTGTCTGTTAACTAATATCAGTATCATATCATAATTCGTATTTGAAGAAGTAAGCTTTGGACTTATGATTGGTATGTTGTTTAGCTTCAAGAGTGGACTGCTGCTAGTGCGACACAAAGCAGCTACACAGATCATAGTGTAGATATAACGGGAAAACCGTAAGCATCACAAGTAAAATCAGGAAAGTGGAACTTGCTGGAAAATATGGGCTACTATTGCCGGTACGGCTAGAAAGGCTTCGGATACCAGCTCTCTTCAACTGAAGGTGCGGTACTGTTAATATCAGTGTAACTCTCAAAGGCGACACAGCTCCCCGCATTTCCTTGCTAATCTTATAGGATTCAAGTGGGCAGGCCACTACAATTCCTATTCCTATGTTTACAAAATCCTACGAATCAAAGAGGCCCGAAGAGTTGAAAGTGTCCATCACAACCGATCGAATAGACCTCTACACTGCAAATGTCCCTGCTCCTCTTCACTACAAGGAACATACTGTACTACTATCATACTCCCTCCGTTCCAAAATATAAGTCTTTGTAGAGATTTCCACTATGGATCACATACAAATGTATACAGATACATTCTAGAGTGTAGATTCACTCATTTTGCTCCATAAGTAGTCCATGGTGGAATCTATACAAAGACTTGTATTTAGGAATGGGGAGAGTACTTATTAAAGAAGAACATAAGAGGAACATGCTAAAGAAGAGCAAGCAGATTTTGGATAATAAAATGTTCGTTGCGCAGTGCCCACACATGATGAACTAGAGCACATTAAGAATGCAACTCCCTGCTGTCTCTCTATATGTGGTGCACGTGCTTTTCGAAAGTAAAGTAGGAACATTAGCTGACCAATTAAACGTTATCTGTTTTGTAATATCAGCATCATATCAGATTCGTATTTGAGCAACAAGTTTGGAATTATGAGTGGCACGTTGTTTAGCTTGATGGATTGAGGAGCAGTGCTAAGCAGCTACGATGATGGTACTGAATATAAAGGAATGTCTGCATGCAAGTCGCGTGACTTTTATCATTTGGGTCAGTCGACCATTTCAGGCGGTTGGATGAAGATCATACGTCTCCTAACCCTTCTTCTTCCTCGTCTCTGATTCTTCCCCTACAGAACACCGCACGGGCCGCCGGCCGAACCACCGGCCCCGACCCCCCCGCCCTCCCCTGAACCGCCCCCACCGCCTGTGTTCCTCCGCCACCCCCACCAGCCACCCCCGCCCCCACCCGCGTCGAGTTTTCTTCGTTCGGTGAGGCCCCACCACCGCCAGGCCACCGCCCCCCACAACCACCATCCCCACCCGAGCCCCTTCCTTCCCTCCGACGAACTCCGGCGAGCTCTCAAAAATCAACTGACCCAATTTTGAAATTTAGTCTACTGTCATTTAACTAGTGTGGTATATAAAAGGGGAAAACCATAAGCATTGCGAGTATAGTATTGAGCATGCGATGGCGGATATGAAGGTACAAACCGGACAAAGGCAACTTTGCAACCAATGTTTGCTTTCAACTAACAAGTAAGATCCTAAGTGATGGACAAGAAATCATAGTAAAGCAGTTGCGATCTATTTTCTTGCTGCGATAAATAAGTTGAGCAGATACGAAAGAGTACCGCCTCTAGTGCGGCGCCGTGTATGCATCTGCTGAGAATTTGATGGTGCTGCGGTAGCGATGGCTGTCGGCAGCGTGGAGGCAGATCTAGGAGGGTAGACGGTGGCAGCGGGGAAATATCCCGACGCAGTGGATGAGACGGTCGTAGGAGCGGCGCCGGCAAGGTGGACGACAGCGGGGATGAAGCGAGAGGACAGGATACAAGGATCCTGGTTCGAAGCCGTGGATGAGAGATGTGACGCCCCCGACTCAATCGTGCACTAATCATACACGCAAACATGCACGATCAAGCACAGGGACTCACGGGAAGATATCACAACACAACTCTAACACAAATAAACGGAGATCCACAATATTACAGACCAGGGATCACGAAGATCCGAATACATAAGTCAGTCATACAAATAATATCTGGGTACAGACATAGTTAGACAAGTTTTGCCTTAAGAAGGCTAGCACAAACAACGACTCTAGATCGAAAGGCGAAGGCCTCCTGCCCGGGAGCCTCCGATCCTACTCCTGGTCGGCTGGCTCGATCCAGTAGTAAGTACCGTCTGGACCCATCTGATAGTAAGCTCCTGCAATGGCATCTGGCTCCTGGGCTCCATGTCTGTTGTATCACCAAGTAGGGGAATATAGGGAAAAAGAGGAAGCAAAGCAACTGTGAGTACTCATCCGAAGTACTCAGCAAGCAAAGATCTACACTACATATGCAACATTATCAAAGGGGAAAGGCTGTATATGTGGACTGGGCTGCAGAAATGCCAGAATAGAGAGAAGGCCTAGTCCTATCGAAGACTAGCATCTTCAAACATCTTCATGAAGCCACCATCTTGCAACAATAGAAGAGAGTAGAATAGCATTTTATTAAGCAAACATGTTGAAGTAAGCCTAGAGATCCTTCCTCGACTCCCTGCGAGAAAGCGATCCCGAAGCTTCAGTTAATTAAACAAGTATCCAGTTCAAGTAATAGATCGGGATACCAAACTGAGCGTCCTTTACCGTAGGACCGGCTATCGATAGATTATTCTTCCCTGCAGGGGTGCACTACTGTTACCGAACACGCTCGATCACCTCTGGCCGGACACACTTGCTGGGTAATGCCCGGCCTCGGGAGATCAACACGAAGCAGCACCCTACCTAGGCTCAGCAGAGAGGTCAGCACGTCAGACCAACCTATGCACCCAGGGGTCTTGGGCCATCGCCCTGGGCCCCCTGCGCGTTGAGAGACTGGCCGGGGAGCAGGCACGACACTGAACTCGTCAGTGAAGTATCCAGCCCAACCCCAACAATCAGCCCGCACGGTGAACCGTGACGTCTGAAGAGCTTTCGGGAGAAACGTACGACGTAGAGGGCCCCATAAACCATTATCCCGCGTGGTGGTAGTGCGTATAGGGCACGTCGACCCACTCAGATCAAATACCCAAATCCGATATGCTCATTTAATAACACGCGGAGACAATCAGAGTTTTTGAAGCTCCGCCACAATATCACACTCGAGTGCCCTTCCGGCACACCCGCCATCATAGATCCCCTGCGGTTACCCATCAGGGTCGACCCGCCTGTAACAAAGGTCAAAGTAATCGTGTGGTCATAACATCAAGGGGGAAACCCCGAGGAATCACCCTCGGTGAATTCCACTCGATGAAATCATCAGGGCGAACTTATGAGGCATCACCCTCGAGGTTCACACTGAGGGGTTGCACGACAGAGTCGTATCAGAAGTGGAGAAGGAGGAATCACCCTCGATGACCATGACCGAACAGCTACATTGCAGAGTATTCATCAGGAGGGCGTTACGAGGTATCACCCTCGGCACTCGATAGTAACTATGCAGAGTCGTACAACTAAGGGGGTGAAGTGATGTGTCGGTCTCTGGTCGACGATCACATTGATCGAGTAGTCGATGATGAAGCAGAGGCAACAAGGGTAAAGTGATGGGGGTCTCTGATGGTTCATTACCATCCTATACTAAGCAGTTTAACATAGGCAGGTAAGGTAACAATAAACAGGTTATAAAAGCAGGCTATGCATCAGAATAGGAACAAACAGTAACAGTAGCAAAATCTAATGCAAGCAGGAGAAATTGAATGGGCGATATCGGGATGCTCAAGGGGGGGGGGGCTTGCCTGGAAGCTCTGTTGCACAGGAAGAAGGGTCGTCGGTGACGTAGTCGTACTCAGTGGCATTAGCGCCGGTATCGGGGTCTACCGGAGAAGAAGATGGGGAAGAAACAGTAAATACGGAGCAAACAAAGCATCACAAAATATAACAAGGCAATACGTGGTGCCAGGGGTGACCTAACGCAGGGATAGGTGATACCGGCGAAGGGGGGAAACATCCGGGAAAGTATTCCCGGTGTTTGACATTTCCGGACAGTCGAACCAGAGGGGGATGGTTGCATGTTCGCTATGCTAGGGACGTGTGGCAGACGAACGGACTGCATATTCGGATTCATCTCGTCGTTCTGAGCAACTTTCATGTAGAAAGTTTTTCGATCCGGGCTACGGTTGAATTCCTATGAATTTCCGAAGTTTTCTGAAAATCTCTGAAATTCTGCCAAGTCTGAGAAGCCCTCAGTTTTAAACACCACTTAGCCGTTTTCCGGAGGCTATTGCTATTGATCTGTACATTCTATGATTTTGTGCCTTATATCAATTGTGAGCATTTTTCTGCGATCTACATGTTAGTATCACTTTTATCCATATTAGAGCTCATTAGCTTGATCATCAACAGCTCTAAAGTAGCCATGAAAATAAAGTTGTTTTCAGTCTTTCACTTAACAGAACTTAGACTTTTGTCATTTTCATAGCATTTAAACCTCACACCTTTTGAATTTTGTCCAATGAAATGTTTTGAACCTTGTCAAGTGTACTACATATCCGTATAATTTTTACCCACGTTGGGAAAAGTTTTGTTGTTGTTTTGTTACTGTACAAATTGGCATCTAGTGTAGATTTGCAAAAGCTAGTACGTGCTACAGTGCACACACCAAACACACAGCACGCACACATGCACGGCGTGCGGCGGCCGGGCCAGCAGGAGCGGCGGGTCACGGCGGGGCTGGCCGTTGCGGGCGGCGGCCATGGTCGCTCGTGGGGGGGAGGCCGCAGGGGCATGGCAGGGGAGGGGTGTGGCCGTGGAGGCGCGCGCGTGGGCGGCAATGGCCGCGGTCGAGGGCGACGAGCAACGCCGGGCGCGGCCGTGCATGGCCAGTGATGCACGGGCCGCGACGGGAGGAGGTCTGCGCGGGCGCGGGCGCGGCCGCACGCAGGTGGGCGCCCAGGGGCATGCGGGTCGCGATGCGGGGCGAGCGCGCTGGTGGAGTAGCAGCAGCAGCAACATAGCAGCGGCGAGCATCGGCAGTAGCGGCAGCTACAGCGGCAAGCAACAAGCAACGAGCAGCAGTGCACGGGCATGGGGACGAGGACGTGCAGGGGCGTGGCCATGAGCGCGAGGGGAGGGGCGGTCAGGCAAAAGCAAGCGAGGCGAGGGACAACAGCCGCAAGCAGCAGTGGTACAGAGGAGCAATGGCACAACAGCAACAGCAACAAGCAGAGCAGCGGTCGCAGGCGGCTGCGGGGGATCGCCTTGGACGCGGACAGGGCGAGCGGCGGCCAGCGCCGGGCGCGGCGGATGCGCGCACAGAAAGCCGCGGGGCAGCGGCGAGTTCGGGAGCGCGGGGCTCCTTGGCCATGGCGGACGGTGGCTTCGGCCTCCAGCAGTGCGACGTCTATGGTGCACGGGGAAGCAAGGAGAGGTGTAGGGGAACCGGGGGCTCACAGCGAGTTCGGGGAGGAGCTCAGGGTGGCCGGGGATGCTCGGAGTCGGCCGAATCGACGGCGAGCAAGTGGCGGCGCCCGAGGATGAAGATGGTCGATGGCGATGGCTTGGGGAGGTCCCTGCTTGTGAGCGTTGTCGTGGAGGTAGAGGACGTCAAGGCGCAGCTCATGGCACCTTCGAGCGGGACGGGTTGGTTCCGGAGCATGTCAACGATGAGGCGGCGGTGTCGGTCGCGTATGGTTGCCTCTCCAGATCGGGGAGGAGAGCGAGGGAGAAGAAGGGGATAGGCTAGGGTTCGACAGGGGCGTCGGGGACGGTCTCCTTATCCACCAGAGGGTCGTGGGATGTTCGACAACGAGGCAATCGGTGGGTGGACGGCGTGCGTGCCATGGCCTCTCTGCTTCTGGTGAGAGGTTAGGGAAAAGGCCAGTGCGGGCTGGGCCTTGTGCACTGTAGCACTAGGCTATATGTGTACAGTGTGTGCTCGGCCCAGTAAGTGCATAGTGCCCTTTTAGACCTTATTGTTTTTCTTTTCTGTTACTATTTATTCCTCTCTGTTTTCCAATTCTTTTCAACACTAAATGAATTTAGTTGCAAATGAAACTTGGCACATAAATCCTAATCAACACTATAAGGTTGCACAAAAAGTTTGAGGCCAATTGGAACCGTTCAAATTTATAGTTGAATTAAAAATGTGTTTATTTAATCTTGTTGTTCCACTAAATTAATTCTAGGGGCAATTTGGGAAACCAAATGAGGTTGGTTCCAACATGTTAATTACTTAGTGAATATTTGCAACCCACCGAACATTTTTATTTTGACAGTTTGAAGAAATAATAATTTGACTGGCATTTTGAATTCAAATTTGAGTTTGATTTGGGACAAGTGAGGATTAGAAAAATAATTGCAATGACATGGCACCATTAGTGAGTGGTTACTGTAGCTTAACTACCGGGGTGTTACAAGAGAGGTCGATCTCTTGTAATGGATGACGGCATCGGGGTATCAGCTCCGGCATGGTGGAGGAGGACGGTGGTGGATGGGGTGGCGGACGGAGGAGGCTGGGGTGGAGAGGGTGTTTTGGCGCCCACGGAGTACGAATGGGGAAATGGAGGGAGAGAGGAAGGGGGGAACCATGTCTTCAGGGCGCGCTTGTCTCAAATGCGAGGAAATTTACAAACTTAGCCCCCATTTAAAATTTCCTACATCACAGCAATATTAGTCGGTTGGGGAATAGGACGGTAATCTCGCATACACCGAATATTTGCCGACGGAGATTTCGGCCGACGAGAGTTTGTTTTGGCGCCCACCGTGTATGAATCGGGGAGGGAGGTCAGAGGCGATTTCGGTCGAGAAGAAACTGTGTTTTGGCGCCCATAGTGTATGAATCCGGGGAGGTGAGAGGCGGAGGCGGTTATGTCACGTTTGAGTGAAATTACAAGCCTACCCCTATCGAAACCTATAGAAATCGAGCCGATAGGCTTTGCGTGTCAGGGATAGGTAGTAATTTCCATCTCGCAGATTTTGGTTTCGGGTGGTTACTGCGACTTTCCCCGCTTCATTCAAATTTTCGCAGAGAAAGAGTGCACGTTTACCGTGCCAACTCAATTCGAATCCAGTTTGTATTATTTTTTTCGGGCAGGATCCATTTTGTATTCGAATACAAATCTATATACATCATTTTTTAATATATACTTTCAAAAGCATAACACCCTTTATACATAAATATGGTTTACAAATGACATGATCTCAGATTCATAAGGCTGGATCCATCTTAATTTGGATTTTCAAATATTTGAAACCACTTTATGTTGAAATCCAATGTATGCATTCCTCGCTAACTGTCTCCAATTAATGTGTGTTTCATGCGGTTTTTTTTTACTTCTCAAACATGTATAATGTGTTTCACACACGCAACATATAGTGTAATCCCGTTTAGACATTAATTGCATATAAACCATGCATTGTCTCTAATTAAAGAATCTATGGATCACTAATATTGATAAACTATATAACATTACACGTTTCCCCAAATTCAAATGAATATGCATGTTTGATAGACCAATTTTCGTTATGATATTATCGATGTCGTGATCTCTAGTTTAAATATTTGAATCCCCTTTAATCCAGATATTCGTCTCATATAGCTATCACTCATGCTTATATTTCTCTCTAGACCTATACGCCTTCATCGTCTCTCAGGTATCTCTCGTGCTACTTGTATGTCGACAATAATCTTTTATCTTCGTAACACACTGACGGTACTCTCTCCCTTGACCTTCACTCCATCTCTCTCTAATTATATCTTGCTCCCTTCTATGTGTCTCTAACTATGATTCTCCCTGTGAAATCTCTTTCTCTCACACGAACACAAACTTCGTCTCCCGGGGTCTCATTTCTCTCTACTATTCCCCTGTGTGCCACTCACACACCCCCTCTCACACAGAGATGTCTTGCGCTCCTTAGGTATGAGAAGCTACGACTCTTCCTCTTAAATATCTCTTTGTCACACACAAACACAAACTCTGTCTCCCAGGGTCTCATATCTCTCCACCATTCTCTTGTATGTCGCTCACACACACTCTCTCCCTAGAGATATCTCGCGTTCCCTGATATGTCTCTCTAGCTATCACTCTCGTTGTGAAATATCTTTCTCCCTCGCAAACACAAAACTCCGTCTCTCGGGATCTCATTTCTCTCCGATATTTGTTTGTATGTGACTCACATGCACCCTCTCTCTATCTCTCTCACACCCACACACATAACTCAGCCTTCTAATCCACTCGACTCTTATCTCTAACACACACACTAGCTAGCATATTTATCTTTCTATTTATCTATTTCTCCATCAACCTTCTTTCTCGCCCTCACTCTTGCTTCCTATCACGCACACTATATATGTTTCTCTCTACATGCAGTCATGCGCCCTCTTTTTATCTTTCTCTCACACACACATAACTTCACCCTTTGAACCACTCGGCGGTCATCTCTAACACACAAACTAGCCGATGTCCCTCTAGCTAGCATCTCTATCTCTCTATCTATTTGTAGTTTCTCAGTCAACATTTCTTTGTCGCACGCACTCTTGCTTCCTATCACGCACACTATATCTGTCTCTCCATACATGCATCTATAGGTTGATCTCTTTTGCACAATCGTTGTGTCTCGCTCCCTCTGCTCGCCATAGATGCATGCTCCAGCCCACGCCACTATCTCTTAAAGACAAAAACACATGCTCAATTATCGGGCCTTCTTCCCTCCACTCTCACATGCATGCATATTGTCATACCGATCCGTCTCTCCCATGTCGTTGATCTTATGACTTATGTCTTCTTTCTTTTATCTCGATCATGCACGCGCGCACACACACACATCCCACGTATACATGTATACCTCTCACACATGCATGTTCAAGGTCTCCTATGTCTCCATACGTAGTTAATTACCCTCAGCCCTAACCCCACATCGAATCGTTCTCTTCTTGTGTGCACATAACTTCCGCCTGGATGGGTAAAACACACACTCACACTTAACAATCTCCTTCTAGCTACCCCCCCCCCTCTCTCACTCTTCCCCTATATCCCTGAAACCAATAAGACCATCCCTTCGTTTAATTCCCACCTACATGCACCATTGATATATAGTAGTCTTCCTCGGTGTCTCTCGAACAAACACGTTCTCTCGATGTCGACTCCTCTCACGCACACACGCCTTCTCTTCCCTCTCTACGGGCCTCTTCTCTCTCGCACCCCCTCGTTGGTGGCCTCTGCCATACACATCACCTCTCTACGATGAAGCCACACACACTTAAATTACTTTCGCCACCGAAGACTTCGCTTCACACACACACACACACACACACACACACACACACACTAAGACTCCATCGCGCACACACATGCTCTAGGCAGAGCATTTGTTCCTACCACCCTTCGTCCAACCTTACCCGTATGATAAACAATCACCTTAATTTACTTGTACAACATGGACAAATTCCACTTTACTTTAGTAGTTAGCAAACTTCTCATAATTATATAACGCAAATCACGAACAGGAAGTGATATTTTTTACACAACCACGTTAACATGGCCACGTAAATCACTAGCTAAAGTGTAATACCATTATACTTATATCCCGATGCAAAAGGTTGAGTAAATGTCCGAAGAGTAGAGTCACACACACGCACTCTGTCTCTCAGAATCTCACATACATACCAGTTACGTGACGCCCCCTAAGCAGACCCGTATGTTACAATTTATGCACCCGCGGGTACACGTGATGGTGCGCATTTATTTAAGCCGGACGGCGAACCCAAACAGTAGCTGCATTCATTCCCCTCCCGCCGCCTCTTCTCTGGTCACCGTCGCCCGATAGCCATGGCCCGGCCGAAGGTAACGACATACGCCATACTCCCGCCGGAGCAGCGCTTTAATCTGGAGGCGGCAGAAAGCCTGGATCGCAGTCGCCCGGCCTCTGGAGTCTGGACTAGCAGGAGCCGGACGAGGAGGCGTTGGAGGCGGAGCAGCACGCAGAGCCGGAGGAGGAGAACGATGACACGGAGCCGGAACAGGAGGACGACGACGCGGGCGAAGTGGAGCCGGAGGAGGACGATGATTTCCATTATACTCAGACTCAAAGGGCTTTGAGTTTCACGCCACATTTATTTCATAGAGATAAGAGAAAGGAAATTTTAGTGGTCATGCATGCATCTTTTTGTGCTAGCACTCCTATATAAGGGTTGACCAGTCACTTCCCGCGGACGTGCGCGGGTGGTGGAAGAGGAAGGAGAAGGGAAGCGGGCTGTGGAGTATGCCAGTTGCAGTACGAGCTCCAAGGAACGTTCATGCCAAACAATGCATAGTTGTACAGTATAGTCCAGCGGAGTATGAATTGGCCTTTAGGTTGCGTGTGGATGACATGGCTGCAACATGCAGGCTGTAGTTCGACAGCCTACCGCTTCGCCTCGCACGGTTTGGTCACGCAACATTTGCATGCACGCATGTCACTCACGTACTTGTCGAAGGCGTGCTCGAAAAAGGGCAACCAGGTCCGCTAGTCCGCGTTGGTCCATGCGCCCGGAAAACAACTAATCCCAGTCACTGTAAATGTCATGCGTGCTTTAATTCCGGGCTAGTGGATGGACGCGAACGTGCCGTACAACGAACCACCCGCCAGCTCCCAAATCTCTATCTCTACTCTTATAATAATAATAATCTATCTATCTATCTCTATCTCTCTTCTACTACTGTTATAAAAAACAGAGTTGGTGATGATGATGTGCCTACCATCCTGCAATATAGGCCGTCCGATTTATATCTGACGGATAGGAAAAAACTATGGCAATTTTGCAAAAAGATACCCACACCCCTCTCCACATTTGCAGATAAGGCCTTCCCTCATTCATCCTTTTCTCTCACAAGATAAACTACTCATACTACCAGTTTGGTTCATGACTAACTTTGCCACAACTAACCTTAGGTAAAGTGTGGCTACCACAAAAAGTGTGGCTAACAAAATGACCACCACAAGTGTGGCAAGATTCGGCAAAAAATTGAGCCTATGACATGTGGACCATACAAGTAGTAAAGTGTGGCAAGCCACAAGTATGGCAATGAACCAAACACATGCCTAAGATGTTGTGGCATGACTAAAGTTAGACGTGGCAACCTTAGGCTGGGAACCAAACAGGCCCATACAAATGCATCTTGATGTTACGTGCAACGCACGAGGATGTTTCCTTGGGGGTCTCTCCAGCGCGGCGTGGCCGTAGTTGCAAGTTGACGCCCCTTGAGATGCCGACGTTGAGGGGCACTCGGATTTTGTCCGATGAGCAGGTAAGTGATGAGTTTGATCACGTAGTAAATGCATTCTAAAGACTACTTCCGTGTCCATTTCCTAATTCCCCCACTGCCCACTGTTTCACAGGTTAGGCTTCGTGCCAGTGGAGATTGGCTTGCATATGTACGGGAAGGTACCAACATCAATTTGCACAACATTTACAACGGTGACACCGTTCCCGTAGAACCTTTGTCCAACATTGGGATCAGCCATGCAACGGGCCATCGCCTGAATTGGTACGATGGAACCACGGTGAGATTGAAGAAGATAGCAATCCCGGAAGCCCCGATAAGGTCGTCCGCCAACAAAAATTACACTCTCATCGCGGTGTTCGACATCGCGATTGCTTTCATGAACCTGCACATGGCAGTCAAAGGTGGACCATGCTGTCTGCGGCCGATTTGTTGCCGTACGAGTACGAAGACGCTGTGCTCCTTTCTAACCGCGTCGTCGCGGTGACAAACCAGGGGACTTGTTTCATATGGGACACATCCTACGGTATACTCCCTCTCTTCCAGTTTATTTGTTTTGAATTTTTTTCATTTTATAAGTTTCAAATTCAAATTTAGAGCTCCCCATCACATGTTGAGATTACAATGTCCATTAAATCGTTGCGTGCATGTACTAGTTTTTTTATTGGTCATTTATATTGGTCACGCATGCATGCATTGCAAGTAACGTTTTTTACCACAATTTCTTAGGAAACTGAGTGCAATAATTGAGTAGTTTTGCAAACTACCAGTACTACACCTGAAACGGTTCAAAATCAATACCACCACCACGCTCGCGTCTGACCACCCTGGCCGACCCAAACCCCCTCCCTTGCCGGCGCGCGCTTCCCATGTGAAACGGTCAGCGTCGCCCCGGAGCGTCAGTGCCACATTAATGCCCGGCCAGAGCGGAGGCAACCTCTCACTGGCGCCGGCTTTGAAGCAGCGCGACGGTCGAGAGAGCGCCGCTTCCCGGTGCACGTGACTGCTCCGCGTCGAGGCTGGCCATAGTTTGGATGAGTCTCCATCGTGGGGAGCCACACTAAGAAGCTGCGATGATATGGACTCTCGTTGCCCACCGTTATGGATCGTTCCATCTATGAAGAACACGTGGGACTGGAACTACGAGACGGACATGTACCCAGGAGTGGACGTACGAACCTGAGTAATGTAGCGCAGTAAGTGAAGTAGGAAGGTACAAATAGTATGAACATGCGTGGCATATAGGCATTTGTCTCTTTTGTACGTGCAATGCACGGTGATGTTATGATGTACGTGCCTAAGTACTCTACTAATATATTAATTGGAGGCACATATTAGGTTTCATATTTGTTTACGTGTATGGCCTGAGACCTTCCAACTAGACGTGTCTTTCTCTCCGGGTCGCACTTTGTATCGTTCATACCACTAGTACTATGTGTGGTCTCCGACCTAGAAGTGGAAGAAGTGGAGACGCTCTACCACGCTGTTCATGTCCCACTCCTTTCGCTGACATGTGGGACATCCAGCACGTGCCGTGTTTGGCACTCCTTCGTCGTAAGAGTTGAAACGCTAGCTTTCATAAAAAATAAAAAATAAATATAAATCAGCAGCGATACTATACCACACGGTTTCCTTGCTCCTCGATATCAGAAAGAATACTTCCGTTCGCCGACATGTGGGACGTCGACCATCCTGGTCCACTTGCCATGCATGCAGAACTCCAAGGGAGAGTCACCCCGGTCGTCGCGCCGCAGTAATAATGACTAATGAGCTGTCAAATCACAGGCCCAACCTTTCCCACTGTGAAGTTGCTCGGACGAAGGAACCATCATGACTTCTTTGAATTCCTCTTCTTGAAGATAACTACTGTACCAGCAGTACTGCTAGCTACAGTAGTACTGTACTCCAGCAGAGGCCTCCTTTGGTTCATAGGATAGGAATTTTATAGGAATATGGAAATCATAGGAAGTGAGATGACATGCATCTCAATTCCTATAGAGAAAGAGATGCTATTTGATGCATAGGATAGGAATTTTTCCATTGAGTCTAGGCTAATGTACTGGTAATTTGCTCTAACAACTACAGTAGTAACTAGTACTGGTACATGCTCATAATTAATTAAACAAACGTACGGGCGACACAGACACACACACTAACTACTAGTACTACTACTTCTCACATGCTGGCCAGACGCCGTCGTTCTCCTTCCCGGATTTGTCGGCGACACCCCACCGTGCTTTGATCTCCGCCGAGCTCTCCGCAGCAGCGCGTGCGTCCTCTTCTTTCTTGCGGCGGCGGGCCTCTCTTTTCTTGAGTGCTTTCTGCCTTTTCCGCTCCCTCTGTGCGGCTTTGGCCGCCTCTTGCTCTACCGCCCATTCGGCCTTGGCAGCTTCAAAGTCCGCCCACGTAGGTGTGAGGTCACGAGCGGCGATGAACTCGGCACGGCGGGATGCCATCGCTTCCCTACCATTTTGTGTGCGGTCGTGGGCGGCGAGGAACTCAGCGCGGCGGGATGCCATCGCTTCCTTACCGGTTAGTGTGCGGCGCGGTGGCATGAACGATGCTTGGTGAGAGCTCTGGGGCGGAGTGGCCGGACAACCGTATAGTGCATTGGTTTGTCAAGAGCTCAATGATAGAAGAGGAAGGAAATTTGGATTCCCCTTCAATCCTGGTCATTTATTACCGAGTAAAATGCATTGGCGGTCATCGAATTTGTCTTGATAGCTCACTTTGATCATTGTATACGAGATATGGTGATTATACGGTCACTAGCTCAGCGTATAGCTCCGTATTTGTCTGGTTGACCAGTCAAATAGTCTGCATGCGCCTCATCAGCTCGTGTTCTGTATCTATCAATCTATGCGGGCCTACCTGTCAGTGGAGAAAGAAATAAAAACCAAAATTATGCATATGTGAGGAATCAAACCACAGACTTGTCGCTGCAACGCACACTCATCAGCCAAATGAAAATGAAATACTTTGCGTTAAATGCACAAACTGATGTTTTATATTATTCGTGATGCACACATTAGCGCACACCATCCATAGATGCAAGTAGCATGTACGCGTGCAGACACTCACGCTCACGCTGTCAAACCATGCTAATGCATGCACGTCGCCCTCTCAATCAAAGTCCTACTCATGGCGCAACGCAAACGGCGAGCCTGTCACCTGCGCGCCCCGGCGGTGCCTGACATTACTGTTTAGACGTTTGCTGGCGGCCTCCACGAACACCGAGCATGTATTCACCTGGCTCAACACCAACGTCATACTCGTGCTTGGGTGCCGAGCTTCTCGACATTAGCCATGGCTCTGCACACGACGCGACGGCGTGACTCGGCGCCTTGCTCATGTATATCATCCATCACAACGACAATCTATAAAACAGCCTAGCTAGAGAGGGTACTATGGTACCTATATATGTATCATGAGCGACCGATCATAGTGCCACTGCACACGAGTGTGTGTTTGATCGATTCGCCCATTATTCGTAAGTTATGCATGGTTGTGTGGTGTCTAATGGTGGTCGTCGAAGGCTAGCTGGCGACAAGAGCGGTTGCATCGACGCCTGGTTGTCTATACGTGCCGCATACGCTTCAAAGGCTCGTCATCCACGAGTTCACATTTTACCACCACGCCAGCGTCTGACCGCCCTGGCCTACCGAAACCCCTTCCATCGCTAGCACGCGCTTCCCACCCGAAACGGTCACCGTCGCTCCAGAATGTCAATGCCACATAAACGCCCGACGCGATCTATCACTAGCGCCAGCATTGCAGCAGCGCTACGGCTAAGAGAGTGCCACCCGTGCAGCATCCCGGTGCAAGCGGCTGCTCCGCGTTAACGACACCACGCCCATCCGTCCGTCCGCCGCCCACATTAATGACACGCGGCTGCCGACAAACCTACTCCGGCGCCAGCCGTCCATCCGTCTGCCGTGGCTCATTGCCATTCGCCCGCTATATTAACTTCAGCCCCAGCTCCCAGCCATAGCCAAAGACCCACAGTCATTCTCCTTCGGTCCCTTCCTTCTGTCGGCACCACTCCAACCATGGCCTCCTGGCGCTCCAAAGCTCTCTTGGATGTACTGTCGCAGGAGCAGACTAAGGACATCGCCGGCTTCGCTCCGGGCGTGCTCCAAAGCTCTCTTGGACGTACTGTCGCAGGAGCAGACGAAGGACATCGCCGGCTCCCCCCCGGCCACCCTCCACCGCCACGACCACGAAGTCAGCGTGCATGCGCGGGCGCAGCCAACAGCGAGGAAGAGTAGTACATGGTAGGTCACCGCCGCTCTGGTCCCAGGAAGGCCACCGCTCCTCCACTCAGTCGGCGCCAAGCTTGGTGGGGTAAACATCGGCGGCCGATTAGCCGCTTGATGGCGACGTGGAGGCGGAAATCTTCAGAACCTTGTGCTCTGGAGGAGGAGGTTATCGAGGCAGAGCTGGACAAAGCCGAGGCGGATGAGGAGGAGGCAAAGGCAATAGCCGGAGCGTAAGTTCTCGGGGCTCATGGCCGGACATGGTGGTCGGGCGCCGGCGATCATTTAGATTAGGTTTACAGTAGGTTTTAGTATGGTTTGTGCAAAATATGTAATGAATTTTGTCCAGTTTATAGGAAAAGTTTTCGAAATGTAATGAATTTCATCCGGTTAATTTGAAATTTGCTTTGTTTGCACGAATCTCGTCTGGTTAGTTCATATAGTTGTCGAAAGATATGCGGGCAGCATTGGATGGCATCCTCTGGCATCAGTGTCCTTGGACAAATGCCTGTGTAAATTTGTGGGTCAGCGCTGGAGATGCCCTAACTATCATGCTATAATCGCTAATAGTGCTCCATTATTTCGCAGGGAACAGTTATCCCTCGATCAAAATCAGACCCACCGTGTTTCGCACTCCTCCCATGTAAGAGTGTAGACACTTGCTTACATAAAAATGGAGCAAGTGGACGGCACTGTAGCATGTCATATCACTCAAACTAGCCCGCCTAACGCGCGGGAAAGCCCCGCCCTCGTCATTTTTTTCTGGATTTCTATCGACCGATCGCACGAAAATGTTACGCTTTGCAAGTTCAAAAGGAAAAGGCGGCACACTTAAAGCACGCCTGTCGCGTTCGCGTCGCACCCCCGACAGTCCGGCTCGCACGCCGCTCACTAGAGGGGACACGCGTTGTCTTGCATTTTCACTGACATGTGGGACTGCAATTGAATAAACCGTCGATAGCCGAAATCTAATCGCTCGGCGGGCGTCGGCTGAGAAGAGAGAGACGGGGGAGGGAGAAGAGATCGCCCGCCCGCCGCGCACGGACTCCAAGAAATATGGTGATAATGTGAGGTGGGCCATGCGGGAGTCTGGACCGCTTCCAAGCCCGCTTCTGACCGCCCTGGCCCACCAGAAAACCCCTCCCCCCTCCCGCGCGCGCTCCCCCCTCAGACGCCAGCTGCCCGCATTCATAGCAAGTAGTACTAGTACAATACTGGGCAATAAGCCCGCTTATGTGGAGGAGAGAGAGGCATTGACAAAGTCAAGGAGTGGGCTCTGCAAGAGCCCGTCTCTACACGTGCTCCTAGGTATAAAAAAACTAATTCTAAAAAAAAAGAGGTATAAAAAAACAATTGTGTCTAAAAACAAGAAGGTAAAAAACATTTGAGAGGAAATAGATAGAAAGAAAGTGAGAAAAAGTTGTAACCTTATAGCCAACCTTATAGTCAACACTATGGTACATGAGGAAGGAGGGAGTTGTGCACATGCCAAGTTCACTGGGCTACCGTGTTTCACACTCCTTCGTCGTAACAGTGGAGGCAATAGCTTTCATCAAAAATAAACAAAGAATACTCGTTGCTTGTCCTCGATATCGGAAATAATACTTTCATTCGCCGACATGTGGGACGTCGACCATCCTGGTCCACCTGCCATGCACAAAATTATCCTGGTCCACCCCGGTCGTAGCGCAGGCCCAACCTTTCCCACTGTAAGTTGGTCGGACGAAGGAACCATCATGACTTCGTTGAATTCCGCTTCTTCAAGAAAACTTACTGTACCCGCAATACTGCTACCACACGCGAAGACTAGACGGCACTGTAGCACGTCATATCACTGAAACCCACTAGGCCAAACTAGCCCGCCTAGGATTTGTACTCCCTCCATTTCAAAATAGATGACTCAATTTTGTACTAACTTTATACTAAAGTTAGTACAAAGTTGAGTCATCTATTTTGGAACGGAGGGAGTACGTCTCTGTACTGCTATGATTTTGTGTTCTAAAAAAATATGCTTGGTCAATCTAACGATTAGGAGTAGAAAGAGGGTCTTTCTCTCTCTCTAGATCTCTCTCCATCCCACAACCCCTCTAGCACACGTACACACTCTCTGTAGCCACTCCGAAAGTACGACGTCACTACACATTCACGCTTCCAACAAAAAAATTACACATTCACGCATGTTACAAGTACGTGCCTATTTTGCTGGCTATTAATGTGAGGCCTCCTTTGGTTTAGAAGAATCTTGTAGGAATTTCATAGGATAGGATTTCTACAGGAAAAATTTCTGTAGAGCCCTTTGGTTTATAGGAATGGAATCATATTCCTATGGAGGAATTCTTCCTATCCTCCACATTTCATAGGAAAATAAACATTAGCCTAGACTCAATGGAAAAAAATCCTATGATGTGAATCAAAGGGCATCTCCTTTCCTATTCCTACTCATAGGATTTAAGATACATGTCATCTCATTTCCTATGACTTTCCTATTGCTACGATTTTCCTACCCTATGAACCAAATGAGGCCTGAATGTATCCGTGAACCAACTCTTTGAGTTTGATGTGAATTAATGTATAATTGTGGGCTATTGTCTGATCGATCGCTAAGCCTACAATTTTAGGAGCTTGGGCTATTGGCCGATCGACGACGGATCAGACCTATAAGCGTACCACGAGCTCATCAGCCCCAACGTTTCTATTCGGTGAGTGTTTTGCATGTACTATAGCTCACACAGTAGCTAGCCTACTAACACCAAGAATCATCAAACAAGCCCTGCTGATATGATAAACAGTTCAAACTTACATCTAAGCATGCCATATATTACATCAAAAGCTGGTGAGGATACATCTGTTTCCATAACTCGGGGAGGGTTCGCATGATTCACTATCAAACAAAAGTAGCAAGTACCGCCCACACAAGATAGTGCACTAGCCCTAAGATGGTTTGATAACACGCATCGTTCTGATAATTAAACACAATGCAAACTACCTTGAAGGATTAGCGCGACCAACTATTTCTTGTCATCGATCTCTCAGGCAATGACCACAGCACGGACAGCGGCATGGGAATCGATCTCTGGGGCGATGTCCACAGGACGGACCGCGACATCGGAATCGATCTCTGGGGCGATGTCCACAGGACGGACAACGACATCGGAATCGATCTCCGGGGCGATGTCCACAGGACGGACCGCGACATCGAAAACGATCTCTGGGGCGTTGTCCACAGGACGGACCGCGACATCGGAATCATCAAGGAAGTCCACCGGCACCTGCATAACCCTAACATATTAGCAAGCACATTGCAAATAATCAAAAACCACAAGTATGGTAAGCCATTTTTTTACCTTGTGCAGCTCACCGGGGGATCCCATCCCTCCGGGGGCCATCGCCTTGCCCGGGAAATACTGCTTCTCAACGGAGACTATCTCCTCAAACTCGGCCTTGAGCCTCTCATAGGTAGCCATTAGAGTTTCTGGGGTAGGCACGGTGGGGCCCTTGCTGTTCTTCCAACTTTCTTTGAGGAGTTCGTCCGCCAACGTCGTCAACTCTTTGGCCAGTGCTTGTTTCTTGGAGTTTTTCATCTCCATGGGTTGGCCCGCCAACATGGCCAACTCGTTGGTCGGTGCTCGCTTCCTGGAGATCTCTATCTCGAGTGGGTTGTCCGCCGGCAACTCTTTGCCTAGTGCTCCAGGATCCATCAATAAACTGACAAACAAAAAGCAATAGAAAGGAAACCACAATCGTAATGAAAACGGGAAAAGAATAGGCTGTGAGAATCGGTCGGTGCTTCTCAAAAAGAAGATTCTTGGAATGAAAATATAGTAGTATCACTGATTCGCCCACCTTTCCTTCATCGGTACAGAAGAAAAATGGCTGAAGTGAGTAGCCTGGAGTGAGGTTTTCTTCAAGGGGAGAAAGGGCTTCAACAAGCGTTCTAGTGAAATGATGGTTGCTTCGTCCAGTCCAACTTTGAGGCCACTTTACCACTGCTGGTAAAGGTGTGTGTTTTGTGATATGACGGGTCATGGCGGCCACACCGGGGTGACCGGTGAGTCTCGACTGTAGCACCTCGCTGTGATTTGGTGGATGGCACACGGGCCCGAATGCTTTGATGTCCCGCATGTAGATAGAGCGGCTAGTCATATACAGTAGTAGTTTGGATGATAGACGAGGAGCTCCGTCCTGGTTTATTGGTCCCTATGATAATCTGTGCCAAATTTTGACTACAAATTTAACTAACCAAATGTCCATGCATGTCACAAAAAATTACATCACTGAAAACTATGTTCAAATACGAATCAAAGGATATAATTTTTGTTAACATGCACTAACATTTTGTTAGTTAAATCTTTGGTCAAAATTTAGCACAATTACAAAGGGGCCCAATAAAGATTGTACTCTCACATTTTGTTTTGAGGATACTCCCACATAGAAAATATAAATAATAATGCATGTTGGGGAAGCCCACGTTTCCGATAATTTTAGCCATGGGCTTGTTCACAAATTTTACGAGGCGGTGGTTGTTCACTTAATTGAGGGTCTAGTACCAGACTTGAATGATACAAAGTGCGACCTGGCACATCGTAACACCACTTGGAATAAGCGGGTAGCTATCTCAAAAAAAAAATCAACAACTCAAAAAAAAAGGGTGACCTGACACGTACACAATTTTAAACGATTGTTTTGTTGGGTGAAAAAAGCAAACTACCCCACTATACGTATATATATAGGCCGGAGCCTCCGCGCTTGCTTGCTAGGGTTGCTCTATTCACACTCTCTCATCCTCTCCAGATCTAAACAAGATAGCGGTGGTAACACTGTCTTTCTATCCTCACCGCTGGTTACAGATCCGAACGTATCCCCCTCCGCCGGTGAAGGGGAGGAGGGGCAGCGTTTAGGCCATCGTTGACAGCGAGGGAGGAGACCCACTGCTGGCCGCACCATTATCTCTGGCCGAGCGCCGGCACGGGAGGTCCTCCGATCCCTTCGTCGCTGCCCTAGTGTGGGCGGATCCGGCCTCCCACCGCCCACCTATCCACATCCCGATGACCTTCAGGTATATCTTCCTTCGAAACCGGCCTAGCTCTACTTCCCGAGCTTGCTACGTCGCTGCATGTGCATCATTTTCTACCTCTCAGCCCCTCTCGATCAGATGGTCCAACGTCACCTATTTTTTTTTCTATTGTTAGATATAAAGCTACTTCATGGAGTCGAATCTTGTACTTGGTTCAAACAAGAAATAAAGTGGGGAAATTTAGTATGTACATCAGACTTGGTACAAACAGGAAGGAAAGGGGGTGAAAGTAGTACAGACTGGTCATCCAACCGGTCTCTTGGTCGAAAAGGGAAATATAGGGGAAACGCTGTACATAGTGGTATGACCAGGACTAGATTTGCTATCCACACATAGGAGTAGGTGGCTAGAGTGAACAAAAATGGGACCAACCCAGATATGTTTCTTGGATGTTTGTTTCTCTGGGCAACAAACTCTGAATCACCACTTTATGCCCCAGTTTAGGTACATGGTGCTGGACTGCTGGTGCACCCACTGTCCCATGCCCTTGTAGCAAATATTTAGTTGTTCTTAATCTAACGCCACTGGTAAAATGAAGCCATGCCACTGTTATAAGCCATGGCAAGTTTAGCCAATTGTTTTTGCCAGTAATTGTTTGAGACTCTGACTGTTTCCTCTGTAGCTTTTTGTGCAAACAGGGATATCCATTTCACCTCGTTGCTATTGCGACCTTTTGGTGCACTGCACCAAACACTTCTTAAAAGAAGTGACTTTTGTGTTGTTTAACTGGAATGTCAGAATGGAACCGTTGGTTCATTTCCGTGGAACTGCACAAAGGGAGATCTGTGTTCCAATCTTCATCATCCATATTGGCACCATAACCTTCCTTTAGGTAAGAATGATATTTAATGCATGTGTTCATCTCTATTTTGCGACTGCCATGAGAAAATAATGCTATTGTTTACTAGTACACTTGTACTCCCTCACTGACAAAACCAATTCTGAAATAGAAGGCCAATCATGTACTTGGTTTCACCAACTGGTGAGGAGAAAGAGAAACAGAGCATGAAGAGGAAGACGAAGAAGAAGAAGAAGAAGAAGAAGAAGAAGAAGAAGAAGAAGAAGAAGAAGAAGAAGAAGAAGAAGAAGAAGGAGGAGGAGGAAATGAAGAAGATCACACGATGGTACCGTCCTATGTTATCCTGACATCTTGCTAGTGGTATTGTATTGCTGTGTTGCTACTAGTCTTAATTTACTTGGAAGACTAGCAAGATGCCCGTGCGTTGCACGTAACATCAAGATGCATTTGTATGAGTAGTTTATCTTGTGAGAGAAAAGGATGAACGAGGGAAGGCCTTATTTGCAAATGTGGAGAGGGGTGTGGGTATCTTTTTGCAAAATTGCCATAGTTTCCTTCCTATCCGTCAGATATAAATCGGACGGCCTATATTGCAGGTTGGCAGGCACACCATCATCACCAACTCTGTTTTTTATAAGAGTAGAGTAGAGATAGATAGAGAAATGCAGCAGAGTAGTACTTGGCTTGACGACACATCATACTAATTAACTGGATTCTGGATGCATGTGTGACCCAGCTCTACACGATTAACAGTGCCAAGGTGATCTTGCTGAACCCGAGGCCTCAGTCGAGGGCATTCAAGGGCTCCGGCAACGTCTCCCTTACATGTGAGACGATCCTCCAGGGAGCCCTTCCACTTCTGCTGTCTCTCCTGCAAGGTCACTTAATTAATTAGGAGTACTTAAGTAGCACTAATTTATTGCTGCCTAATTTTCCTGTCGGAGTTAAACAAATCTTTAGTAGCACCCTATGCTGAATCATGTACGTGTGTATGTGTGTCTGTGGAGGTGAATCCTGTGGTGGAGCAGGGAGGGAATCTTGGTAGTGTCATGACATAATAATGCTATTGTTTTGCATGTCAATTTATTGCCATTGGTTCAATGAGGCAATGTTTTGCGTATTGTCCATCATGGATTTGATGCTACTATTAAAGTAATATGCTAATGTCTTTCTATCCTTTCTCACTAAGCTAATGAAGGTTTCACCTTGTTCCTACTTGTGCAAACAGGGATCATGTTGTGCCAATCGTACATTTTAGTGGAACTGCACAAGAGAATACAATGAACTATATCCCAGCCAGTGCTTTAACTCTGCTGGAAGTTCTTGATAATCTTTCGATATAATCTTACCACTGGTAAACAAGAGTGATTTCAACCATACATTTGAAGTGCACAAAAATATATACTATTGAGTGATTCCAGTGAGTGCTTTATCATCTCTTCTGGGACTACTTGAATAAGCTTTTTTGCTCAGGTTGGTACCGGCCTAAGGCCTTCATCCATATTAGTTTGCTGTCATCTCTATTTGTATCGTGCTACTGTGTTGCTACTGTCATGAGAAACTCCTTTATCTTTGCACGTTAAAGTTTTGCAACCTATGATGCATGGCAATGCTTTGAGTGTTGAGCTAATTGGCACTGATTAAATAAACTAATACCTCTCTTTAAGCAAGACTACTATGTTGCTAACTTTACCCATTAAGATAATGAGGATGCTTCTATTTGTTAGTGTATGTTTCATCAACTAGTCCCACTATTACAGTAATCTCACTCTCTCAATATATGTGCTAACAGGGATGCTCGATTTTGGTGGAACTGCACAAAAACTTTGGGTGCTTCATTGCCTCGACTGCATCCTTCCTTTCCTGTCAGTCGCTTATCTCGGCTTCCATTCAAAGGAAATAGTAATTGATATGCTTCCTCACACAGGTTGGTACCGGTCTGTATCCTGATTATTGTGCTTGTCATATGTATTGGTAACTTGGTATTGTGCTACTGTTTGCCGATTTCATAAAGGAGTAACTTGGAGCCTGAACTCGTAGGCAAATCATTACATTGGGCGATTTCAGTAGAACTGCACAAAAAAATCAGATGGACAAATACGTATGTTGCTGCTATGTACTCCAAAGTTCACTCAGACAAGCATCGATGTTGACAAGAAGTGCCTATATTCATTCGAGTATCAACCGGCGTCAACCAGTTGTCAAACTCCAAGTATTAGGAGAGTGAACGCCAAAAATATTGCTTGGCGCATAGCCCAGAAAAACGCAGTCCAGTCTTTGGTCCCAACTTGTGCCTTTTGGTTATCGGCACATATGGTAGCGAACTGTATGGCATGGAGTCTAAAGATTCCAGACAAGTTGGTTGACGCGTATATTCATCTGGCACTTAATCAGTCTGCACGCCAGGGATGCTCCATTTCAGTTGAACTGCACAAAAAATTTGGGTGGTTCATTTTATCGACCGCCTCCTTTCTTGTCTGCAATGTAGAATTTTGGCGAGCTACAGGACCAAGATGAGCCAGTAAACTAGTTGGAAGAAAGTAGTGGCCAAGTTGCTCAAACCTCCCTCGGCATCGAGGCCACTATCTCGAGGATAAACCTACAAGCAAAGTTCAGATTGTCTGTGCTGCCTCTTATGTACTCGAAAGTTTACTCGTACAAGCATTAATTTTAGCAAGAAGTACCTCCGACTGAACACCATTTACCAGTCTGTACCCTAGGTAATTAAAGTTTGTCCATGGATGATATTGGCTGTGATCTCAATCATTTGGATGCATAAACATACTAAACATGTGTATATCTGAATCTTTTTGTGAATTATCTATGAATATTGTCTTGTGATCTATCAATCATTTGGATGCATAGATATGCTGAACTTGTGTATATATGAATCTTTTGAGTTATTGATTGTGAATGTTGGCTATGAACATGAACGTGTCCTGTGAACCTGAGTTTGATACGAATGTTTACCTTTTCTGTTGTACTTGTGTGTGAACTTGTTAGTATGTCTACTGTGGGATTTGTGACGTGTGGGTGTCAACGGCACACCTTCTTCTCGAGAAGAATTGCACCTGCTTGTTAGGGTAGAAACGGCGCATCAGCTCTTTTTTATATTTTTGCTCTGTCTTCCCCCCTCCCCCGCTCAACCCCTGCCGTAATGTTTTCGGCCTCAAAACAAACATAGTACTGCGTTGTTTTTGGGGCTTGATGAAAAATCGAGTGCTACTTTCTGTAGGTTGGCCCGCCCAGCAAATGGGCTGCTGGTCCACCATGGACTGGGAGGCTAAAAATACAAGTAGTATGGTGCAGAGGCAAGTAAAAAAAGCCATCGAGAGCCATCCACTGAAAAAAAATCCCGTCTGATGTGCTTCTTCAGTCGCGTCGCAGGCCCCCTCTTTAATCCAGTTCGCTCCATTCCCCAACCGGCAACACGGGAAGGAAGTTTATTTCCCCCTCGCACTGCCGGGGGATTGAAGAAGCGCGGCATTGAATCCAACACCGGTGATGGCTGCTTGTCCCAGTGATTTTCAGATAAGAAACTGCATGTTTGAGAGGCAGAGCATTTAAATCAATAGGCACTTTTCAAACATGGATAACAGAATGTTGGAAATTTTATTCAGGGTAAAAAATGAAACTAACAACAAGTTAACATCATGCTGATCAACATTCATGTATAACACATCTTCATATGATGCAAAGTCAAAAAGATATGCTATTTTCAAAATGGCGAGACAATGTTGAGTGTGCGAAAAACTGGGTAAACTAGGGACGAAATTTTGGCAAGTGTTAGATATTTTTCAACTGCACCAGTTGAAATCGAACCCAGGCAGTACAGCTTTTGGGTGAGAGGGCTGCAGCCACCGGGCTAGTGCGGTATGTTCGAAAGAATGAAGGCATCTTCCCTGGCTCCGGTTCTTTCCCGTCCGTGTGCGCTCGCCGTGGCGCCGCCGTATGCCGTTGTCAACATGCTCAACAAACAAGAGGAATCCGGAGAGGACTGTACGCCGAGAGACTGACAGTGGGGACATACCAGGTCCAAGCTGTACGCAAGCAAGTGCCTCATTGGAAAAAAAAGCTTCCTCCTAATTGTATACTGACGTTGGGGCCCACGGATTTGTCAACCTAGTCAATAAACGAAATAAATTTCCAACGATGACTGTCATCGGGGAGCTTTTTTTTCAGGGGTATCGGGGATCTTTTTTTTTTCTTGCGGGAAAGGGGTATCGGGGATCTAGCTGGTATCATTTTTTTTCATAGGGCGAACAAGTATCAGCTAGGCCTAGGTTTTGTTTTTTAACATGCGTAGCCCACGACATACCGAGACAGTGGTTTCAACATATTTTTTGAGGTCCATCATGTACGTACCGGCCTATGGGCCTCCCAGCGTAGGTTTTACTTTTTCTTAAAGATTGGCAGCCCAATATTTTTTTTAATAAAACGCAGATCTCTATTCTATTTATCTATATATAAGATTAATAATGTTGTGTCCAATTTATGTTTTTCCTTCTAACCACATTATATATATTTATATTATTACTATTATCGTATATTTAATAGAGACTTATATATACATTATAAAAACATCCCACACCTTATTAACTTATAAAAGTAAATGTTTAACAGAAGTTGGCAAGGAAAATCCTGGTTGTTTTTTACTCACAGGCAAAGAAAATCCTGGTGATTGCATACAAAAGCTTGCGAAGATTTTAAGGACCAATGTAATAATAACGCGCTCATTTTTCTTTTGAGCAATAACTCGCTAATTTGTTAATTTTATATATAAAAAATGTGTCGCACCGATTTATTTTTTGATATTAATTGCTCCTTCTAACCTAACATTATATATAGAACAAGCCCAGGTAATTCGTGAATTTCAAGAAAGTGAAAATGGGCTGGGATTTCTTAGAAAATATTAAATGGGCCGCATTGACGCGAAATTATTTGTTCACCTAGCCCAGCAAATGGACTGTAAATTCTAGAAAACATGGGTTAAATATATGCCACATTTTTGCAGGCTGACATGTGGGCCAATAGGTCGAAGCCTACGCAAGGCGTTGTCAACTTTGTCAACAAATGATTCTGACATCCACAGCCATTGGATTTATATCCAACGGCCGGCATGCACCTTCAATCTCTCGTCTTCTTCCTCCAGCGTCATCGGGACCGCCTGCTCCGGCCTCCGGTGGCTAGCGGCTCTGCTTAGCACGCATCGCTGCGAAGCGCTACCCCACCACCGGCCATGCTATCCCTCCACCCCTCCACACCTCCTGTTATTCTCCACCGACTGTAGCCCCACGCCGCACCAGAACCAGTTATAACCCTTGTACTCCTCTCAATCTGCGACTCCACTGCCGCGTCTTCCCATCTCCGGGCCGTTCCCGTCCGGGGCCTCGCCGTCATCCACCACCTCGCTGCGCTCGGCGCGGCGTGGTCAACAAATGAGAGTCATCGGAACAGGACTGTACGTGGAGAGCCTGACAGCTGGTACCCACGAGGTCCATGGTCGCACGCAAGGAAAGTTCCTCCTTATTAAGCAGAAAAAAATGTTTCCTCCCCCTGACAGCTAGGACCCACCGGCTGTATCTTTGCACGGAAGGAAGTGCCTCCTTGTTATGCAAAAAAAACTATTCCTCCCGATGACAGCTGGGACCCGGCAGATTTGGTGGCTGACTTGTGGGCCTACTAAGCTGACGCGTATGCAGGGCTTTGTCAACTTAATCAACAAATGATTCTAGCAACTGGACCGTTGGATGTTAATCCAACAGCCGTGCTGCTTCTTCAACCTCTGTTCTTGCTCCTGTCTCCCATGGGCGGCAGTGCTGCTGCGCACCCGAACCAGTCAAGTTTCCCACTCCTCTCCATCTGCGACTCCACTGTCGCGTCTTCCCCATCTCCGGGTTGTTCCAGTCTGGGGCCTCGCCGTCGTCCACCGGCCTTGGTGCGTTCGGCACAGTGTGGTCAACATGGTCAACAAACGAGAGTCATCGGAAGATGACTGTACGTGAGAGGCTGACAGTGGGGACGCACCACGCCCATGGACGCATGCATGCAACTACATCCTTTTTACCCTGAAAAATAATGTTTTCTCCCCCTGACAGCTGGGACCCACCAGCTACATCTTCGCACGCAAGGAAGTGCGTCCTTATTACGGGCAAAAAAATTATTCCCCCTGACTGTTGGGACCCAGCAGCTATATCTTTGCACGCAAGGAACTGCGTCCTTATCCTCCCTGACAGCTGGGATCCACCCAGTCGAACCGTACGTAACATTGTCTGTCTTGTCGCGAACATGTACATACATACTAGTCGATCGGTCGCTCTGCAATGATGAACCGTGGCCGAGTAAGTAGCGGCACATGTCATAGTAGAGCCCCCCACGTAGCAGTTCAGGCTATTCCATCTAAACCGTGTACACGTACATACAGCCACACGCCAAAAAATACGGCCACGTACGTACATACGAGCGGGGTCTCGAAACGCGTACTCGTGCATACGGACGGCCAGGGCTCGTGTACATGGAGAGGCAACGGACGGCAGCGACGTTGTCCTGTTCATCTTCAGCTAACTGGCTGGGTCGGAATGGAGGAAACAATGTCGTGTTGACCGGGAGCCAAGTGACTGGGTCAGAACGCGTCCTGTTCATCGGGTGGCAACAGACTGGGTCAGAATGGGTCGTGTTCAATGGGAGCCAACTGGCTTGGACGGAACAGCCGGAACGGGGTCTGGCGTACTGCAAAACGGAGGAAAACGGCCTTGTGTTCGACCGCGTATGGTCGAAACGGGGTCCTGTTCATCGGGATGGGTCTGGCGTACCGCAAAATGGAGGAAACAGACTTGTGTTCGAGATCCTACGGTCGAAACGGGGTGCTATTGATCAGAAGGAGTGTGGCGTACCGCAAAACAGAGGAATTGGACTTGTGTTGGAGCACCTACGGTCGAAACGGAGGTCCTATTCATTGAGAGGGGTGTGGCGTACCGCAGAACAGGAATCCACGGGCTAATGTTCATCCACCGTCTACTGCCTCGCTCCAGCCTCCACGAGCTACTGTTCATCCACCGTCGACTTCCTCCAGCCTCCACCAGCTACTGTTCATCCACCGTCGACTTCCTCCAGCCTCCACCAGCTACTATTCACCACGGGGTCCTGTTCATCCAGCCTCCACCGACTACTGTTCAACCAGCCCTCTCCACGGGGTCCTGTTCAACCAGCCCTCCACGGGCTACTGTTCATCCAGCCCTCCACCGGCTACTGTTCAACCAGCCCTCTCCACCGGCTGCTGTTCATCCAGCCCTCCACCGGCTGCTGTTCATCCAACCCTCCACGGGGTCCTATTCATCCACCCCCAACCGGCTTGATCGGGGTCCTGTTCATCCTGCGGCAACAACCTCTACTACCACGGGGTCCTGTTCATCCAACCCCCACCGGGAACTGTTCATCCAACCCCCAACAACGCTCACTATTCATCAAGA
This sequence comes from Thinopyrum elongatum, assembly GCA_011799875.1. Lineage (NCBI taxonomy): Eukaryota > Viridiplantae > Streptophyta > Magnoliopsida > Poales > Poaceae > Thinopyrum > Thinopyrum elongatum. The sequence goes on from CM022297.1 coordinate 271,831,406, forward strand.
GGTAGCAGGTTCGATCGGCTTCAGTTAGCAGTAGTAGCGAAGGAATCGCTCGGGTTCAGTTAACAGCCAGGGATCGATCGCTAGGGTTCAGTAACGTAGCCAGTGCAATCGCTCGGGTTCAGTAAGCGAATGCCTCGCTCGGGTTCAATTAGAGCCCAACGCCTCGCACACACGCGCGTATGTGTACGAGAGAAACGCGCAAACCTCCATGCATCGCACGGCCCCGACCACCCACCGTAACCGGGAACTCCCCGAAATTTTCCTCGCCCTCACTTCTACCATGATTTTTTTCCGTCATGGACGGCCCAAAGAATGTCATGCAGGTGCGTCTCCGGCCTGCCCATGACGAAAAGCCTATTTTCTGTCATGATTTTATGTCATAGAAGTAGGAGCCCACCACATCTATGATGATACCGGGTTTTGTCACAATTATCGTCATAGAAGTGTCATAAGCATGACAATTTTTTTTTCCGTTTGGCCCAAAATGTCACGGATGTGTCTTTTTTTTGTAGTGTAAGTAGGCCTCGGCTTCGTCCGAGGAGTCGGTGAGTATGCTGCAGTTCCGGTGGAGTAGGTTAAGGCGACACTGTGGGGATGGAGCAGCCGCGATAGACGAGGCGATCATCGGAGCAGCTCCTCGGAGGTGGAGGACAGGGCGGCTGAACTGGCGAGACGACAAGATCGACGACGGATCCTCATCCAGGGCGGTGGATGAGGGACGTCGAGCTATCGCGGTGGACGACATCGTCAGGGAAGAGGCTTCGGCTGGGCAGCGGGGGGTGGCGGACGAAGGAAGGTGGGGTTTCACGGCTGGAGCAGAGAGGTTATGGCGGCCTGGGTTTTCGAATGGCGAAAAGGAGGTGATGGGAGGGGGAACCATGACTTAGGGACGCGCTTGTCCGAAAGGTAGGGTGTGTTACAAAAGTACCCCCGTCGATTTGAACTAGTGGACCTTTCGGCTCAGGGTTAGAACGGGGATTTTGCGTGTCAGGATTTGGCAGCAGGAGGGGGTTTTCACGCTCATTGTAATTTCGGGATAGCAAGGTGCGAATTGAGAAGGAGCGAGTTTTCAGAGCAAAATGAGGCAAAACGATATTCAAATTTTCGGGATAACAAGGCGCGGGTTGAAATTTTGGGACAAGCCTAACACGTACTATACCAAATCAATTTGCACTTCCCTCAACGAAAAAAACAAAAAAAACTATTCGCACCACACAAAGAGAGAGTCTTGTCCCGTTTTACTGTATGGATTATTACAAATGCTATTCAAAACTTTGAATCCATGTTATGTCCAATTATTTTTTTGCTAGGTGTACAATGCATGTAACCTACTCAGATGAACATTTTAGTGCATTCCAAATGTATAACCTATGTGGAGGCCAATCGACACTTCATTCGGCAGGAACGGGCGGCGACCGACGCCCTCTGGGATAAGGTCGAAATGGAGATGGATGCGGAGGACCCGCAGCTACGGCTGCCGCCCATGTACCCGACGCCGGGCACGGAGATAGTGGACATCTCCGAGGAGGACTAGGCTACTTGATCTACGTAGTACTTAGGTTTTTTCATTTGCATGCTTTTGTATGGATTTAAGATATCTAGTATGAGGTATCTAGATGCAGATGAGCAAATTTGAGGCTTGACCGGTCAGTGTCCAGCTGTAGATGCAGTAAGCTGCTACATAGCACAGGTCTTCCATTCTAATCCCGTCTCTTTTTTTCTTTTTTGCGATTAATCTCGTCTTCTTCGCCGGCGAGCTCGCTGAGCTCAGTGACGAGGACCACGATGGATGAGGCTTCCGACCAGGAGCCGGCGCCATCGCCCGCGCCGGTTCATGCCGTGTTCACCATAGAGCAGGTGCGGCCGCACTTCGACGCCGTAATGGCGGAAGAGCTACCATCGCCGCCGGTGTCGGTGTTCCGGCAAACACAGGAGGACCAGTGCTACAACCTCCATCTCCTCAATGAGAGTCGGCATGCGGAGGGACAAATCACCAGTGAATAGGCGAACGGCAATGCCGTTGCGGACATGCTGGCCGATGATCCTGGCTTCCTAGATGAGCTGCGGGCGATGTACCATACCATCCGTAGGGCCCACGAGGATCTCTCCGTCCTCCTTCGCCTTGTTGCGCTCGCGGTGGCGCCGCCATCTCGTGTTGTCAATATGGTCAAGAAACAAGGGGAATCAGGAGATGAATGTACGTGGAGAGGGTGATAGTAGGGAGCCACAAGGACCTTGGTCGTACGTAGGCAAATGCCTCCTTATTAGAACTACAAGAAAAAAATGCTTCCTCCTGGTTTCCTGACATCTGGATCCCACACAATTGTCAACGTATAGTCAATAAACAAGAGAATTGCACATGGACTGGCCGACAGCTGGGACCCAGCAGCTTGAGTAGTGTCTTTTAGCGATGTTTTTGGTGTTGTTGAGAGGAGCAGGGTATCAACTAGGCGGGCTGTGGCCCGCTAGCTTAGGCTATTATTTTATGTCGACCAAGCCCAGATATTAATTTTTCTATGTGAAAATGGCTAGCCCAACTTTACATTTTTTGAGGAATACCCAACACAGGCCAACTTGTTATTCTCCGCCCTGCTGGGCTGCAAATCTTTCCTAGGAGGGATGCATTCGGCTTAACAAGAAAATGGGCTTTAAGAAATAATAAATGGCCTGTAAGTATAAAAAATGCACCGAACAGGTAATTAGTTTCACCTTTTTTTGGATTTTGGAAATTTTTATTTCATTACTTGTTGCACGTGCAAAATTTTGTTGGATTTTTACCTAATATAAATTTATTTTGAAATTAGATTGAATCTGACTCGAAATTTCGGGATAAAAAATAGTCCGGATCTCATCAAAATGTGGGAAATTTGGTTGTAATTATTAACCGTTGTCCTGGCTAGAAAATGGGCTATAATGTTAACAAACAGTAAATGAGCTGAAGTAAATTCCATTAGAATTAAAAATGAGCTATAAATTATTAAAAATAGCAAAAATGGGCTATATGCTGTCTGCCACAGATGTGATGCTCACTTGTAGGCCTACTAAGTTGACGAGTATGCAAGGCTTTGTCAACTTATAGTCAACACACGATTCTAGAAGCAGTGGCCGTTGGATGTCCATCCAACGGCTGTCGTGCTTCTTCAATCTCGCATATTCTTGCTTCAGCCGCCCAAACCACCGCCGGTGATACCGCCTCCCGTGGCAAGTTGTGCTGCCGCATAGGCCTCAGCAGCCCACCCTACCCCCATCGCTGTCCAGGCCATTCCTCTACTCACCCACACCTCCTGTTATTCTCCGGCGACGGCAGCCTCACACCACAGCCAAACCAGTGAACCCTCATACTTCCCCTCCGTGTGGGAATCCACTATCACGTCATCCCCGGCTCCGGGGCGTTCCCTTCCTAGGCCGTCGTCCACCGCCTTGGTGCTCTCGACGCAGCGTGGTCAACGTGGTCAAGGAACGACATCCATCGGAAGAGGACTGTATGTAGAGAGGCTGACAGCTGGGTCCAGGGCTGCACGCAAGGAAGTGCCTCCTTATTACACGCAAAATAATGATTCCTCCACCTGACAGCGGGGACCCACCGGAAGGGCCTCTGAATTTCATGAAAAAAAACAATGTTTCCCCACTAACAACTGGGACCCACCAGCTATATCTTCGCACGCAAGGAAGTGCCTCCTTATTACGCGGAAAGTAATGCTTCCTTTCCCTGATAGCTGGGACCCACTAGCTACATCTTCACACGGAAGGAAGTGCCTCCTTACCCCTTGACTGGGCCGGGGCGTATGTATGAGCGGGTGGCAGCAACGGGAACTATTCATCCACAGCCAACCAACCGGCTGGACTCACCACATGTCTCGACTCGTTCTACATACGTATCGCACGCGCGGCAGCAATGGGCACTGCTCATCTAGAGGCAACCCAACACACCGGCTGGCTATGTCTCGCACGGGGGCTCGATCGGCTTTAGTGAGCAGCGAGAAGGATCGATCGGGTTCAGTTAGCAGCGAAGGAATCAGTCGGCTTCAGTTAGTAGCGAAGGAGTCGCTTGTGTTCGGTTAGCAGCGAAGGGATCGATCGATCGACTTCAGTACGTAGTGGGATCAATCGCTCGTGTTCAGTACGTAGCTAGCTAGTGCAATCGCTCGGGTTCAGTAAGCGAACGCCTCGCAAGGGTCCACTTAGCGAGCGCCTCGCAAACACGCGCGTACGAGGGAAACGCGCAAACCACACTGCATCGCTCGGCCCCGACCACCCATTGTAACCGGGAACTCCCCGAAATTTTCCTCGCCCTCACTTCTACCATGATTTTTTACGTCATGGACGGCCCAAAGAATGTCATGCAGGTGCGTCTCCGGCCGGCCCAGGATGAAAAGCCCATTTTCTATCATGATTTTTTGTCATAGAAGTAGGAGCGCACCACATCAATGATGATACGTGTTTTTGTTACAATTATCGTCATAGAAGTGTCATAAGCATGACAGAAAAAGTTTTTGTTCGGGCCATAATGTCACGGATGTGTGTTTTTTTGTAGTGTTATGCCTAGCTTATCTTCCTGTTTTCAAGTTATTGCTCTGTTCTTCCTATTCTTCTGTTGTTGTTCTGATTGTGCGTGTGTGTTGTGTGCTGTGAAATGGGTGGTAAGTCCACCACATTTGAAAGGGGTGAGCAGACCAAGTACTTGCACACAACCAAACAGTTGTGCTTTGCATCTGCTCACACCTGAAGCAGAAACACATGCAACCAAATAACTTGCACCCATCTGGGCCTTGATGCAATGCAGGCAACCAATCAACATGCAGATGTTGGTTTTTTGCCTGCATATGCTCAGCCAGGCCCAACTGGGACAAGCATGCAAAGTGGCAAAAAAGGATGCAGGTAACCAAATGCATCCTTGGCGTTTTGACCCGAATGTAGCTTGTCTTAGCACTACCAAAGACCTTTAGCACGTAGTAATAAAACTCTAAAACTTGGAATACCCATGAAATTTCATATCCCTTTGCTAGTTCTTTCAAAATTCTATAGTTGATTTTCCTATGTCCTTGCAGCGTGCCGCAGTCAAATTTGTCGGCATATCCGATAAGGCTAGGCAGTCACCTGTGGCCAAAACAACGCCAGTCCCCCACCGGCTTCAGAAATACATGAGAAGGAACTGACTACCGTGGAACATGCCCAACATCCAAGCCGACTAGCGAGATCGAGCCTAGTCGCAATGACTCAAAGGGGTTGGAAGTTGATGTCCTTCACCGATCCACTAACCATATCCCTGAAGATCCGCCTGCCAAGGATGGTGAGGGAGTCATGGACTAAGGGGTCCTCGGGGTGCCAGCCCATTGAATATGGGCCGGACTGGAGAAGCCGTATAGTGACGGGAGATCTATGAAGCCGTGGTGTGCCCTCCAAGTCAAGGATAGGCGGGATCTCTTTATCCCTTATTGTAATCTATCTCCGGTAACCCTAACCCTACCGGTGTCTATATAAACCGAGGGTTGTAGTCTTTAGGGCTAGAGCTATATTCATCACCTCATCACCTTAGGGTTTAGCTCATGCTGATCTCGAGGTAGATCTACTCTGTAAATCATACCATACATCCAATACAATCAAGCAGGACATAGGGTATTACCTCTTCGAGAGGGCCCGAACCTGGGTAAACATCATGTTCATCGTCCCTTGTTCCCCATCGATCCTAGATCCACAGCTCGGGACCCCCTACCCCGAGGTATGCCGGTTTTGACACCGACATTGGTGCTTTCATTGAGAGTTCCGCTGTGGGGTCGCCCAAAGGATCGATGGCTCGCCTGATCATAGGAGAAGGCATCGGATCCGGGGACTTCTTCGTCCCCGGACAACTCTTCGCATTCGGCAGCATCGTACTGCACGCCGACACGACTGGTCGTTTGGATCAGATTGACAATTTTGCTCCTGAACACCGAATTCGATTCGGTAATCTGGAATACATTGCGGACACGCGGGGCGATTTGGTCTTTGCCGGATTCACTACCCCCTTCCACACCCTCGCAGGCCTCGCCATACCCGCTCTGGAGTCCCCCTCCGATCCACTCTACAGATCAGCCCCCACCCTCCGAACAGCTTCGAGCCAGGAGGGCTCCACTTCAAGGGGGGGCCAGACTCCACCTTCGGCCAGATCCATCATGTCTGCAGAGGGCCTATCCTCGGCCTTCAAGGCAGAATCAGGAGGCGGAAGCCAAGAGTCAATCTCGGCCGAACCTTTAATTCACAATGCTCCTCTGGCCTTGAGCCCTTACGACAAAGCGGTAGCCAATGGCTAGGGGTCACCCCCGGCCCGAAGCAGCTCGATCTCGAACCCCGGCGTGGAAACCACACACAAAAACCAAGGCCCGTCCTTGATCACCAGTGACGATCCGGACCCCCTCAAGGATTCGGCACCGCACCCCGAGTTTAGCTCGCCCTGTGGAAACCAAGGACCGGCCAGGGCACTGACTGCCCCCCACCCCGTTACAATGGAATTTGGCCTAGAGCCCTCGAAATGGGCGACCCTCGCTATATTAAACGAGGCACTAGACCGAATCCAGAAAATGACCATCCAGGAGGACCTGCCCTCCACCCACAATCATCAACCCTTCGAGGCATACCACAGGGAATTTTACGACCCACCACCACCCACTTGGTAGCCACTGTCGACGATTTAACCGATATGCTAGATTATAATTCAAAAAACACCGAATACATGGATGAGGATGGTAGAGCCACGGCTAACACCGATGTCACCCCCCCCCCCCCATCACCGGCCGCTGTTCGGCCACATCCACTTACGATATTTACATGGTGGACACCCCAAGGGCGGCGATGGCACTCCCAATCAGGACCGAGACAAGCCTGGAGATGAGCCGCCTAAATGCCAAAGGTAGTGTCGTTGATCAAAGCCACGTCGAAGCCATGCGAGCAATGTGGACTCTGCGGAGAACGGCACCGTAAATAATATGGATGACCTCGCCGGAGCCGCAGCCAACGAACATCATCAGGATGACCCAGCGGGGCAGGAGGACCCGCTTAACCCAGAAAACCCCGACGACTCCGAAGATACCAACTACCTCCCACTCTCTGAAGAGGAGGCCAGTCTCAGGGATGATGATTTCATCATCCCCGAAGACCCTCTGGAGTAGGAATGGTTCAAACAGAGGCTTTTAGCCACCGCCCGCAGCCTGAAGAAACAAAAACGCAGAATCAAGGCCGAACAGGACACCCTCAATGACCGATGGACCAAACTCCTAGCCGCTGAAGAAGGGTATGGCCGCGAACAGCCTATCAAAAGTTATCCCAAGCGAAGACTACTGCCGCAGTTCGACGACGAGGCCGTAGAGCCAACACGTCCGACATACACTGAACAGCCGGACCGCCCCCTAGAGGAAGAGACAGAGAAGCTGACGAGGCCGAGCACCCAGCCGCCCCACCTCGCCATTACGGCAAGGATCAAGTGCGGCCCACCTACGAGTACAACCTCCTCCATGAGCTAGACGCTCGAGGAGGCCGTACCAGGTCCATCTATGGACCCAGAGAAGACCTGCCCGCTTACCAGGAAGGATACTATGATCGGCTAAATCGAAACGATAGAATCCGGGAGCAGCAGCAGACTCGGAGGGCCGAAGACCTCCGACGCGATGTAGCCCGAGTTCGGGGCGCCACACACCCCCTGTGCTTCACAGAGAGGGTAATGCAACACCAATTCCCAGAAGGCTTCAAGCCTGTGAACACTGAATCATACGACGGGACCACAGACCCGGTCATATGGATAGAAGATTTCCTCCTCCACATTCACATGGCACGAGGAGATGACCTTCACGCCATCAAATATCTGCCACTAAAGCTTAAAGGTCCAGCTCAACACTGGTTGAATAGCCTTCCCGAAGACTCTATAGGCTATTGGGAAGAGCTTGAGGATGCTTTTCGAGCGAACTTTCGGGGCACCTATGTCCGACCTCCGGACGCTGACGACCTAAATCGCATCACACAGCAGCCCGGAGAATCTGCCCGGCAATTTTGGAACTGATTCCTGACCAAGAAAAACTAGATTATCGACTGTCCGGATGCCGAAGCCTTGGCCGCTTTCAAGCATAGTGTCAAGGACGAATGGCTCATAAGACAGCTCGGCCAGGACAAGCCAAGAACTATGGCAGCCCTTACTTCTCTCATGACCCGCTTTTGCATGGGCGAAGACAGTTGGCTCGCTCGTAAAAACACCAACCCCGACACACCCGGTACCTCCGAGGTTCGGGACGCTAATGGAAAGCCGCGACGTAGCAAGAGTAAACGTCGCCACAACGACGGCGAAGGCGAGGAAACGACAGTAAATGCCGGGTTCAGAAACCCGAAGTCCGGACCACGAAAGAAGGCCCCTAGGGGCAACAGTGACGGCCCGTCCAGACTAGACACAATTCTGGACAAGCCTTGCCAGATCCACGGCACATCAGAGAAGCCCGCCAACAACTCCAACCGTAACTGTTGGGTGATCAAACAGGCCGGCAAACTCATAGCCGAAGATCCGGGCAAAAGCCCACGAAGCGAGGACGATGACGACCCCCGCAAGCTGAATAGTGGAGGCCAGAAACCCTTCCCTTCCGAGGTCAAGATGGTGAACATGATCTACGCAACCTATATACTAAAGAAGGAGAGAAAGTGAGCGCTGCGAGACGTATATTCCGTCGAGCCCGTAGCGCCGAAGTTCAATCCATGGTCAGCCTGCCAGATCACATTCGATCGCAGGGATCACCCGACCAGTATACGCCACGGAGGGTCCGCAGCCCTAGTGCTCGACCCCATAATCGATGGATTTCACCTCACTAGAGTCCTAATGGACGGAGGTAGCAGCCTCAATCTGATATACGAAGACACAGTGGGGAAGATGGGGATCGATCCATCAAGGATCAAACCCAGTAACACCACCTTCAAGGGGGTCCTTCCGGGAGTGGAGGCCCGCTGCACAGGCGTTGTGACGCTTGAAGTAGTGTTCGGCTCTCCGGACAACTTCCGAAGTGAGGACTTGATCTTTGACATTGCACCTTTTCGCAGCGGCTATCACGCCCTCCTCGGCCGAACGGCGTTCGCTAAATTCAATGTTGTCCCGCATTACGCGTACCTCAAATTAAAGATGCCCGGCACGTCGGGCGTCATAACTATCAACGGCAATACAGAACGCTCACTTCAGACCGAAGAGCACACTACGGTCCTCACGGCCGAAGACCAAACTGGCCCATACAGGTCCCGATGCCGATCCGCCGTAAAGGCCGGCGACAACAGTAAACGGGTTCGAACCCGTTCCCCGTCAAGGGAACCCGCATGCGTTCGCCGCCAATAGGGATGTGCGCCCCACGACACGCCCACATTCTTCGTGCTCCATGTGCCTTGCCAGCACAATTTCACACTCAAAATACCATGGGCAGCCGTGAGGCATATATAAATAAATCTGAAGCATATGTTCGGCTAACCCGAACTTCGGAATTACCTTGTCTTCGGATGACCCGGGGGCCAATTCCGGAAACTCCCCCCAAGCACAAAGCTTCATCGACAGGATCCTCGCCCCTCAAGGTCTCATCGAAGGTCCCAACCCCCACCTCTCAAAAGCGAAGGCGCAGACATGCAGCATGGCAAAGTGGAGGCTTCGACTCACGCGTCAAGGCCCTGCGTAAACCTTTACTCTGTAAAACTTTTTCCTTTTTACAAATAATGCCTTCATAGTTCGAATTGTACTGTTAGATGTCCTGAGCCTACGAGAAATAATAAAAACGCCCTTTATGGTGTTCAGATATCCGCATCTTGCGATTGTCTATTTCCTTTCTGATTCTCCCCTCGCTCTTCGAACAGCCCGGCATGAAAATATGATCGGTTAACTAACCTAGAGCTTGATTTCCCTATCAGGTCGGCACCCCAAGTCCGACACTGCTTTCCGCTGAGTGTTCAGCATCTCGGATATTGCACTCTATGCATCAAGTTCTGAACTATGTCTTAGGTCAATGGTTGGGTTGCCCGGCTCCTGTGCTTGCCCCTTATGTTCCGCACGTTCGGCTAAGAGGGCAAAGGGAGAACCCCTGCGATTGTACTTCTAGCTCGCCGGTCAAGTACCTCAGGAGGAGAAATCCGAAAACTGATCGTCATAGTAAGCGCGAACTGATCGGCGATCCGATGATGAGGTTTGACTCTAAAAATCGTTGGCGATTTTGCCGTGCCACACGAAGGGTTCGTCTTAACACAAACCACGTGATCGGAAAGGGTAGGCATTTGCCCCCAAGTACATCACAAAACACAGGGGGGCTAGTCCTTAGACCCCACCATCAAGCTCCTAAGGCTAAGTGAAAGCAGTAAAACCAAATAGTCTGATTGCCTAGTTTTGCTCACGCGCTACCGCCTCCGGGTATCAAGACATAGGCTAAGGGTAACAGCGCGGAGACAAAACACCCCTCGTGACATTCACCTGGGGGCTGAAGCCAATGACTGGTAGCTTTCAGAATAAACATACGGCCGAATAGGAGTCAAAATTAAAATCATGACAATATAAAATAAGTCAGGCAGACGCATCATAAAGCATAGGGTCCAATTGGTAAAAACTTAATACAGTCATTCAAGCATTACATCTTTTGAACACTGGCCCTCTATCGCCCGCGCGCCATTCATCACCTGCGCAAAGTATTGCTCAGGGCGACGATGCTCTTTCCCCTTGGGTGGAGGACTAGTGGCCATGTCCATTGGATTAATCTTCGATCAATGCACCATGGTCTTCGCAAATGCAAGTCTCGCCCCCTCAAGGCACGCTGAGCGCTTCATGGCGTCAATCCGGAGCGGCGCCTCCCGCAGCTTCTGCACAAGGCCGAAGTAGGTGTCCGGAATGGGCTTGGTGGGCCATAGACTGAGACAGAGGTCCTTCACGACCAGCTCAGACATCCGATGCATCTCCATCGGCTGCTTCATTTGATTGCTGAGGAGGGGAGGACGCTCGGAATCCAGAAACTGTGACCAGAAGAGCCGCTGCGTGGAGTCCTCCTCGTGAGCGGCATAATGCTCCTTGGCGGCCGCCACATTCTTCGGAAGCTCAGCGAAGACGCCTGCGGAGCGCCAGACCCGTGTCAGCAGGGCGAACCTGTTGCCTCTGAACACACTCTATAGTAAGTATTTCTTACCATTCGCAATTTGCCCGACTTGGCGGAGCCCTTCCCGGACACCTCACGCTTCGGTCCTCGCCTCCTGGAGCTCCTTCTCCGCCTTGGACAGCTGGGAGGATTGCTCCCCCTGTTCCTTCTCAATGACTTCAAGCTTCTTGACGGCATCCTGGAGCTCCACTTGCACCTTGGTTACTCGAGCCTCGTGCTGCTCACCAGCAAGCTTGGCCTTCTCGAGCTCGGCCACCGCCTTGTCAGCGGCCATCTTCTTGGCAGCCGGCTCTGCCTCGGCTTTCTTCAAGGCCTCCCTCAAGCCCTCGACTTTAGCGGCAGCAGCTGCAAGATCATCACAATAAAAGATCAGCATACAGTCCGGATCGTCAATATCCGGCATCAAGCAGTTGTACATCTTATCAAAGGGCTTACCTTGCGCCTCGTCAAGCCGTTTGTTGACAAGGTCTCTTTATCGGAATGCTTGAGCTTCCGATCCATCTCCTCTAGCGCCGCAACATTAGCAGTTGCGGCCAGAGAAGATGCCTGTGACATTAAAAAATTCACACCATTTTAGATAATGGCCTGTAGAACGAGATCCTCCGCAGGTTTTCTTCGCAAACCTTGCAGAGTCTCGGGGGCTACTGCAGATATGGCATACTTAAACTAAGGATTAAATCCAATTTATGAGAAAAGAGCATTACTTGACTTACCTCAAAGCCTGTTAGCGGGCCTCGAACATCGTTGTTCAGTCCGGAATGAATGGACCGAACACTCTGTATAACCGCACCCATAAGAGTGCGGTGCTCGTCGATGACGGCAGAGTTGTTCACCAACTTCGCCAGCGCGTCCGGCCAGCCCACCACCACCCAAGTGGAGGTGTTCGGCGTGGGCGTCGGCCTCCCAGCACCTTCCCCATCGACAGGAGGAATTGGCTCCCTTGGGGGTTCGGGAGCCGAATACGGTAGGGGTTCGGATGATCTGGATCCCCTCCCCATGTTAGCCAGGAGCGATGCATCCCCCTGGTCTTCAACGACCAAGGCGTCGGCCTCGGCCATGGTGGCGTCGACCTCCTCCCCTGAGTTCGGAGGAGGAGGGGTCTTTCGCGACAGCACCTCCCCAACCTCTTAGGGGATTAGAGAAGGTGCGGAACGTGAGCCACTGTCCGCCAATTCGGCGGGCAGGGACGTCCCCAAAGAGGTCTCCTCGACGGGGTGGCCGCGCGGAGGGCTGCACCACCAAAAAACAATCAATCTACGTTCTACCAGGGACTACTAAAAGAATAAAGCGATTGAAAATGTCACAATATGTACCTGGCCACATGGGGCTTGACCCTGGGTTCCTTCTCCGGAACCTTTTTGGACGCTTCGGACTCTCCGTCGAAGTCCGAACTGTCGGACAGGACCAGCTTAGGCCGGCACTGTCTCTTCCGGGCCTGAGGAGGTTGAACCTCCTCGACGTCGCTGGATGCCGCCCTCTTCTTAGAGTGCGAGGAGACGCTTTCCTCCACGTCCTCATCCTCGTCCCCCTTCTGTACGGATAGGGCCGCACTGTCTCCAGACCGGTTGTCCGGACGAGCCCTGTGACGGAGACCCTCCCTGGCTTCCGGCACCTCCGCCTTCTTGCCCTTCTTGTCGGGCGCCTTGTATGGCACCACGACCAACAACTTCTCTAGCCGGTTCGAATCGGGGCCCTTCTGGCAGCGGCACCGGGCCGCTGATCTTCTCGGCCTTGGCAAGCCAGCCCTGCAAAATCCACATAAAGAGGTTCGGATCAAATCGTGTGGTTCTAATATTCGGATTTATGATAAGACAAGTGTTGCTCACCTTCCTCGGAGGGTTCGCGGCGTCGATGCCGATGTCCTCCCCCTCGACCGGCCAGTCCTTCTGCGGCTTGAATAGCAGACCCCACACTTTCTTGTGTGTCGTGCCGAAAATATGTTGCACGGTGGCCGGATCTTCGGGGTCGTACTCCCACATTGGCTTGGCCCTCTCCTGGCAGGGGAGGAGTCGACGATTGAGCATGATCTGGATCACATTAACCAGCTTCGCGCCGGTCCCCCAGTCCGGGCTCTTGGTGGTCCACGAGGCCAGCCTGGTAGGGGGTCCGGATCTGAATGCGGGAGCCGCCGCCCAGCAGGCTCCCCTTGGCTCGGTGATGTAGAACCATTCCTTTTGCCACACCTTAACGGTGTCGATAAACTTGCCCTCCGGCCACGGGACCCGTGTCAGTTTGCTGATCATGGCCCCGCCACAGTCTGCATGTTCGCCGCCAACCACCTTGGGCTTGACGTTGAACACCTTTAGCCATAGGCCGAAGTGTGGTCGGACTCGGAGGAGAGCTTCGCAGAAGATGATGAAGGATGAGATGTGGAGGAGGGAGTTGGGGGCTAGATCGTGAAAATCTAGCCCGTAAAAGAACATCAACCCCCTCATAAAGGGGTGCAGGGAAAATCCAAGCCCCCTAAGGAAATGGGGGAGGAATACGACCCTTTCGCCCGCCCTAGGCGTGGGGACGATCTGGCCCACTTCGGGGGCCCGATGAGCAATGTCGGACGACAAGTAGCCGGCCTCCTTCAACTTCATGATGTCGCTATCTGTGACAATGGATGCATCCCACTTCCCGTTGGCGCCGGATCCGGCCATGGCTGAAGGGGACAGGGTGGGATTTGCTGTGGAAGCAAGGAAAAGGGGCGCTGGAGCTCTGAAGACCTGCGTGAGCGGAAGGTGGAAGAAGGTGTGGGATGCTGACTATTGTAGCTCCCCCTTTATAGGCTGTTGACAAGCCACGAGTTCCTTTTTTCACGTCGTTGGCTTTTCCACTTCCCGATACGCTCGCGACGTTATGTGCGAGCTGGATAATCGAAATCATTGGTCATATCCCCTGAAAGGCGGGGCACGATCCCCACCTTGATGAGACGTGTCAAACGTGGGTGGGCCTCGAGCCACGCCTCGAGAAATACCAACCGCTCGGCGTTATGGCCGGAGATGACTCTTCGTTGAAAGAGAAAAAGTTGTCAGATGAAGGCACTATTTACACTTGAACGGTTTTTTGTTATTGCCTTCGTTGTTAAGTAAAACTGCCGTTTCAGATTCCGGACATCACTTGGCTCTGAATATGAACAAAGCATACTGATGAACTCACCTCGCAAGCCGAATACTGTTGGGTGTGCGAATGCCGGATACAAGCCTTGGCGTTGGAGGCAAGTTCGGGGGCTACTGAGGGAGTCATGGACTAAGGGGTCCTCAGGGCGCCGGCCCATTGAATATGGGCCGGACTGGAGAAGCCGTATAGTGACGGGAGATCTATGAAGCCGTGGTGTGCCCTCCAAGTCAAGGATAGGCGGGATCCCTTTATCCCTTATTGTAATCTATCTCCGCTAACCCTAACCCTACCGGTGTCTATATGGTTGTAGTCTTTAGGGATAGAGCTATATTCATCACCTCATCACCTTAGGGTTTAGCTCATGCTGATCTCGAGGTAGATCTACTCTGTAAATCATACCATATATCCAATACAATCAAGCAGGACATAGGGTATTACCTCTTCGAGAGGGTCGAACCTGGGTAAATGTCGTGTTCATCGTCCCTTGTTCCCCATCGATCCTAGATCCACAGCTCGGGACCCCCTACCTCGAGGTCTTCCAGTTTAGACACCGACAGATGGCCCAACAACCGAGCCTGAGCTTGGTGACATTGACATCGAAAGGATGGACTGTGATGGTACAATACACCGGGGCTGGCCCATCTGTCGGGAAACCTGTCAGTGCACCGACCTCAGGGCCTAGAAGGCCTAGTTGCAGGCTAGAGGCCCTTTGGTCAATAGGAGGGATAAGCGCGTACAAGCCAAGGTCCCCTCGAGTCGAGGTCAATTAGGGATCCTATAAACCCTAACTCTTGTCCCCCTTTATAAGGCGGGGCTACGGATAGATCGTGGGACATCTAATCAATAGCTTATACCTCCGTAGCTGTCATTACCTCCAATCTCTAACCCTCCCACATGTGGCATTCCCCATCATCAATCAAAAGCAAAGTAGGAGTAGGGTATTTACCTCGGTCATGAGGGCCCAAACCTGGGTAAAAAAATGTGTGTGATCCCCTCGGGTACTTCGGGTCACGCTCTCCACTCTATCAAGGACACTGATGGATTTCTGCGTCGTCGGAGTGTGAAGGTATAGAAGTTGCTACTCGTGATGCTGGCTTGGTAGAGTCGGCATCCCCTCCCGAAAGGCCAAGCTTGCCCAAGCCTGGTAGCAGTTGCCCTTGGGGGGTGATTGTTGATCCGACTCAACACAGTCCGACTGGAAATCTTGGGGAAGTGGAAATTGCCCTCGTCAAAGACAATCTGACTATGCAAACACCTCCTTCTGCCGACCAAGGTATGAGTTCCGCAGCACCAACTGCTCTAGGACTTGTAGCCCAAGCATGATCCAACAATATGACTGGGAACCAGGCTTCACGAGCAGTGGTGATACCGGACTCGCCCAATCTGAGAGGCACTACAGCGAGTGAGCACAACAACGTGTTGGGGAACGTTGCATGGAAAACAAAAAAAAATCTACGCACACGCAAGATCGATCCATGGAGATGCATAGCTATGAGAGGGGAGAGTATGTCTATGTACCCTCGTAGACCATTTAGCGGAAGCATTTTTCAACGCGGTTGATGTAGTCATACACCTTCATGATCCGCCCGATCAAGTACCGAACGCACGACACCTCCACATTCAGCACACGTTTAGCTTGAGGACGTCCTCGCCTTCTTGATCCAGCAAGTTGGGCGAGGTAGTAGATGAGTTCCGGCAGCACAACGGCGTGGTGACAATGGTTGTGCAACTATCTCCGCAGGGCTTCGCCGAGCACTACAAAAATTATGACCGAAGACGAACTAGAGGGAGAGGGGCACCGCACACGGCTTGGGAATCGTGTTGTGTGTTGCCCATCTCCCTCCTCACATATATATAGGTGGATGGGGGAGGGGAGGCTGCCCTAGGGGCGCCCCAAGGTGGCCAGCGGCCGCCCTGGGCTCCTGCCCAAGGTGCCTCCCCCTTTCCTTATTCAGGGGTGGAGGAGATGGCAGGGGAGGGGCCGGCGGCTTCCCTGCCTTGGCGCCCCCCCCCCCCCCTTTCCTTCCTTGGCTCGTGGCCAGAGGAGGTGGAGTGCGTCCGGCACCTTAGTGGGCTGGTGCGCCTCCCTACTTTGGCCCATGAGGCCCACCAAGTGCCGGTGGCCTCCCGAAACCCCTTTCGGTACTCCGATAAAACCTGGTTCATTCCGAAACCTTTTCGGTGACCAAATAGCATCGTCCTATATATAAATCTTTACCTCGGACCATTCCGGAGCTCCTCGTCATGTCTGTGATCTCATCTGGTACTCTGAACAACATTCGGTCACCAACTCACATAACTCATATAATACTATATCGTCAACGAACGTTAAGCGTGCGGACCCTACGGGTTCGAGAATGATGTAGACATGACCGAGACGCTTCTCCGGTCAATAACCAATAGCGGGACCTGGATGCCCATATTGGTTCCTACATATTCTAAGAAGATCTTTATCGATCGACCTTTATGACAACATACGTTGTTCCCTTTGTCTGTCGGTATGTTACTTGCCCGAGATTCGATCGTCGGTATCTCCATACCTAGTTCAATCTCGTTACTGGCAAGTCTCTTTACTCGTTCCGTAATACATCATCTCATAACTAACTCCTTAGTCACTTTGCTTGCAAGCTTCTTGTGATGTTGTATTACCGAGAGGGCCCAGAGATACCTCTCCGATATACGGAGTGACAAATCCCAATCTTGATTCACGCCAACTCAACAAACACCTTCGGAGATACCTGTAGAGCATCTTTATGATCACCCAGTTGTGACGTTTGATAGCACACAAGGTATTCCTCCGGTATCCAAGAGTTGCATGATCTCATGGTCGAAGAAACATGTATTTGACATTACGAAAGCAGTAGTAATAAACTGAACGATCATATGCTAAGCTAACGGATCGGTCTTTTCCATCACATCATTCTCCTAATGATGTGATCCCGTTATCAAGTGCCAACACATGTCCATGGTTAGGAAACCTTAACCATCTTTGATCAATGAGCTAGTCTAGTAGAGGCTCACTAGGGACACGGTATTTGTTTATGTATCCACACATGTATTTAAGTTTCCAATCAATACAATTCTAGCATGAATAATAAACCTTTATCATGAATAAGGAAATATAATAATAACAACTTTATTATTGCCTCTAGGGCATATTTCCATCAGTCTCCCACTTGCTCTAGAGTCAATAATCTAGTTCACATCGCCATGCGATTAACACCTATAATTCACATCGCCACGTGACTAACACCCAAAGAGTTTACTAGAGTCAATAATCTAGTTCACATCGCCATGTGATTAATACCCAAAGAGTACTAAGGTGTCATCATGTTTTGTTTGTGAGAGAGGTTTAGTCAACGGGTCTGCCATAATCAGATCCGTATGTATTTTGCAAATTTCTATGTCTACAATGCTCTGCATGGAGCTACTCTAGCTAATTGCTCCCACTTTCAATACATATCCAGATTGAGACTCAGAGTCATCCGAATTGGTGTCAAAGTTTGCATTGACGTAACCCTTTACGATGAACTATTTATCACCTCCATGACCGAGAAACATTTCCTTAGTCCTCTTAGGTAACTAAGGATAATTTTGACCATTGTCAAGTGATCCACTCCTGGATTACTATTGTACCCCCTTGCCAAACTAATGGCAAGGCACACAACAGGTCTGGTACACAACATGACATACTTTATAGAACATATGGCTGAGGCATAGGGAATGACTTTCACTCTCTCTCTATCTTCTGCCGTGGTCGGGTTTTGAGTCTTACTCAACTTCACACCTTGCGACACAGGAAAGAACCCTTTCTTTGACTGATCCATTTTGAACTTCTTCAAAACTTTGCCAAGGTATGTGCTTTGTGGAAGTCCTATTAAGAGTCGTGATCTATCCCTATAGATCTTGATGCTCAATATGTAAGTAGCTTCACCGAGGTATTTCATTGAAAAAATCTTATTCAAGTATCCTTTTATGCTATCCAGAAATTCTATATCATTTCCAATCACCAATATGTCATCCACATATAATATCAGAAATGCTACAGAGCTCCCACTCACTTTCTTGTAAATACAGGCTTCACCATAAGTCTGTATAAAACCATATGCTTTGATCACATCATCAAAGTGTATATTCCAACTCCGAGATGCTTGCACCAGTCCATAGATGGATCGCTGGAGCTTGCACACTTTGTTAGCACCTTTAGGATAAAAAAAACCTTCTGGTTGCATCATATACAACTCTTCTTTAAGAAACCCGTTAAGGAATGCAGTTTTGACATCCATTCGACAGATTTCATAATCATAAAATGCGGCAATTGCTAACATGATTCGGATAGACTTAAGCATCGCTACGGGTAAGAAAGTCTCATCATAGTCAACCCCTTGAACTTGTCGAAAACCTTTCGCGGCAAGTCGAGCTTTGTAGATAGTGATATTACCATCAACGCATGTCTTCCTCTTGAAGATCCATTTATTTTCAATGGCCTGTCGATCATCGGGCAAGTCCACCAAAGTCCATACTTTGTTCTCATACATGGATCCTATCTCAGACTTCATGGCCTCAAGCCATTTATCGGAATCTGGGCTCATCATAGCTTCTTCATAGTTTGTAGGTTCGCCGTTGTCTAACAACACGACTTCCAGGACAGGATTACCGTACCACTCTGGTGCGGAACATGTTATGGTCAACCTACGAAGTTCGGTATTAACCTGATCCGAAGTTTCATGATCATTATCATTAGCTTCCTCTCTAGTCGGTGTAGGCATCACGGGAACGGCTTTCTCTGATGTGCTACTTTCCAATTCGAGAGTAGGTACAATTACCTCATCAAGTTCTACTTCCCTCCCACTCACTTCTTTTGAGAGAAACTCCTTTTCTAGAAAGGACCCATTTTTAGAAACAAAGATCTTGCCTTCGGATCTGTGGTAGAAGGTGTACCCAATAGTTTCTTTAGGGTATCCTATGAAGATGCACTTCTCCGATTTGGGTTCGAGCTTATCAGCCCGAAGCCTTTTGACATAAGTGTCCGCATCCCCAAACTTTAAGAAATGACAGCTTAGGTTTCTTGCCAAACCATAGTTCATACGGTGTCGTCTCAACGGATTTAGACGGTGCCCTGTTTAACGTGAATGCAGCTGTCTCTAATGCATAACCCAAAATGATAGTGGCAAATCGGTAAGAGACATCATAGAAGGCACCATATCTAATAAAGTATGGTTACGACGTTCGGACACACCATTACGCTATGGTGTTGCAGGTGGCGTGAGTTGTGAAACTATTCCACATTGTTTTAAATGAAGGCCAAACTCGGAACTCAAATATTCGCCTCCGCGATCAGATCGTAGAAACTTTATTTTCTTTGTACGATGATTCTCCACTTCATTATGAAATTCTTTGAACTTTTCAAATGTTTCAGACTTGTGTTTCATCAAGTAGATATACCCATACCTACTCAAATCATTTGTGAAGGTTAGAAAATAACAATACCCGCCGCGTGCCTCAACACTCATCGGACCGCATACATCAGTATGTATTATTTCCAATAAGTTATTAGCTCGCTTCATTGTTACGGAGAACAGAGTTTTAGTCATCTTGCCCATGAGGCATGGTTCGCAAGTATCAAATGATTCATAATCAAGTGATTCCAAAAGTCCATCCGCATGGAGTTTTTTCATGCGCTTTACACCAATAAGACCTAAACGGCAGTGCCATAGGTATGTTGCACTATCATTATCAACTTTGCATCTTTTGGCATCAATATTATGAATATGTGTATCACTATGATCGAGATTCAATAAACCATTTACATTGGGTGTATGACCATAGAAGGTTTTATTCATGTAAACAGAACAACAATTATTCTCTGACTTAAATGAATAACCGTATTGCAATAAACATGATCTAATCTTGTTCATGCTCAACGCAAACACCAAATAACATTTATTTAGGTTCAGGACTAATCCTGAAGGTAGAGGGAGTGTGCGATGGCAATCATATCAATCTTGGAAACACTTCCAACACACATCGTCATCTCGTCCTTAACTAGTCTCCGTTTATTCTGCAACTCCTATTTCGAGTTACTAATCTTAGCAACTGAACTGGTATCAAATACCCAGGGGCTACTACGAGCACCAGTAAGGTACACATCAATAACATGTATATCAAATATACCTTTGCTCACTTTGCCATCCTTCTTATCCGCCAAATATTTGGGGCAGTTCCGCTTCCAGTGACCATTCCCTTTGAAGTAGAAGCACTTAGTTTCAGGCTTGGGTCCAGCTTTGGGCTTCTTCACGGGAGCGGCAACTTACTTGCCATTCTTTTTGAAGTTCCCTTTCTTTCCCTTGCCCTTTTTCTTGAAACTAGTGGTCTTGTTAACCATCAACACTAGATGCTCCTTCTTGATTTCTACCTCCGCGGCCTTAAGCATTGCGAAGAGCTCGGGAATCGTTTTCGTCATCCCTTGCATATTATAGTTCATCACGAAGCCTTTGTAGCTTGGTGGCAGTGACTAAAGAACTCTGTCAATAACACTTTCAACTGGAAGATCAATTCCCAGCTGAGTTAAGTGGTTATGATACCCAGACATTTTGAGTATGTGTTCACTGACAGAACTGTTCTCCTCCATCTTGCAGCTATAGAACTTGTTGGAGACTTCATATCTCTCAACCCCGGGCATTAGCTTGAAATATCAACTTCAGCTCTTGGAACATCTTATATGCTCCGTGGCATTCAAAATGTCTTTGAAGTCCCGGTTCTAAGCCGTAAAGCATGGCACACTGAACTATCGAGTACTCATCAGATCGAGTCTGCCAGACGTTCCTAACATCTGCAGTAGCTCCTGCAACAGGTCTGTCACCTAGCGGTGCATCAAGGACATAATTCTTCTGTGCAGCAATGAGGATAATCCTCAAGTTACGAACCCATTCCGTGTAGTTGCTACCATCATCTTTCAACTTAGCTTTCTCTAGGAACGCATTAAAATTCAAGGGATCGGTAGCACGGGCCATTGATCTACAACATCGATATGCAAATACTATCAGGACTAAGTTCATGATAAATTTAAGTTCAATTAATCAAAGTACTAATGAACTCCCACTTAAATCAACATCCCTTAAGTTGTCTAAGTGATACATGATCCAAATCAACCAACCCATGTCCGATCATCACGTGAGATGGGGTAGTCATCAATGGTGAACATCTCTATGTTGATCATATCTACTATATGACTCACATTCGACCTTTCGATCTCCAGTGTTCCGAGACCATGTCTGTACATGCTAGGCTCGTCAAGTTTAACCCAAGTATTATGCATGTGCAAAACTGGCTTACACCCGTTGTATGTGAATGTAGAGTCTATCACACCCGATCATCACGAGGTGCTTCGAAACGACGAACTTTAGCAACGGTGCATACTCAGGGAGAACACTTTTATCTTGAAATTAAGTGAAGGGATCATCTTATAATGCTACCGCCGTACTAAGCAAAATAAGATGCATAAAAGATAAACATCACATGCAATCAAAATATGTGACATGATATGGCCATCATCATCTTGTGCTTTTGATCTCCATCTCCAAAGCATCGGCATGATCTCCATCGTCACCGGCACGACACCTTGATCTCCATCATTGCGTCGGGGTCGTCTCGTGAACTATTGCCTCTACAACTATTGCTAACGCATAGCGATAAAGTAAAGCAATTACATGGCGCTTAGTGATTGACACGCAGGTCATACCATAATTAAAGACAACCCTAAGGCTCCTGCCAGTTGTCGTACTCATCGACATGCAAGTCGTGAACTTATTACAAAACATGATCATCTCATACATCAACATATATCACATCATATCTTGACCATATCACATCACAACATGCCCTGCAAAAACAAGTTAGACGTCCTCTACTTTGTTGTTGCAAGTTTTACGTGGCTGCTATGGGCAACTAGCAAGAACCGTTCTTAACTTACGCAAAACCACAACGGTGATTATCAAGTTTGCTGTTTTAACCTTTTTCAAGGACCAGCCATAGTCAAATTTGATTCAACTAAAGTAGGAGAAACAGACACCCACCAGCCACCTTTATGCAAAACAAGTTGCATGTCAGTCGGTGGAACCGGTCTCATATGCGTGGACATGTAAGGTTGGTCCGGGCCGCTTCATCCCACAATATCGCCGAATCAAAATAAGACGTTAGTGGTAAGCAGTATGAACATCACCGCCCACAACTTCTTTGTGTTCTACTCGTGCATATCATCTACGCATAGACCTGGCTCATGATGCCACTGTTAGGGAACGTTGCATGGAAAACAAAAAAAATTCTATGCACACACAAGATCTATCCATGGAGATGCATAGCTACGAGAGGGGAGAGTATGTCTATGTACCCTCGTAGACCGTTTAGCGGAAGCGTTTATCAACGCGGTTGGTGTAGTCGTACACCCTCATGATCCGCCCGATCAAGTACCAAACGCACGGCACCTCTGCGTTCAGCACACGTTCAGCTCGAGGACGTCCTCGCCTTCTTGATCCAGCAAGTTGGGCGAGGTAGTAGATGAGTTCCGGCAGCACGACGGCGTGGTGACGGTGGTGGTGCAACTATCTCCGCAGGGCTTCGCCGAGCACTACGAAAATTATGACCGAGGACGAACTAGGGGGAGAGGGGCGCCGCACACGGCTTGGGAATCATGGTGTGTGTTGACCCTCTCCCTCCTCATATATATATATAGGTGGAGGGAGAGGGGAGGCAGCCCTAGGGGCGCCCAAGGTGGCCGGCGGCTGCCCTGGGCTCCTGCCCTAGGCGCCTCCCCCTTTCCTTATTTAGGGGTGGAGGAGATGGCAGGGGAGGGGCCGGCGGCTGCCCTGCCTTGGCGCCCCCCTTTCCTTCCTTGGCTCGTGGCCAGGGGAGGTGGAGTGCGCCTAGCCCCTTAGTGGGCTGGTGCGCCTCCCTCCTTTGGCCCATGAGGCCCACCAAGTGTCGGTGGCCTCCCGAAACCCCATTCGGTACTCCGATTAAACCTGGTTCATTCCGAAACCTTTCCAGTGACCAAATAGCATCGTCCTATATATCAATCTTTACCTCCGGACCATTCCGGAGTTCTTCGTCATGTCCATGATCTCATCTGGGACTCCGAACAACATTCGGTCACCAACTCACATAACTCATATAATACTATATCGTCAACGAACGTTAAGCGTGCGGACCCTACGGGTTCGAGAATGATGTAGACATGACCGAGAAGCTTCTCCGGTCAATAACCAATAGCGGGACCTGGATGCCCATATTGGTTCCTACATATTCTACGAAGATCTTTATCGGTCAAACCTTTATGACAACATACGATGTTCCCTTTGTCTGTCGGTATGTTACTTGCCCGAGATTTGATCGTTGGTATCTCCATACCTAGTTCAATCTCATTACTGGCAAGTCTCTTTACTCGTTTCGTAATACATCATCTCGTAACCAACTCCTTAGTCACTTTGCTTGCAAGCTTCTTGTGATGTTGTATTACCGAGAGGGCCCAGAGATACCTCTCCGATATACGGAGTGACAAATCCCAATCTTGATTCACGCCAACTCAACAGACACATTCGGAGATACTTGTAGAGCATCTTTATGATCACCCAGTTGTGACATTTGATATCACACAAGGTATTCCTCCGGTATCCGGGAGTTGCATGATCTCATGGTCGAAGAAACATGTATTTGACATTAAGAAAGAAGTAGCAATAAACTGAACGATCATATGCTAAGCTAACGGATGGGTCTTTTCCATCACATCATTCTCCTAATGATGTGATCCCGTTATCAAGTGACAACACATGTCCATGGTTAGGAAACCTTAACCATCTTTGATCAACGAGCTAGTCTAGTAGAGGCTCACTAGGGACACAGTATTTGTTTATGTATCCACACATGTATTTAAGTTTCTGATCAATACAATTCTAGCATGAATAATAAACCTTTATCATGAATAAGGAAATATAATAATAACAACTTTATTATTGCCTCTAGGGCATATTTCCATCACAACGCACCATGTACCCATTGTCCGGTGGTGATCCTGAAGCGAAAGGATGGGACGTTGTGCGCCAAGCCCTGGCACGAGCCGACTCCCTCGACAAGCAGATGCATAGCTATCATGACTGACCACCTAGCGATGACTTCAAGTGGACTCCAAAGCGCAATCGATGTAAAGTGCAATGGTAAGTCTTGCTCAAAAACTTGCAATTTCTATTATTACTTTGAAACCGAGGGCATGATCAGTGCATCTAGTATGTGCTAACCTCAAGGCTTCGATTGGCTGCTGGCAGTCAGTCGAAGCCTCAAATTAAACTTGCTTGAATGAGATGTTCTTTGACTTTGACACTGGGCACGATCAATGCACCAAGTAGGTGTAGGCCCCGAGGCTTTGGCTATTTGCTGGCAGTAGGTCAAACTCTTTAATTAACCTCGATTGGCGACATCTTGTAATTTTCTTTCTTTCTCGGGGGTTATGCAAGCTGGGCAGCAAGTGTGTGGCCCTTGAAGTGGAACTGACCTCCTTCAGCAAGGATGGGACAAGGAGAAAGCTTGGAGCCGTCGAATAGAACACAAACTTGCCACACATGGCAGCAAGTTTTGCAGTTGGATTTTATGTCCCCATCTTCCACCTTCTGATTCCGACTGAATAAACTTCCGACAAATGTTGGGGCTGAAAATGCCCTTCTGAAAACCCGACTGAAGAACCGTGTACCTGCAGAATAAACCAAAAACGTCATGGAAGAGCAACAACAACAGTAGTATGATCGGGTGCTCCGAGAAGTCCGCGAGAAGATGCGAGTTGACGAGCAAAACACAAGGCAAGTATGAAAAACTTGTCAAGCACAAAAAAAGGCTCGTCGTCTTCAGCCAGGAACTGCAGCATAACTTTGACATTTTGTTCAAGGTGCGCTATGACATTCCTTATTCCCAAGCGCATCTCACCCACCTTTTGCCAGCTCCACAAGAGCTGCTTTTTGCATGTAACCTCATCGTCGCGCCTAGCAGCAGACGACATCTTTGAGATGTGATGCACCAAGTCAAAGAGCTCGAGTCGCTGCAGCTGCGGGACCACACCTTTTAATCGGTGTGATGCTAGAAGACAAAGTATCACGGGGGAGGGGAGTTGCTGTAGCCAGCCATGAGGGGCGGCGATAAGGTGTTGCAAGCGACGCACAACTTGGTGCTGCAGAACTGTGGTGATGGATTGCAAGGAAGTCTCCTCCTACTCCTCTACGACCCCTCTCCTAGCACTAGTCGACAAAGATTGCCACGTCACTGCCACGAGGAAGGTGACCGGTGCTATAGTCCGGCACCGTGACACACACGGATTTTGCCGACAACCCCGCCGCAAACGGCGGCGGTGATGCAACGGCGACAATGTAACGACGAGGGATTGCAACATGGTCCATATTTCAATGGGTGACCGCAACATGGACCATGTTGCAGTGGGTGACAAAAGGCCCACCTCACGCAAGCGAAGGTGGCCACAACATGGACCATGTTGCAATGGTGATTGCAATATGGCACGTGTTGCAATGAGATGAAGGTCGACGCGTAGCGTGAAACAAAGGAAAAATGGTTCAGTGGGGAGCGCAACAGGGCTTGTGTTGCAAAGCTGAGCACAACACGAGCCTTGTTGCAAAGGCTGGCACACCTCAGCGACTAACGGGGGAGAGATCGGACGACTGTCTTGCAATCCATCAAGTGGCTCCCTAGGCAATCGATCTTCTTGGATTATCACCCGACCGACACATAGTGCTACCAGCACGTTTTTATGTCTTATTACTTATTAGAGAACTAAAGTGTACTTGTAGTTATGTAGCACACTTGACGACTACGTGTCTTCTTTTCTCCTCCACAAAAAAGAACCCATGCTTTCCTTCTCCTACCTTTGGCGCCGTCGCCTATCCGTCTCATCTCGGATGGCCTTTGGGCCGTGGAGGTGCAGAGGCCCCCCGCTCTCGTTCTTGTTAGGTCTAGCTTCTTGGTTGGGGCTGTGGCGGCTACGATGTCCCTCTGTAGGAACAATGTCTCACACGTTCGATACCCATCCCAATGGTGCGTCTAGCGTTCCCGAAGGGCGTGTGGAAGTGTGTCTCTGTCCGGTCTCGCGGGATCCGGTCGGTGTTGGTCTTCAATGGATCTATCAATCTTAATTCGTCTTCATTTGAGTGTTTACAAATTTGACCCTTTGGATCTGGGACTCCCTTCATCGGTGATGAATTATTGTTCTGGTGTATTGGTCTTGTGAGGCCTTTGCACGGAGATTTTTGGACCGTCTACTACAAGATTTGCCCGGTTCCTGCGAAGGAGAATCGATGACGGCGACACGCCTTCAACTCACTGCAGTGTTGTAGTTGTTGCTAGATAGTCCATGCATCTTATTATAATTTTTGTAATTCTCGTGTTCTTTATACTGACATGATTAGTTATGAATAGATTAGAGTCTCTCGGAAAAAGGTGCGTACTTGTTGTTTATTGATTGATAGCACAACAATTTTCTTAAATAGCACCCTCCATTTATTTTTTTGCATTTCAGTGTAAGATACTATCACAGGAGCGTTCAACACTTCCACTGCGTTTAAATGTAGATTTTTAAAAAGTCAAATTTTACAAACTTTGATCAAATTTATGAAGAAAAATATTTAAATCTAGAATGCCAAACACATATCATTAGATTCATCATAAAATGTAGTTTCATATTTTATATATTTTCTATTGTAGATAAGAATATTTTTTTATAAACTTGGTCAAAGTTTACAAGGTTTAACTTTTCAAAAAGTCTACATTATGAAATGGTGAAGTATCACACTAATGTTAACACCTTCACTCCTCGCAAAAAAAAATTAACACCTTCACTGGCGTAGCCTCAGACAAGCAGGTAGGAAGATCACATGCTACCTGACAACAGAAATATAGCTCAAACAACAAAAAGACTGGAAGAAAATTCTTTCGAAAGAATAAAGGCACCAAATGACGTACCAGCTTGGAGATAGCCAACCTGGGCTATTTCCATCACAGCCCACCTGGGCCTGGAAATAGCCTAACCCGTGCATGAAAGAAACACGATGAATCCAAGTCCAATGCAAACATCACTTCAAAGCATATGTTTCCGAGTTTTACATTCTGAACACCACAGATATGCAACAACACCTTCAAACAAGACAGACTATTCATCCATTTACAACATAAGCTATCCACACCACCATGCATGCACATTATTATTGCCATTATTTCTCTAGGGTTACAGCTTACCGATGCTTTGCTACGATTTACGAATGACTGGCTCATCATCAGCAAGCTTCTAAAATGAGGAGGCAGGTTTATTTCCCGATTAGCATCTAATCCACCGATGTCAGCATCTCACACTGTGCACCAAACAGCCTCCCATAATCTTTCAAATCAAGCGATCTCACCTCATCCCGTCGCCAAAACCAGTCCTCATACCTATACCACCGCAAGATACCTTCATCCAGCATCATCCGCTGGCATGCGACACATTGTCTGCTTTGGCAGTGGTGGAACTCCCGCAGCCGGGAAGCTCTCTCGAGAGCTTTGCTATCTAGCTCATGAATCACTTGCCTACGCCCATTCGTCGCCATCTCAAACAGCAGGCAGTGGGAAATATTCAGAACCTCAAGATGCTCCAGCGAGTTCAGAACACATTGCAAGGCACCTATTGTCACCTTTGAGCAACGAAGACTCAAGACTTTCAGCTTTGGAAGGTATGTGGTAACTGCTGAAGCAAATAGGAGATCAAATGAACCCATGATCTTGAGCTCTTTAAAGTTCTTGCAGCTATTGGCTAACCCCTCCATGATATATGGAGGATGACCAATGGTAGGCATAGTCAAGGACTCCAGCTCTTCCCACCTTTCAATAGCTTGGCATATTCCCGCCCTTGAAATGCGGTTCCATGCTGGCATAACCAATCGTTTTAGATGAGGAGATCTGTTAAACAAGGAGTACACAACTATTTACAGTTAGCGTTCCTCAGTTTACAATGACACGCCATAAAACTTGAGCATCAAGAGCATTGTCAAGATATGATCAATGATATAAAACCATCCATTCAACTTAAAAAAACATTCCTTGGACCTATTATAGATTCAATGGCTACACAGATATTCTTCAAAACTGGCAGTGCAAGCCATGAAGATTAAAGGCAATAATATTTTAATCCCTCACCAATTTAATGTCTTAAGGTTGCTTTAATTACGAAGCTCATTGGGCACACGAGCTTCGTAATTAAAGCAACCTTTGTGAGATGTAATGCAGATTTAATATAGCGGAATACAGAAACAAAACATAAATAAAACAATGTAGCAAAGACTAGTTACCTTTGTGAGATGTAATGCAGGTGTTCATCTTTCATGTACAGATTGTAATGGAATATCATACAATTAACATTTCCACGGCTAATTGCCATTGCCACCCGTAGTATTTTTGCAAGCCTCTTGTCAGACCTGTCATCAACCCAAATATATGGAGATGCTCTTGTTTGAATGAAGTTGGATTTTAGAAGCCCAAAGTCAAGAGTGCCCCATATAAGTGGATCTGAACAGGCCAAACGCCATAAGCGGCAAACTTGAGATACTGGTGATAGCTCAACCAAGTTTAGCTCCTTAAATATCTTCGCGAGAACATCAGTATCCATGTCCTCCCATCTTTTTCCCATCCATTTGCTCTCCCCCATTATTATCAAATCCTGAAAATCAACAAAAACACATCAATTGGTGAAAAGATCTGGCCAGGCTTCTGTCATGTACATGGCACTAATAAAAGCCTGTGCCCAAAAATATGAGTGTCCATGAACACATATGAATGAGTACACTCGTGATAAAATGAAACAAGTTAGTTCACAAAACGAACAGGAAATTGGCTCAATTACCACATATTCTATTTCTAGGATCAATGCAATAACTAGTGAGAAGAAGTATGGTGACCCTCGACATGCAAACAAATATGGTAAGCACTAGGTACAACATGAGCCAATTGTTTTATATTTTATTCGATTACAATGTAGCTCAAGTGTTGAATCCCTTCTAAATCTACGGTATTACAGTTTCTAAACGATGATAAAACAAACAAAAAAGGCGTACCTGCAGGCGTGTGTGAGGTTCGAGACTCCGAGTACATTAATTTTTAGTTCTTTATTTATGGATTTTTTTTCAAACCCGAGGGTCTGGTGGGTTCTAGATGAGTAGGGAATATTGGGTAGAGTGGGGAGAACTCTTCCAAACCGGAGGACTAGTGAGTTCTAGATGGATGAGGGAGATGCGGATGGCATGGGGAGTGAACTCTTCCAAACAGGAGGGGTCTGGTGGGTTCTAGATAGATGAGGAAGATGCGGATGGCGTGGCGAGTGAACTCTTCCAAACAGGAGGGGTCTGGTGGGTTCTAGATAGATGAGGGAGATGCGATAGTGTGGGGAGTGAACTCTTCCAAACAGGACAGGTCTGGTGGGTTCTAGATAGACGAGGGAGATTGGGGTGGAGTGGGAAGTGAACTCACCACCACCACCACCTAAATTTTTTTAAGGTAGTACAGATTTCATCTGGTTGTACATTTTTTCCCGAGTTGCCAAATGCGGCCTAAGGATTATTGAGCTAAAACATAAAGTTAAACCAATCTGATCAAAGGATTAATTCTGAGATACTCCCTCTGTAAACTAATATAAGAGCGTTTAGATCACTAAAATAGTAATCTAAACACTCTTATATTAGTTTACGGAGGGAGTACTAAGGTGCTAACAACCACGATCAATTGTGTTACTTCCAGGAATGAGGCAACTTCTCCCTTCTTCCCAAACTTAACACAGTTTGACTTAGGATAAAACTTATGTGCCTTAGATTTTGGGAAGGAGGGAGTAGCTCTTGCACTACTGTAGATTGTTTTTCCACCTTCCGCTTTTTTATTAGGCCTACTTTGTTTTCCTTAGCAGCCTGTTGTTTGTTTTTGGATAGCACCACCGTTGATGGCTTTGGCTCTGTAATCTGCACGCAGAGTTTGTGTGCTCCTTCTAATACAAAATAAATAAATAAATAAATAAATAGAAACAAATCAAACAGAGGCAGCAATGCACGCTCCAGCTAACTTCTAAACTAGGAAGGTAACTATAATAGTTTGTATCAGCTAGTTTTTCATTAAAGACAGGAACGGGAATACTGCAGTTCATATGGAAACCTGAAGGTAATGTATGTTGAACCTAACAAAAAAAAGTAAAGTAATTCCACATTCTCTTTCAATGTCACCAACAAAATGTTGTGCTGTTTGTTACTAAGGTATGTACGGTTAGTGGAGCAGTGACTTAGTAAGTACCAGAGCTTGACACGATATAAACAATTAAGGTATTCAGCTTATCAGCTAGCCTGTTTCCACACCATACTAGCCAGTAAATATGAACCCAAAAGTAAATTCCAACCCATTCATCAAATGAGTTTAAACCAGCAGACTTTATTGTGCATTAGAACAAGTACATGCAGATTAAGAAGAATGGTACATGCATACCATGCGTGCTTATGAAAGCTGAGTAACAAAGATAGATTTACAAAGAGAGAGTAGCCCACAAGAGATTTCAGCACTTTTAACTGGGGAAATGGGAAATGTGCTACTCCTGCAGCTAAACAACCACCTTAAGAACGTCCACCGAGTAACATTTTACGGTTGCAATAGCTGGAATTAAATAACAAAGCTGAAAGCACAAATTTATGGTAACAGTTGCGATAGCCTACTCAGAAATGTAGTGACTACCGAATAGGAAGGAAATACAACTATAAAACTCTTTCATCCCCAACAGAGAAGAAATACAACCTAAAAATCTCTTCAGAGAGGAGAAGGGGTATTTGAAGAAGGCCAAATCTATCACATTCACCGCTAATCCACTGATCCTGTAACTGGTACAGGCGCCACAAATGCAATTTTCACTGGGAATGATCCACAACACCGTGTATACACCTGTTTAACATTCCCTCCCTGGACAAGGTAGCCGCCTAATTTATTTTCTTCAATCAACAGGGGCCGGCCCCGCTCCGGTTCCATTTTCCATAGAAGACAAAACCAGTGACACAGGTTCAGAGTTTTGCCGCACAATTTACCGTAGAGTGGAACGGGAAAAAACACAAGAACCTAACAATGAACGAATAGATCGTGCTTTCCGACGAACATGCACAAAAGAATTCCAGCAGCACGGCGATAAATGAGAGAAACTAGGTGATGTCCTTCTCACAAATCGTACGAGCACCAAACCGAGGGGCACAATCCATCAGCACCAACCAGCAATTCACGGCTAATCCAGCAACAGTGCGATGCGGAATCTCACGACGGGTTCGGCCCAATTCCCCGCGGCGTGGATTAGGGGGGAGCGAAATCGATCGGGCCTAGGGAAGCCAAGAGGGAGAGAGAGAGGAGTATTACCCGAATGGATCTGGCAGGGGTAGGAGGAAGCCGGGGCGCAACCAGCGCGGCCCCAACCGCGGCTGGCTCAGGAGGAGATCGAGGCCGGGGGATGATCCCGCGGCGGCGGCGGCTGCTGCCGATGAGCGGCGGAGGCTGGATCGGGATCTGCGAGGTGCCGTTGTGTCGGGCATGGATCTCGCTCGCCCTCTCGGCCATCCTCAACCGGGTCGAAGAGAAAGAAGGGGGGAGCTGGCACGGGCGTATTGGTGGGCATTAAATACCGCGTCGGCCTGTGTTTTTGGATAATATCATCGCTGATGGCTTTGGCTCTCTAATCTGTGTGCAGCTTTTGTGTGCTCCTTCTAATACAACAACAAAAAATCAAAACAAATCAAACGGAGGCAGCAATGCATGCCATAGCTAACTTCTAAAGTAGGGAGGTAACTATAATAGTTTGTATTCAGCTAGCTTTTCATCAAAGACAGGAATGAGAATACATAGTGCAGGTGCAGCTCATATGGAAACTTGAATGTGATGTAGGTTGAACCTAACAAAAGAGTAAAGTAATTCCCCATCCGCTTTCAATGCCGCCAATAAAATGTTGTGCTGTTTGTTACTAAGGTATGTACAGTCAGTGGAGCCGTGACTTAGTAAGTACCAGAATTTGACATGATTTGAACAATTAAGGTATACAACTTATCAGCTGGCCTGTTTCCACACCATACTAGCCAGTAAACATGAACCCAAAAGTAAACTCCAACTCATTCATCAAGGGTGTTTAAGGCCAACTCCAACGCGGCAACCCATTTCATCCGCTTTGGTCCATTTGGGTCCACGAGACCAAAAACCACGGCCCAACGCGCCGACACAAACCCAAATTCTGTTCGCTCGGTGTCCGTCTCAGACGCACTTCCGCCCCAAATTTGGGCCCAATTTGCGTCCACACGGACACGAGACAAACGCGCCGCGCATCCGGTCGGTGTCTGCCTTGGGCCCGCACGTTGGCCGCCCAACCACCACCCACCGGTCCTATTAAGGCCCTGTTTGTTTCAGCTTCACTTAGATTTTAATCACATATGGATTCGCTTCACTGGCAAAGCTGATTCTGCGAATCAGCTTCACCACCGAAGTACACTTTGAGGTGCTTCAGGAAATTGCACTAAAAATTGCCCAAATCCAGATTCAGCTTCACTGGCAAAGCTGATTTCAAACAGCTGTTTGTTTCAGATTCCAGATTCGGCTTCACTGGCAAAGCTGAATCCGGTCCCAGAATCCGAAACAAACAGGGCCTAAATTCCACGCGTGCGCTCGGGCCCGCACGTCAACAAAATCAGTCCACGCCCGTCCTTTTTAATGCTTTCCTCCCCAATCCTCTTCTTCCTCTTGCCCCCCATCCGCCCGACAACCCAGCCCTAGTCGCCGCCACCATGGGGTTCTGGAAGAATGACCACGAGGCCGGCAGCTCGTCGGGGTGACACCGCCCGGCCAACTTCACCATGGCGCTGCCAGGTGCTGAGCCATGGCCACGCTTTCGCCTATACATGTCGGTGCACAGCTGCCAGTACTTCTAGGAGCATCGCGTGTCAGTGCCGTGGCCGACGTGAACCTGCCGCACGGGTGGCACCTCAATCCCGATAGGGTTCCGATGCCGGCGGTGCCGATCTCAGACCACGCGCCGCCGTGCTTAACTCCTGCCCGACCTCTGTCGCGACCCAGCATACACAGCGGATTTGCCAAACTGGGACGCATGGTTCACCACCGAACACGAGGAGCTACGCCGGTTGTCTTCGATCATGCGCCCCATGCACCCGCTTCACCACCGCTGCCGGTGGTGGCGAAGGAGGATCAGGAGGAGGAGACGGCCTACATTGTGGACCCTCGAGGAGGCGGAGAAGAGGGCCATCGAGGAGTCCGAGCTCAATGAGCTCGCCAGGTGGCCTGGCCTTGCGCAGGTGCTGGCCGATTTGTCAGCCGGAATGCAAGCGAACGCACCCCCACCGCCGCCAGCACCGCCCACGCCTGAGCCTGCGCAAACGTGGTTGTGGCCGAGCATGGTGCCGGTGTACATCTCGTGCCCGGCCGTGTGGGTGGGCACGACCGACAAGAAGGCCGAGCAGTACCTGGAGGAGGCCGAGCGGCAGGCGGCTGAGCGTGAGATGGAAATTGAGCGGCAGGCGGAGCAGCAGCAGGCGACAGTGCTGGCAGCCTTCCAGCAGGCGTTCCCGTGGATGGAAGCTCCGGTCTACGTCGACCTGACCATGACCAACGAGGACGACGCCGATGCCACCTAGATCTACCGCCCACCACTGGCTGTTTTTATTTCTATGTTTTTATTTAATGTTTTTAGTTCTAATTATTGAAAACTGGACTTGCTGCCTTTTATATTTTTTTAAAATATATTCAAAATCTGTCCTTCTGCGAATGCAAATGTGAAATGCGTCCGTCCGCGTTGGGCGCACCTACAGGCCAGCGCACAAAAACGGACATTGGCGTCTGCCTAGCCGAGCCAAACGGACAAAAAGCAGACAAAATCCGCATCCGTTTGGGTCGCTGCATTGGAGTTGGCCTAAACCAGCAGACTTTATTGTGCATTAGAACAAGTACATGGAGATTAAGATGAAAAGGTACATACATACCATGCATACTTACGAATCCTATATATATAAGCAAAACAAAGATACATTAAAAAGAGAAAGCAGCCCACAAGAGATTTCAGCCCTTTTAACTGGAGAAATGGGAGCGCCATGAAGGCTTTCTCTAAAAAAAAGAAACTGGCGAAATGGGAAATGTGCTACTCCCACAGCTAAACAACCACCTTAAGAAACCTCCGCTGAGTAACATTTTCCGGTTGCAATAGCTGGAACGAAATAACAAAGCTGAAAGCCCAAATTCATAGTTACAGTTGCGATAGCCTACTCAGAATTGTAGTGGAATAGGAAGGAAATGCAGCTATATAACTCTAGTTCATCCACAATAGAGAAGAAATACAACCTAAAAATCTCTTGAGAGAGGAGAAGGGGTATTTGAAGAAGGTCGAATCTTATCACATTCACCACTAATCCACTGATCCCGTAACTGGCACAGGTGCCACAAATGCAATTTTCACTCGGGATGATCCACCACCCTCCCCTTGACAAGGTAGCAGCCCAATTTTTTCTTCAATGGGGCTGGCCTCGCCCCGTTCCATTTTCCATAGAAAACGGACCAGTAACACACGGTTCGGAGTTTTGCCGCACAATTTACCGTAGAGTGAAACGGGGGAAAACACAAGAACCTAACAATGAACGAATGGATCGTGTTTTCCGACGAACACGCACAAAGAGAATTTCAGCAGCGCAAGGACAAAATGAGAGAAACTAGGCGATGTCCATCCCACGAACCATACGAGCACCAAAACCGACACGCGAACCGACAGACAGACAGGAGCATGAATCTCGAACAATTCCATCGTCCCCACACTCTAGGAGCGCAATCCGTCAGCCCCAACCGACCACCAGACCCGCGCGAACTCATGGGCGGCGGAGGAACCAACCGTATCGACACCAGTTGCGCGCGGGCAGACATCAGGCAATTCACGGCTGATCCAGCGACGGCGAGAGGCGGACGCGGAGTCCCGCGACGGGTTCGGCCCAATTCCCCGCGGCGCGGACTAGGGGGTCGCGAAATCGATCGGGCCTCTATGGAAGGTAAGCCAGGAGGGAGGGAGGGAGAGAAGTATTATTACCCGAGTGGATCTCCGGGGGCAGGGGGAGGCGGAAGCCGGGGAGCAACCGCCGCGGCCTCGACGGGCGCTGGCTCGGGAGGAGGAGATCGGGGCCGGGAGCTGGTCCGGCGGCGGCCACCGAGCGGCGGAGGCTGGGTCGGGAACTGCGGGGCGTCGCGGTGTCGGGCATGGGTCTCGCTCTCCCTCTGCCTCTCGGCCTTCTCCACCGAGGCGAAGAGAACGAAGCGGAGCGGGCGCGTGCGTATTGCTGGGCGTTAAGTACCGCGTCTGCCTGCCTCAGCCTGGCTGTGGTTGCTGCTGTTCAATTCCCGTGGAACGGAACGGAACGGTTATGGGCATTGTTAAGGCGACGTTAATTGTGCTCCAATGGAGCGACCTTGTCGACCATTCTCTTCTTCCCTCCCCTTTTTCTCTCTACTGTAGCTTTTGGTGAGGAGCTCGGCCCGGTGCCGTAAAAGTCGGCCGGCCCCCTTCCTCTCTCCTACGCCGGCTCCGCCGGCCGGAGTGGGAGAGGGAGGTGGGTTGTGTCCGTGTAGTTTGTGTAGGATTTTGTTAGCAGCCTAAGTCAAGACGAGGCAGCGAAACAGAGGCGAGGCAGAAATGCTGACATGGCAGCCGAATCAGCCGCCACGCGAGCCGATGACACACTGGGAGCCAATCAGGGAGGAAGGCACGTCACGGCAAGGCCACCTCGGATCGTGCAACCGAATCGAAGATACGTGGGCTCGGAGTGGAAGAATACTACTTAAAGACGAAGACGACGACAGGAAAGCCATCCAGGTTGGATCAGGCACGGCATGGACGGCTCCTCCTTCTCCCCCCTCAGGCTCTCTCCTCTGATCCCCTTTCTTGCTGCTCTTGTACTCGCCTCTTGTATCCAATTAGCTACTGAATAATCATATTTCCCTGAGATTGAGTGATCTCCCAACTAGTAACCTAACATCGTGGTATCAGATAGCCAACCACCACCCATCCCCGCCGCCGCACCACCGTCAAGCTGGACACGCGCCGTCGGAAACAAGCTCGGGAGCACCTACTCGCCACCATGGACCCGGAGCTACGCGCCTGCCTCGATCGATTGGACTCCAACGCCAACGAGCGCGCCGCCGCGGCCGACGCCAAGTCCAACGAACGCGCCGCCGCCGCCGACGCCAAGTCCAACTCCATCCTCAAGGCGCTCGATGCACAAACCGAGCGGATCGATGCGCTGGCCGCTTGGCGACCGGAACTCGAAGCCCGCTTCGCCAAGCTCGAGACAGCCGTCGCCGCGCTGCAGGCTGCGTCCCCTGCAGCCGCGTCTTCCTCTGGTGGAACGCCGACGACGCCGCCCCTTTTCACGGCGCCAGGCGACCTCCACGGGCTAGCTAGCCACGGCGCGACACATCTCCCCGGAGGACCCCCGTCGGTGACCCCCGAGTCGCCGCCGGACCCTCCGGTCACGGGTACGGTCGCCCTCTCTACTCCTGCGCTCTCTGCACCTCTACTCACAGCCATGGGGCAGCAGCCACCCACCATGGCGTTCCCGGTTTTCACCGGTGACAATCCCCAATTGTGGCGTACGCTCGCAGAGCAGTATTTTCAGATGTTTACAGTACACACTTCATACTGGGTGCCGATGGCCATACTCAATTTCTCCGGCACCGCAGCAATTTGGCTGCAATCAGTTCAGAGAAAATTGACAGGCATGGACTGGGAGTCCTTTGCAGCTCTGCTTTGCACTCGCTTTGGTCGCGACAAGCACCAAATGCTTATTCGACAGTTCTACGCTATCAAGCAGAACTCGTCAGTGGCTGATTACATCGAACGATTTGAAACTTTGATGCATCATCTGATTTCTTACTCGGAACTGACACATCATTACTTCTTTCTGACACGCTTTGTCGAGGGACTCCGGCCGGACATCCGGGCGGTTGTTCTCATTCAGCGCCCGCAAGATCTGGACACGGCCTGTTCGTTGGCCCTTCTGCAAGAGGAAGTGGCTGAAGGTGAATCACAATTGCACAATTACAAGGGCAAGCATGCATCGAGCAGTTCGGCACATCGTCCACTGTCATTCAGCACACCAGCAGTGCAGCCTGTTTTTGGTCGCCCACCAGCTACAACACTGACAGCTGAGGATCGCAGAGGTACTGATGCATCACGAGCTAGTTCTGAGCAGAGCAAGATCAGCACTCTGCGAGCATTCCGACGAGCCAGAGGGCTTTGTTTCAAGTGTGGGGAGCGATGGGGCAAGGAACACACATGTCCTGCTACAGTGCAAATGCATATTGTAGAGGAGCTGCTTGACATGCTTGATACTGAAGAAGCAGCAGAGCAAAACCATCAAGATAACACCGAACAAGAGGAGGACAATCTGTGTACATTATCGAGGCAAGCTGTAGATGGTTCTCCAGATCCAAGTGTCATGCAAATTCAGGCATGGATCCAAGGTTCAGAAGTGCTATTACTGGTGGACTCGGGCAGTTCTTCTTCTTTTGTTGATGCTCGTTTGGCTACCAAATTGCAAGGACAGATGCCTCTTCTGAAACCATGCAGAGTAAAAGTAGCAGATGGTACAATTCTTCAGTGTTCTCAGTATATCCCTGACTGTCAGTGGGTTACGCAAGGACATGAATTCTGCACTGATTTCAAGGTCATTACATTGGGAGCTTATGATGCCATATTGGGCATGGATTGGTTGAAGAAACATAGTCCGATGCTCGTCGATTGGGAATCACAACACCTGGCCATTACTACTGCTCAAGGCCAAATTCAGTTGCAGGCTCTACCCTCACAACAGCAACAATGCTCGGCTATTTCTGCTCCTGAATTACTGAAAGCCTGCAAACAAGGTTCTGTAGCTTATGTGGTGCAGCTCAACGCTCTGACAGAGCATAAATCTTCTGATTCAGCAATACCACCTGATATCTTGCGAGTATTGGAGCAGTTCACAGAAGTGTTCGAGGAACCCAGAGAGCTGCCACCCAGGCGTGCGTGCGATCACCGCATTCCATTGATTGCTGGCGCGCAACCGGTCAACCAGCGACCGTATCGGCACAAACCGGAACTGAAAGATGAGATAGAACGCCAAGTGCAGGAACTTCTCGACGCGGGTATCATTCAGCGCAGCTCAAGTCCATTCTCGTCTCCTGCCCTGCTAGTCAAAAAGAAAGATGGCACGTGGCGCCTTTGTGTGGATTACCGGCGTCTCAACTCCATGACTGTTATCAGCAAGTATCCCGTCCCCATAATAGATGAGCTCCTCGACGAACTGCGCGGAGCCAAGTGGTTTTCAAAACTCGACCTGCGTGCTGGTTACCATCAGATTCGACTAGATGAAGGCGAGGAATATAAGACAGCATTTCAGACACATACCGGGCACTGGGAATTTCGTGTCATGTCTTTTGGGTTGGCAGCTGGACCAGCAACATTTTTGGGCGCAATGAGCACGACTCTGCGGCCTCTCCTGCGTGTGTGTGTCGTTGTCTTCTTTGATGACATTCTGGTCTTCAGTAAAACCTTACCTGACCATGTTCTGCATTTGACGCAAGTGCTGCAGCTCCTCAAGAGAGATCAATGGTATGTTAAACAGTCCAAGTGCTCGTTTGGTCAGCACCAAATTGCTTATCTTGGTCATGTCATCACAGCCGAAGGGGTAGCCACAGACCCGAGCAAGATAAGAACAATTGAGCAGTGGCCAACACCATCATCTGCAAAAGAAGTCAGGAGTTTCTTGGGTCTTGTAGGCTACTACCGTAAATTTGTCAAGCATTTTGGCATCATTGCTCGGCCCCTGTTCAATTTGCTTAAGAAAAACCAACCATTCGTCTGGACTTCTGAAACAGATACTGCATTTCATCTACTTCAGCAAAACCTCATTTCTGCACCCGTTCTGCAACTGCCAGACTTCAACCAGCCCTTCACCATTGATACTGACGCATGTGAGTATGGTGTTGGTGCAGTACTGCAGCAAGGAGGTCACCCGATTGCCTACATGAGCAAACCTTTGGGCCCTAAAAATCGTGGTCTCTCAACCTATGAAAAGGAATGTATGGCTATCCTGATGGCGGTTGAGCAGTGGCGACCATATCTTCAAACTGGTGAATTTCTTATTCGTACAGATCAGAAAAGTTTGATACACTTGGATGATCAGAGACTCACAACTCCCTGGCAACAGAAAGCGTTTACGAAACTGCTCGGTCTACGGTACAAAATTTGTTACAGACAAGGATCAACTAACAATGCTGCTGATGCTCTGTCACGGCGACAGCATGTTACTGAATCTAGTGCAGCTATATCCATTTGTCAACCTGCCTGGCTAGAAGAAGTGATTTCTAGTTACACAACAAACCAACAAGTGCAGAAAATCTTCTCTGATTTAGCGGTTCGACCTGATCCCAAGCAACGATTCAGTACAGCAAATGGGATACTTTACTTCAGGAAGAGGATCTGGCTAGGGGGGGCACCTGAACTACAGCAGAAAATCATGCAGGCCTTTCATGACAGCTCAATTGGCGGCCACTCTGGGTTTCCAGTCACTTACAGGAGACTGCGACAGCTCTTCGCGTGGCCTAAAATGAAAGAACACATACGCCAGTACGTTCAGACATGCACTATTTGCCAGCAGGCCAAACCGGAGCGAGTCAAGTACCCCGGCCTGTTAGAACCTTTACCATTACCGGAAGGAGCTTGGCAAGTCGTGACCATGGACTTTATCGATGGATTGCCACAGTCGAACAAATTCAACTGCATTCTGGTGGTCGTTGACAAGTTTACTAAGTATGCCCATTTCCTCCCTCTGTCTCACCCTTTCACAGCTGTTAAGGTGGCACATTCCTATTTGGACAACGTGTACAAACTTCATGGATTACCAGCAGCTATCATTTCAGATCGCGATCCAGTGTTTACCAGCAAGTTCTGGCAGGAGCTTTTTCACACAATTGGAACTGAACTGAAGATGAGTACCCCCTACCATCCACAGACTGACGGCCAAACGGAGAGAGTTAATCAGTGTCTCGAAATCTTCTTGAGGTGTTTCATTCAGGCCTGCCCAAACAAGTGGAGCCAGTTCCTCTCCTTGGCAGAATTCTGGTACAATTCCAGTTACCACTCAGCTATCAAGACATCTCCTTTTGTTGCCCTCTACGGTCATGAACCCCGACATTGGGGAATTACAGCTGCTGCTACTTGCAAAACCCCGGTGTTGGCAGAATGGCTTGAAGAACGCAAACTGATGCAGCAAGTTTTGAAACAACATCTTGATCGAGCCCGCAATATCATGAAGATTCAGGCTGACAAGAAGCGAACAGCGCGCACCTTCCAGCTCGGGGACTCTGTTTTTGTCAAACTGCAGCCATATGTGCAAACATCAGTTGAAAGGCGCGCCAATCACAAGTTCTCCTTCAGGTATTTTGGCCCTTTCAAGATTGTTCAGGTGGTCAATCCGGTTGCCTATAAGTTGGACTTGCCCGAGGGATCCAGGGTGCACCCCGTTTTTCATGTATCTCAGCTGCGGCAGGTCCTTACTCCTGGCACTGTTGCATCCAAGGTACTACCCCAGCCCTCTGAAACTGTTCTGACTCCGGTAGAAATCATATCCAACCGCTGGCGCCAAACTCCAACTGGGCGTCGGGAGCAGATTTTGGTCCGCTGGTCAGATCCCTCTCTGCTGGACGCCACTTGGGAAGATGCTGCTCGCCTCAAAGATCGTTTCCCTGATCTACCGGCTTGGGGGCAAGCCGTTTCTCAAGGGGAAGGGGATGTTAGCAGCCTAAGTCAAGACGAGGCAGCGAAACAGAGGCGAGGCAGAAATGCTGACATGGCAGCCGAATCAGCCGCCACGCGAGCCGATGACACACTGGGAGCCAATCAGGGAGGAAGGCACGTCACGGCAAGGCCACCTCGGATCGTGCAACCGAATCGAAGATACGTGGGCTCGGAGTGGAAGAATACTACTTAAAGACGAAGACGACGACAGGAAAGCCATCCAGGTTGGATCAGGCACGGCACGGACGGCTCCTCCTTCTCCCCCCTCAGGCTCTCTCCTCTGATCCCCTTTCTTGCTGCTCTTGTACTCGCCTCTTGTATCCAATTAGCTACTGAATAATCATATTTCCCTGAGCACGGAGTGGGAGAGGGAGGTGGGTTGTGTCCGTGTAGTTTGTGTAGGATTTGGTTTGTTTTGTGTGTGTGTGCAGGGGAGCCGAAGCTTGCGAGCAGCATCCGGCGTCGCCGGTTCGATTTCCTCTTCGTCCTGTTGCTTCAATGGCCGGAGCCGATGACGACGAGAGGATTTGTCAGCGGAGCCCCTAATAAATTGCTCGTCAAGTCCCTCAACTGGAGAAGGGCCAGCTACTTCTCTGTTCTGGAAGCCATCGAGGTGATGGATACTGAGCTTTGGGGAAGTGGTGGACTGGAGCTTGAAGTATGGGTTCGAGCTCATCCACGACGGACATCTCGGCGGATAGGCGCTGGCGCCTGCAGCCGCGGTAGAAGGCCGGCCGTCGCCGACTTGCTGTTGTTTCTTCTGACCGAAAGGCGGTCACCTCCTTTCCTCCCGGCTATGCTGCCATTAGGGAGGCAGTCCAGCGGCTTGTCGAAGGCCATGGCTTCCGGCTGTGGCAGCCTCGTCGTCCCAAGTGGCATGTTCCCCGGCGATGGCGAGGTGGGATTCGATAGGCGGCTGTGGACCCGATTGCTTTTCTGTTTTCAGTCTGGGGTCCTTTTTGCTAAGTCTAGGGACTTGCTTGTAGTATCTAGCTTTCTAGGGGTCCTGTTTGTAAAGTGCCTTGTATCCTCTCGACCTGAATAAAATTTCGGGATCCCTCCCTGTTCAAAAAAAAAAAATTGTGCTCCAATGATGCTGGACGCATTGGCTTGGCTGGATCATCAGATCGTAGCGCGTTCCCACTCGATCCTGCAACCTGACAGTAGAGCTGGAACGTGCGAGACTCTCCTCTGGACGTGGGAACCGGGCAGAGGGAAAAGGAGCCAACCCTTTCAGCAGTCCAGCCGATGGTCTCGTCGTCAGCGGAGTAGACTGCAGAGGCCGGTGGAGCGTGCGGCGAACGCGGCTTTTTCCGGACGCCGATCGCCCGGGCAAGTGGGGGACGAATATGCCTCGCTGCCGCTGCTTTTCTTTCTTCTTTTCTTTCTTCCACGCGGACGGCCGGGGAGGCCGACAAAAAGCTCTCTCTTCCTTCCGTCCCCTCCGTGCTGAGGCCAACTCCAACGCGCAACCCCATTTTATCCGTCCGCGTTCGTTTAAACCAAAACTGACAGATGACACGGCCGCCCAACTACCTCCACCGCCCAAACAAAATGCGCACGCGCGGTGGGCCCCGGCTGTCATACACATCCAGCAGTCGTCGTCCTTCTTAAATTGGAAGCCGTGGACCGGCCAGTCCACAGTTTCCACTTCCTGACCGTCTTGCCTCCTCGAGCCCCGACAAGCAAACCCTAGCCCTCCACCTTCCGCTGACGACAATGGTGGGGCGATGGTTCCCGGCCGCAAGACGAGGC
Organism: Thinopyrum elongatum; assembly: GCA_011799875.1. NCBI lineage: Eukaryota > Viridiplantae > Streptophyta > Magnoliopsida > Poales > Poaceae > Thinopyrum > Thinopyrum elongatum. The sequence continues at coordinate 271,874,279 of CM022297.1, forward strand.
ACGACAACAAGGCCGGGTCATCGTCCGGTCGCCGTCGCCGCCCTTCCACCCCGCCTCCACCTCCACCTCCGCCGCCCGCGTTTCATATCGCGTCGGGCGGCGCCCCACCTGGCCAGCGGTCGTACGTCAAAACGGAGGTGTGCCAGCTCTACTGGGAGACGCGCACGCCGTTGCCGTGGGGCGACGTGCACCTCCCCAACAACTGGCACCTCTCCGCGGATCGCGTGCTAGTCCCGCCGGTCCCGGTGAGCGGCCACGCCCGCCTGCCCCCGGACCTCATCGACGACTGGAGGTACGCCGTGGACTCGCCGCTGTGGGATACGTGGCTCCGCGACGAGCACGACATCCGGCGGTAGTCCTACTTTGCAGGTCATCCGCAGAGCCCGTGGCGCCCGCGCGCTGACCGTCGCGCGCCCGCTCCCAGCGTGCCCCAGACGCGCGGCCGCAGGCAAGTTCGCGGCCTCACCCTACGTCGTCGCCGTCTCCGTCCCCACCTCCTGAGCCAATGACGGCCGCCGAGCAGGAGGACCTGATGCGGCAGGTAATGGAGGAGTTTGTCCACACCCACGACGAGCGCCAATGGGAGGGCCTCGAGGAGATGTTGGCCCTGTTAGCGGCCGGCGACGTCGCCTTCCCCGAGCTCGACGCGTACGTGAAGGAGAAGGCGCGGCCAGAGGTGGCTATGGAGGAGGCGACGGGATAGAACCCGACATTGGTCGGGCAGTCCTGGACGTGGACGGAGACCGTGCCGTGCACGCCCGAGGTGGACGCCGGCCGCTGGCCACCATCCCCGCCGCGCGAAGAGGTCGTACAGGCGCCACAGCAGGCGGCTCCGCCAGCCCACCTCTGGCAGCCACCTCCATATGTTGACCTCACCGGCAACGAGGACGACGACGAGGAGTAGACGGTGGCCACGGCGGCGGCTACAGCCCTTTGTATTTTTTTAATGTTTTTAATTTATCTTGTTTATATTAATGTGCGAACTTGGGTAATGTGGACGTTTTAATGCCTGCGTTTAATATTTTCAAAATTGTTTTTAATGTTTTATTTGGGGTTTTGGGGGTTTATTTTCGCGTCCAAACAAACGGACCGTTTAGGGTGCGACTGACTCGTTGGACGCATCGACGCCCGCACGATCACAAGCGGACGGCCGTGTCCGTTTTCCTGTCCCGAACGAACGAAAAGCGTACGAACTGGACGTCTGTTTAGGGTCGCGTGTTGGAGTTGGCTGACCGCCTCAGCAGTCCCTCTATGCGACGTCACCCTGCTGCCGTCTCTCCCTCCCGTCTACTTTTCCGAGATTGATTGATAGATTTTGCCTGCCGGTGGTAAGCTGTTTTTACTCGCTTCTTTCTCTGCCAGATATATGCTTTTGGGGTGATGCGTTTGATGACCTCGCACTGACTTCCTCGGTCATGTATCTTCCTGTGAAGATCTCTCTGCCATGGTGTCAGAGTCAAACGAAAATGACACGGGGGCATGGCTTTGGCCAACACGTGCAGTAATGTTTAAAACCATGTGCACAAATTTGTCTCAAAACTATTTGGACGCTATATCTGGAGCTTTATTAGGTTTTGGTCAAAGTCGTGGTTTGGGGACCAAATCAGTATGCCAAGATGATATTTTTTGTGAAAACGGGGGGATTAGACATGTTCTATTTTAAACACCTGATGTAAGAACACCCATGTGATTGTATCCCATGTGATTGTATCGACTCTATCCCTGCTTGCGTGTCAAAGTATGTTACTCCCTACCCTCTTAATTGCATAGTTACTCTTTTAAATTTGTCATCGACAATGATCCATCATATCTGGGTGTTTCCCCATTGTGGTATCCTGGTTACATTTTCAGAATCAATGTTGCGTAAAAGTGCTCCCCGGCCCCTTTTTTTAAATGGAGGCAAAAGATTTGCCTCATATATAATTAAAAAGAGAATAATGTTTGAGTTACATGGTCCCCACAACCATCAACAAGATTACTATCCCAACAACAATGACCCTAATTTCTTACTCTCCCAACAACAATGACCCTAATTTCTTTTGCATCCGCGGTACCAAAAGCTTCATTTCGTCGATGACCATGTTAAGCAAGATCGCAGGGGGGGGGTGCTTTTATGGGAGAAGAAGTGTTTCTCTCATTCCAAATTGACCAAGAAACAAGCATGGTTAGGGTGGTCATGGCCTTCCTATTGGGGATGCCAAGACCGGAACGGTTAGCCCACCAATCCTCGACATTGTGCTCAAGGTACCATGATGATGTGTCAATGCTCTCAAGTTGCGGTTTTTCTATGACCATATTCCAAAGGCGGAGAGTGAACCGCCACTTGAAGAAGAGGTGGTTGCTGGATTCTTGTACGCTCTTGCAAAGTGGGCAAAGACCACAATTTGACCATCCTCAATTCTCTAGTCTATCGGCGGTCCAAATTCGATCTTGGATTGCCAGCCACGAGAAAATTTAACTTTTGGTGGTGCCCAAACCTTCGACACGGTATGCTCCATCGAAGAAAGAATCTTCCCAAGGAACTGAGCCTTGTACACGGAAGCCGTCGAGTAGTGCCCGCACAAGTCGTGTGCTTCCACACAATGTCATCTTGGGTGTGCTCATCAAGATGCGCCTCATGGAGAAGCATCCAAAGCGTGAAAAATTCGTGAAATGTGTTGGATGGAGACAATGGTAGAAGGCATGATGTTGAAGATCCAAGCATTGTCTCATAGAGCCTCTAACTTTCCAATTATTTATCGAGGATGCCTCGAAGATAAGAGGTGCAATATCCATGGGTTTACGCCCAAGAAGCCAATGGGAGCTCCAAAAAGGTGCCCTCGCCGGCGGTAATGGTGGTGGAGGCATAGATGAAGTTGAGGTCATCCTCATCACATGGATTGCCCATCCCCACCCATAGCTTGGATGGCTCCTTCCACTCATACCATGGCCATCGAAGCAAATTTGTCGGTATTGAGCACACCAAGCCCACCATATTCCCTAGGCCTACAAACCGCCCCCCAATTGACCTTGCATTTTGCGTCGGGCATCTTGTCCGAAGCGGACCAAATGAAAAATCATTCAAGATTTTTGACATCATCAACAATACCCGACAGCACTACTAGGGATGTGATGAAATAAATAGCTTGGGAGGTGACCACGGACTTGACAAGAGCCGTGCGACCAATGGAGGTTATGTTTTGGCCCTCCCAAGTGACTAGCTTTCCGGCGACCTTATCCACAAGGTATTGAAGACCCACTTTTTTGAGGCGCCAAATGGAGAGAGGCAGCCCGAAATAACACATTGGGAAGGAGGCTCTAGTGAAGGAAATATGCCCTAGAGGCAATAATAAAGTTGTTATTTTATATTTCCTTGTTCATGATAAAGGTTTATTATTCATGCTAGAATTGTATTGTATCGGAAACTTAAATACATATGTGAATACATAAACAAATACCGTGTCCCTAGTATGCCTCTACTAGACTAGCTTGTTGATCAAAGATGGTTAAGGTTTCCTAACCATAGACATGTGTTGTCATTTGATAACGGGATCACATCATTAGGAGAATGATGTGATGGACAAGACCCACCCGTTAGCTTAGCATAATGATCGTTCAGTTTATTGCTATTGCTTTCTTCATGTCAAATACATATTCCTTCGACTATGAGATTATGCAACTCCCGGATACCAGAGGAATACCTTGTGTGCTATCAAATGTCACAACGTAACTGGGTGATCATAAAGATGCTCTACAGGTATCTCCGAAGGTGTTTGTTGAGTTGGCATAGATCAAGATTAGGATTTGTCACTCCGAGTTTCGGAGAGGTATCTCTGGGCCCTCTCGGTAATACACATCATAAGCTTGCAAGCAAATGACTAAGGAGTTAGTCATGAGATGATGTATTACGGAATGAGTAAAGAGACTTGCCGATAACGAGATTGAACTAGGTATGAAGATACCGACGATCGAATCTCGGGCAAGTAACATACCAATGGACAAAGGGAATTACGTATGTTGTCATAACGGTTCGACCGATAAAGATCTTCGTAGAATATGTAGGAGCCAATATGGGCATCCAGGTTCCGCTATTGGTTATTGACCGGAGAGGTGTCTCGGTCATGTCTACATAGTTCTCTCACCCGTAGGGTTCGCACGCTGAACGTTCGTTGACGATATAGTGTTATATGAGTTATATGTTTTGATGACCGAATGTTGTTCGGAGTCCCGGTCTCCCGGATGAGATCACGGACATGACGAGGAGTCTCGAAATGGTCGAGAGGTAAAGATTGATATATAGGACGATGGTATTTGGACACCGGAAGTGTTCCGGGACGTACCGGGAAGGAATCAGGTCACCGGAAGGGGTTCCGGGCACCCCCCGGCAAGTTATGGGCCTTATGGGCCAAAGGAGGGGACAGACTAGCCCACAAGGGGGCTTGTGCGCCTCCTCCCTTGTTTGGCCAGCCCAAGGGAAGGAAAAGGGGGAGGGCTAGCCCCTCCTGCCTTTCTCTCTCATGGGAGAAAGGAAAGGGGGGCGCCACCCTCCCCTGCCTTTCCCCGCACTCCAAATAAGGAAAGGGGGCGCGGCTTGGGAGGTACCCCAAGTAGGATTCCTCCTACTTGGGTGCCTCCTTTGGCTGCTCCTCCCTCCCTCCCACCTATATATATGTGAGAAGGGGGCGCCTAGCACACAACAGACAATTGCCTAGCCGTGTGCGGCGCCCCCCTCCACCGTTTACACCCCCGGTCATATTTTCGTAGTGCTTTCACTTCACCATCACCGTCACCACGCCGTCATGCTGCCGGAACTCATCTACTACCTCGCCGTCTTGCTAGATCAAAAAGGTGGAGGACGTCACCGAGCTGAACGTGTGCAGAACGCGGAGGTGCCGTACGTTCGGTACTTGATCGATTGGAGCGCGAAGAAGTTCGACTACATCAACCGCATTGTTAAACGCTTCCGCTTAAGGTCTACGAGGGTACGTAGACACACTCTCCCCTCTCATTGCCATACATCTCCTTGATAGATCTTGCGTGTGCGTAGAATTTTTTTTGTTTTCCATGCAACGTTTCCCAACAGTGGCATCAGAGCCAGGTCTATGCATAGATGATATGCACGAGTAGAACACAAAGAGTTGTGGGCGGTGATAGTCATACTGCTTACCACCAACATCTTATTTTGATTCGGCGGTATTGTGGGATGAAGCGGCCCGGACCAACGTTACATGTCCACGCACATGAGACCGGTTTCACCGACTGACATGCAACTAGTTTTGCATAAAGGTGGCTGGCGGGTGTCTGTTTCTCCTACTTTAGTTGAATCAAATTTGACTATGGCCGGTCCTTGAAGAAGGTGAAAACAGCAAACTTGGCGAATCACCGTTGTGGCTTTTGCCGTAGGTAAGAACGGTTCTTGCTAGAAACCCGTAGCAGCCACGTAAAACTTGCAACAACAAAGTAGAGGACGTCTAACTTGTTTTTGCAGGGTATGTTGTGATGTGATATGGTCAAGACATGATGTGATATACGTTATTGTATGAGATGATCATGTTTTGTAAGATATCAGGCAACCGGTAGGAGCCTTATGGTTGTCTCTTTATTGTATGAAATGCAAACGTCATGTAATTGATTTACTTTATCGCTATGAGTTAGCAATAGTTGTAGAAGCAATAGTTGGCGAGACGACCACGACGCAACGATGGAGATCAAGGTGTTGAGCCGGTGACGATGGAGATCATAACGATGCTTTGGAGATGGAGATCAAAAGCACAAGATGATGATGGCCATAGCATGTCACATATTTTGATTGCATGTGATGTTTGTCCTTTATGCATCTTATTTTGCTTAGAACGGCGGCAGCATTATAAGATGATCCCTTCACTTAATTTCAAGATAAAAGTGTTCTCCCTGAGTATGCACCGTTTCTACAGTTCGTCATTTCGAGACACCACGTGATGATCGGGTGTGATAGACTCTACGTTCACATACAACGGGTGTAAGACAGTTTTACACATGCAGAATACTTGGGTTAAACTTGATAAGCCTAGCATGTATAGACATGGTCTCGGAACACTGGAGACCGAAGGTCGAACATGAGTCATATTGTAGATATGATCAACATAGAAATGTTCACCATTGATGACTACCCCATCTCACGTGATGATCGGACATGGGTTAGTTGATTTGGATCATGTATCACTTAAATAACTTGAGGGATGTAATTTAAGTGGGAGTTCATTAGTAATTTGATTAATTGAACTTAAATTTATCATGAACTTAGTCTTAATAGTTTTTGCATATCTATGTTGTAGATCAATAGCTCGCAATATAGCTCCCCTATTTTTGATATGTTCCTAGAGAAAAATAAGTTGAAAGATGATAGTAGCAATGATGCGGACTAGGTCCGTGATCTGAGGATTATCCTCATTGCTGCACAGAAGAATTATGTCCTTGATGCACCGCTAGGTGACAGACCTATTGCAGGAGCAGATGCAGACGTTATGAACGTTTGGCAAGCTCGATATAATGACTACTTAATAGTTTAGTGCGCCATGCTTTACGGCTTAGAACCGGGACTTAAAAAATGTTTTGAAAGCCACGGAGCATATGAGATGTTCCAAGAGCTGAAATTGGTATTTCAGACTCGTGCCCGTGTCGAGAGGTATGAGACCTCTGACAAGTATTTTGCCTATAAGATGGAGGAGAATAGCTCAACCAGTGAGCATGTGCTCAGAATGTCTGGGTACTACAATCGCTTGAATCAAGTGGGAGTTAATCTTCCAGATAAGATAGTGATTGACAAAGTTCTCTAGTCACTATCACCAAGCTACTAGAACTTCATGATGAACTATAATATGCAAGGGATGACAGAAATGATTAACAAGCTCTTCGCGATGCTGAAATCGGCGATGGTAGAAATCAAGAAAGAGCATCAAGTGTTGATGGTTAACAAGACCACTAGTTTCAAGAAAAAGGGCAAGGGAAAGAGAGGGAACTTCAAGAAGAATGGCAAGCAAGTTGCCACTTCCGGGAAGAAGCCCAAAGCTGGACCCCAAGCCTGAAACTGAGTGCTTCTACTGCAAAGAGAATGGTCACTAGAAGCGGAACTGCCCCAAATACTTGGCGGATAAGAAGGATGGCAAAATGAACAAAGGTATATTTGATATACATGTTATTGATGTGTACCTTACTAGTATTAATAGTATCCCCTGGGTATTTGATATCGGTTCAATTGCTAAGATTAGTAACTCGAAACAGGAGTTGCAGAATAAACAGAGACTAGTTAAGGGCGAGGTGACGATGTGTGTTGGAAGTGATTCCAAGGTTGATACGATCACCATCGCAGACTCCCTCTACCTTCGGGATTAGTGTTGAACCTAAATAAATGTTATTTGGTGTTTGCGTTGACCATGAATATGATTTGATCATGTTTATTGCAATACGGTTATTCATTTAAGTCAAAGAATAATTGTTGTTCTATTTACATGAATAAAACCTTCTATGGTCATACACGCAATGTGAATGGTTTATTGAATCTCGATCGTAGTGATACACATATTCATAATATTGATGCCAAAAGATGCAAAGTTGATAATGATAGTGCAACATACTTGTGGCACTGCCGTTTAGGTCATATTGGTGTAAAGCGCATGAAGAAACTCCATGCAGATGGGCTTTTGGAATCACTTGATTATGAATCATTTGATACTTACAAACCATGCCTCATGGGCAAGATGACTAACACTCCGTTCTCCGGAACAATGGAGCGAACTGATGACTTATTGGATATAATGCATATCGATGTATGCGGTCCGATGAGTGTTGAAGCACACGGCGGGTATCGTTATTTTTTGACCTTCACAGATGATTTGAGTAGGTATGGATATATCTACTTGATGAAACACAAGTCTGAAATATTTGAAAAGTTAAAAGAATTTCAGAGTGAAGTGGAGAATCATCGTAACAAAAAAATAAAGTTTCTATGATCCGATCGCGGAGGCGAATATTTGAGTTACGAGTTTGGCCTTCATTTAAAACAATGTGGAATTGTTTCACAACTCACGCCACCTGGAACACCACAGCGTAATGGTGTGTCCGAACGTCGTAACCGTACTTTATTAGATATGGTGCGTTCTATGATGTCTCTTACCGATTTACCACTATCGTTTTGGGATTATGCATTAGAGACAACTGCATTCATATTAAATAGGGCACCATCTAAGTCCGTTGAGATGACACCGTATGAACAATGGTTTGGCAAGAAACCTAAGCTGTCGTTTCTTAAAGTTTGGGGATGCGACACTTATGTCAAAAGGCTTCAGCCTGATAAGCTCGAACCTAAATCGGAGAAGTACGTCTTCATAGGATACCCTAAGGAAACAATTGGGTACACCTTCTACCACAGATCCAAAGGCAAGATCTTTGTTGCTAAAGAATGGATCCTTTCTAGAGAAGGAGTTTCTCTCGAAAGAAGTGAGTGGGAGGAAAGTAGAACTTGATGAGGTAATTGTACCTTCTCTCGAATTGGAAAGTAGTACATCAGAGAAAACTGTTCCCGTGATGCCTACACCAACTAGAGAGGAAGCTAATGATGATGATCATGAAACTTCAGATCAAGTTACTACTGAACTTCGTAGGTCGACCAGAGCACGATCCGCACCAGAGTAGTACGGTAATCCTGTCATGGAAGTCATGTTACTAGACCAAGGCGAACCTATGAACTATGAAGAAGCTATGATGAGCCTAGATTCCGACAGATGGCTTGAGGCCATGAAATCTGAGATAGGATCCATGTATGAGAACAAAGTGTGGACTTTGGTGGACTTGCCCGATGATCGGCAGGCCATTGAAAATAAATGGATCTTCAAGAGGAAGACGGACGCTGATGGTAATGTTACTATCTACAAAGCTCGACTTGTCGCAAAAGGTTTTCGACAAGTTCAAGGGGTTGACTACGATGAGACTTTCTCACCGTAGCAATGCTTAAGTATGTCTGAATCATGTTAGCAATTGCCGCATTTTATGATTATGAAATCTGGCAAATGGACGTCAAAGCTGCGTTCCTTAATGGATTTCTGAAAGAAGAGTTGTATATGATGCAACCAGAAGGTTTTGTCGATCCTAAAGATGCTAACAAAGTGTGCAAGCTCCAGTGATCCATCTATGGACTGGTGCAAGCATCTTAGAGTTGGAATATACGCTTTGATGAGGTGATCAAAGCATATGGTTTTATACAGACTTACGGTGAAGCCTGTATTTACAAGAAAGTGAGTGGGAGCTCTGTAGCATTTCTGTTATTATATGTGGATGACATATTGTTGATTGGAAATGATATAGAATTTCTGGATAGCATAAAAGGATACTTGAATAAGAATTTTAATGAAAGACCTCGGTGAAGCTACTTACGTATTGGGCATCAAGATCTATAGGGATAGATCGAGACGCTTAATAGGACTTTCACAAAGCACATACCTTGGCAAAGTTTTGAAGAAGTTCAAAATGGGTCAGTCAAAGAAAGGGTTCTTGCCTATGTTGCAAGGTGTGAAGTTGAGTAAGACTCAAAACCCGACCACGGCAGAAGATAGAGAGAGAATGAAAGTCATTCCCTATGCCTCAGTCATAGGTTCTATAAAGTATGCCATGTTGTGTACCAAACCTGTTGTGTACCTTGCCATGAGTTTGGCAAGGGGGTACAATAGTGATCTAGGAGTAGATCACTAGACAGCGGTCAAGATTATCCTTAGTTACCTAAGAGGACTAAGGAGATATTTCTCGGTTATGGAGGTGATAAAGAGTTCATCGTAAAGGGTTACGTCGATGCAAGCTTTGACACCGATTCGGATGACTCTGAGTCTCATTCTGGATACATATTGAAAGTGGGAGCAATTAGCTAGAGTAGCTCCATGCAGAGCTTTGTAGACATAGAAATTTGCAAAATACATGCGGGTCTGAATGTGACAGACCCGTTGACTAAACTTCTCTCACAAGAAAAACATGATCACACCTTAGTACTCTTTGGGTGTTAATCACATGGCGATGTGAACTAGATTATTGACTCTAGTAAACTCTTTGGGTGTTGGTCACATGGCGATGTGAACTATGGGTGTTAATCACATGGCGATGTGAACTAGATTATTAACTCTAGTGCAAGTGGGAGACTGAAGGAAATATGCCCTAGAGGCAATAATAAAGTTGTTATTTTATATTTCCTTATTCATGATAAAGGTTTATTATTCATGCTAGAATTGTATTGATCGGAAACTTAAATACATGTGTGAATACATAAACAAATACCGTGTCCCTAGTATGCCTCTACTAGACTAGCTCGTTGATCAAACATGGTTAAGGTTTCCTAACCATAGACATGTGTTGTCATTTGGTAACGGGATCACATCATTAGGAGAATGATGTGATGGACAAGACCCACCCGTTAGCTTAGCATAATGATCGTTCAGTTTATTGCTATTGCTTTCTTCATGTCAAATACATATTCCTTCGACTATGAGGTTATGCAACTCCCGGATACCGGAGGAATACCTTGTGTGCTATCAAATGTCACAACATAATTGGGTGATCATAAAGATGCTCTACAGGTATCTTCGAAGGTGTTTGTTGAGTTGGCATAGATCAAGATTAGGATTTGTCACTCCGAGTTTCGGAGAGGTATCTCTGGGCCCTCTCGGTAATACACATCATAAGCTTGCACGCAAATGACTAAGGAGTTAGTCACGAGGTGATGTATTATGAAACGAGTAAAGAGACTTGCCGGTAACGAGATTGAACTAGGTATGAAGATACCGACGATCGAATCTCGAGCAAGTAACATACCAATGGACAAAGGGAATTACGTATGTTGTCATAACGGTTCAACCGATAAAGATCTTCGTAGAATATGTAGGAGCCAATATGGGCATCCAGGTTCCGCTATTGGTTATTGACCGGAGAGGTGTCTCGATCATGTCTACATAGTTCTCGAACCCGTAGGGTCCGCACGCTTAACGTTCGTTGACGATATAGTGTTATATGAGTTATATGTTTTGGTGACCGAATGTTGTTCGGAGTCCCGGATGAGATCACGGACATGATGAGGAGTCTTGAAATGGTCGAGAGGTAAAGATTGATATATAGAACGATGGTATTTGGACACCGGAAGTGTTTCAGGACGTACCGGGAAGGAATCAGGTCACCGGAAGGGGTTCCGGGCACCCTCCCCCCCCCCGGCAAGTTATGGGCCTTATGGGCCAAAAGAGGGGACAGACCAGCCCACAAGGGGGCTGGTGCACCTCCTCCCTTGTTTGGCCAGCCCAAGGGAAGGAAAAGGGGGAGGGCTAGCCCCTCCTGCCTTTCCCTCTCATGGGAGAAAGGAAGGGGGGTGTTGGGAAACGTTGCATGGAAAACAATTTTTTTTCTACGCACACACAATGATCTATCCATGGAGATGCATAGCAACGAGGGGGAGAGTGTGTCTACGTACCCTCATAGACCGTAAGCGGAAGCGTTTCTCAACGCGGTTGATGTAGTCGAACTTCTTCGTGCTTCAACCGATCAAGTACCGAACGCACGGCACCTCCGCGTTCTGCACACGTTCAGCTCGGTGACGTCCCTCGCCTTCTTGATCCAACAAGATGTCGAGGTAGTAGATGATTTCCGTTAGCACGACGGCGTGGTGACGGTGATGGTGAAGTGATCCTCGCAGGGCTTCGCCTAAGCACTACGAAAATATGACCGAGGGTGTAAACGGTGGAGGGGGGCGCCGCACACGGCTAGGCAATTGTCTGGGGTGTGCTAGGGGTGCCCCCCTCATATATATAGGTGGGAGGGAGAGGGGAGGTAGCCAGGGCGCGCCCCAAGTAGGATCCGAATCCTACTTGGGGTTTCCCCAAGTGGCGCCCCCCCCTTCCTTATTTCACCGGAGAAGAAAGGGAAGGGGGAAGAGAGAAAGGAAAGGGGGGGGGGGGGGGGGCGAACCCCCTTTTTCCTTCTCCCAATTCGGCCTCCTGCCATAGGGGGGGCGCGCCACCCTTTGTGGGCTGGTGTGCTCCCCTCTCATGGCCCATATGGCCCATATATTCCCCCCGGGGGTTCCGGTAACCCCTCCGGTATTCCGATAAATACCCGATACACTCCGGAACACTTCCGGTGTCCGAATACTATCGTCCTATATATCAATCTTTACCTCTCAACCATTTCAAGACTCCTCGTCATGTTCGTGATCTCATCCGGGACTCCGAACAACATTCGGTCACCAAATCACATAACTCATATAATACAATATCGTCATCGAACGTTAAGCGTGCGGACCCTAGGGGTTCGAGAACTATGTAGACATGACCGAGACACCTCTCCGGTCAATAACCAATAGCGGAACCTGGATGCTCATATTGGCTCCTACATATTCTACGAAGATCTTTATCGGTCGAACCGTTATGACAACATACGTAATTCCCTTTGTCCATCGGTATGTTACTTGCCCGAGATTCTATCGTCGGTATCTTCATACCTAGTTCAATCTCGTTACCGGCAAGTCTCTTTCCTCATTCCGTAATACATCATCCTGCAACTAACTCATTAGTCACTTTGCTTTCAAGGCTTCTTATGATGTGTATTACCGAGAGGGCCCAGAGATACCTCTCCGATACTCGGAGTGACAAATCCTAATCTCGATCTATGCCAACTCAACAAACACCTTCGGAGATACCTGTAGAGCATCTTTATAATCACTAAGTTACGTTGTGACATTTGATAGCACACAAGGTATTCCTCCGGTATCCGGGAGTTGCATAATCTCATAGTCGAAGGAATATGTATTTGACATGAAGAAAGCAATAGCAATAAAACTGAACGATCAATATGCTAAGCTAACGGATGGGTCTTGTCCATCACATCATTCTCCTAATGATGTGATCCCGTTATCAAATGACAACTCATGTCTATGGTTAGGAAACCTTAACCATCTTTGATCAACGAGCTAGTCAAGTAGAGGCTCACTAGGGACACAATGTTTGTCTATGTATTCACACATGTATTTAGGTTTCCGATCAATACAATTCTAGCACGAATAATAAACATTTATCATGAATAAGGAAATATAAAATAACAACTTCATTATTGCCTCTAGGGCATATTTCCTTCAGTCTCCCACTTGCACTAGAGTCCATAATCTAGATTACATTGTAATGATTCTAACACCCATGGAGTCTTGGTGCTGATCATGTTTTGCTCGTGCAAGAGGCTTAGTCAACAGGTCTGCTACATTCAGATCCGTATGTATTTTGCAAATCTCTATGTATCCCTCCTTGACTTGATCACAGATGGAGTTGAAGCGTCTCTTGATGTGTTTGGTTCTTTTGTGAAATCTGGATTCCTTCGCTAAGGCAATTGCTCCAGTATTGTCACAAAAGATTTTCATTGGACCTGATGCACTAGGTATTACACCTAGATCGGATATGAACTCCTTCATCCAGACTCTTTCATTTGCTGCTTCCGAAGCAGCTATGTACTCCGCTTCACACGTAGATCCCGCCACGACGCTCTGCTTGGAACTGCACCAACTGACAGCTCTACCATTCAAAATAAATATGTATCCGGTTTGTGACTTAGAGCCATCCGGATCAGTGTTAAAACTAGCATCGACGTAACCATTTACGACGAGCTCTTTGTCACCTCCATAAACGAGAAACATATCCTTGGTCCTTTTTAGGTACTTCAGGATGTTCTTGACCACTGTCCAGTGATCCACTCCTGGATTACTTTGGTACCTCCCTGCCAGACTTATGGCAAGGCACACATCAGGTCTGGTACACAACATAGCATACATGATAGAACCTTGGCTGAAGCATAGGGAATGACTTTCATTTTCTCTCTATCTTCTGCAGTGGCCGGGCATTGAGTCTGACTCAATTTCACACCTTGCCACACAAGCAAGAACCCTTTCTTTGACTGATCCATTTTGAACTTCTTCAAAACTTTGTCAAGGTATGTGCTTTGTGAAAGTCCTATTAAGCGTCTTGATCTATCTCTATAGATCTTGATGCCCAATATATAAGCAGCTTCATCGAGGTCTTTCATTGAAAAACTTTTATTCAAGTATCCTTTTATGCTATCCAGAAATTCTACATCATTTCCAATCAATAATATGTCATCCACATATAATATTAGAAATGCTACTGAGCTCCCACTCACTTTCTTGTAAATACAGGCTTCTCCGAAAGTCTGTATAAAACCATATGCTTTGATCACCTCATCAAAGCGTATATTCCAACTCTGAGATGCTTGCACCAGTCCATAGATGGATCGCTGGAGCTTGCACACTTTGTTAGCACCTTTAGGATCAACAAAACCTTCTGGTTGCATCATATACAACTCTTCTTTAAGAAATCCATTAAGGAATGCAGTTTTGACGTCCATTTGCCAGATTTCATAATCATAAAATGCGGCAATTGCTAACATGATTCGGACAGACTTAAGCATCGCTACGGGTGAGAAAGTCTCATCGTAGTCAACTCCTTGAACTTGTCGAAAACCTTTTGCGACAAGTCAAGCTTTGTAGACAGTAACATTACCATCAGCGTTAGTCTTCTTCTTGAAGATCCATTTATTCTCTATGGCTCACCGATCATCGGGCAAGTCCACCAAAGTCCACACTTTGTTCTCATACATGGATCCTATCTCAGATTTCATGGCCTCAAGCCATTTATCGGAATCTGGGCTCATCATAGCTTCTTCATAGTTCGTAGGTTCTCCATGGTCTAGTAACATGACTTCCAGAATAGGATTACCGTACCACTCTGGTGCGGATCGTGCTCTGGTTGACCTACGAGGTTCAGTAGTAACTTGATCTAAAGTTTCATGATCATCATCATTAGCTTCCTCTCTAGTTGGTGTAGGCATCATGGGAACGATTTTCTGTGATGAGCTACTTTCCAATTCGAGAGAAGGTATAATTACCTCATCAAGTTCTACTTTCCTCCCACTCACTTCTTTTGAGAGAAACTCCTTCTCTAGAAATATTCCATTCTTGGCAACAAAGATCTTGCCTTCGGATCTATGGTAGAAGGTGTACCCAATTGTTTCCTTAGGTTATCCTATGAAGACGCATTTCTCCGATTTGGGTTCGAGCTTATCAGGCTGAAGCCTTTTGACATAAGTGTCGCAACCCCAAACTTTAAGAAACGACAGCTTAGGTTTCTTGCCAAACCACAGTTCATACGGTGTCGTCTCAACGGATTTAGACGGTGCCCTATTTAACATGAATGCAGCTGTCTCTAATGCATAATCCCAAAATGATAGTGGTAAATCGGTAAGAGACATCATAGATTGCGCCATATCTAATAAAGTACGGTTACGATGTTCGGACACACCATTACGCTGTGGTGTTCCAGGTGGCGTGAGTTGTGAAACTATTCCACATTGTTTTAAATGAAGGCCAAACTCGTAACTCAAATATTCGCCTCCGCGATCAGATCATAGAAAATTTATTTTCTTGTTACGATGATTCTCCACTTCACTCTGAAATTCTTTGAACTTTTCAAATATTTCAGATTTGTGTTTCATTAAGTAGATATACCCATATCTGCTTAAATCATCTGTGAAGGTTAGAAAATAATGATACCCACCGCGTGCCTCAACACTCATTGGACCGCATACATCGGTATGTATTATTTCCAATAAGTCATTGGCTCGCTCCATTGTTCCGGAGAACGGAGTTTTAGTCATCTTGCCCATGTGGCATGGTTCACAAGTATCAAATGATTCATAATCAAGTGATTCCAAAAGCCCATCTGCATGGAGTTTCTTCATGGGCTTTACACCAATATGACCTAAACGGCAGTGCCACAAATATGTTGCACTATCATTATGAACTTTGCATCTTTTGGCATCAATATTATGAATATGTGTATCACCACAATCAAGATTCAACAAAAATAGACCACTCTTCAAGGGTGCATGACCATAAAAGATATTACTCATATAAATAGAACAACCATTATTCTCTGATTTAAATGAATAACCGTCTCGCACTAAACAAGATCCAGATATAATGTTCATGCTCAACGCTGGCACCAAATAACAATTATTCAGGTCCAAAACTAATCCCGAAGGTAGATGTAGAGGGACTGTGCCGACGGTGATCACATCGACCTTGGAACCATTCCCGACGCGCATCGTCACCTCGTCCTTAGTCAATCTTTGTTTAATCCGTAGCTCCTGTTTCGAGTTACAAATATGAGCAACCGAACCAGTATCAAATACCCAGGTGCTACTACGAGCATTAGTAAGGTACACATCAATAACATGTATATCAAATATACCTTTGTTCACTTTGCCATCCTTCTTATCCGCCAAATACTTGCAGCAGTTCCGCTTCTAGTGACCAGTCCCTTTGCAGTAGAAGCACTCAGTTTCAGGCTTGGGTCCAGCTTTGGGCTTCTTCCCGGGAGTGGCAACTTGCTTTCCATTCTTCTTGAAGTTCCCCTTCTTTCCCTTGCCCTTTTTCTTGAAACTAGTGGTCTTGTTAACCATCAACACTTGATGCTCCTTCTTGATTTCTACCTCCGCATCTTTGAGCATTGCGAAGAGCTCGGGAATTGTCTTCTCCATCCCTTGCATATTATAGTTCATCACGAAGCCTTTGTAGCTTGGTGGCAGTGATTGGAGAACTCTGTCAATAACACTATCATCTGGCAGATTAACTCCCAGCTGAGTCAAGTGATTATGATATCCAGACATTCTGAGTATGTGTTCACTGACAGAACTATTCTCCTCCATCTTGCAGCTATAGAACTTGTTGTAGACTTCATATCTCTCAACTCGGGCATTTGCTTGAAATGTTAACTTCAACTCTTGGAACATCTCATATGCTCCATGATGTTCAAAACGTCTTTGAAGTCCCGATTCTAAGCCATAAAGCATGGCACACTAAACTATCGAGTAGTCATCAGATCGAGCTTGCCAGACGTTCAAAACATCAGCATCTGCTCCTGCAGCAGGCCTTTCACCTAACGGTGCATCAAGGACATAATTCTTCTGTGCAGCAATGAGGTTAATCCTCAAGTTACGGACCCAGTCCGTGTAGTTGCTACCATCATCTTTCAACTTAGCTTTCTCTAGGAACGCATTAAAATTCAAGGGAACGGTAGCACGGGCCATTGATCTACAACATAGATATGCAAATACTATCAGGACTAAGTTCATGATAAATTAAGTTCAATTAATCAAATTTCTTAAGAACTCCCACTTAGATAGACATCCCTCAAGTCATCTAAATGATACGTGATCCAAATCAACTAATCCATGTCCGATCATCACGTGAGATGGAATAGTCATCAATGGTGAACATCTCTATGTTGATCATATCTACTATATGATTCACGTTCGACCTTTCGGTCTCCAGTGTTCCGAGGCCATGTCTGTACATGCTAGGCTCGTCAAGTTTAACCCAAGTATTCCACATGTGCAAAACTGTCTTGCACCCGTTGTATGTGAACGTAGAGTCTATCACACCCGATCATCACGTGGTGTCTCAACACGATGAACTGTAGCAACGGTGCATACTCAGGGAGAACACTTTTACCTTGAAATTTAGTTAAGGGATCATCTTATAATGCTACCTGAAAGGATCGATATAGTTGACTAGAGGGGGGGGGGTGAATAGGCAACTAACAATTTTTAGCTTTTCTTTACCAAATTAAACTTTGCATCAAAGTAGGTTGTCTAGATATGCAACTAGGTGAGCAACCTATATGATGCAACAACAACAAGCACACAAGCAAGTAAGGGATACAACACAATATAAGCTTGCACAAATAAAGGTAAGAGATAACCAAAAGTGGAGCCAGTGGAGACGAGGATGTGTTACCGAAGTTCCTTCCCTTTGAGAGGAAGTACGTCTCCGTTGGAGCGGTGTGGAGGCACAATGCTCCCCAAGAAGCCACTAGGGCCACCGTATTCTCCTCACGCCCTCACACAATGCGAGATGCCGTGATTCCACTATTGGTGCCCTTGGAGGCGGCGACCAAACCTTTACAAACAAGGTTGGGGCAATCTCCACAACTTAATCGGAGGCTCCCAACGACACCACGAAGCTTCACCACAATGGAATATGGCTTGGCGGTGACCTCAACCGTCTAGGGTGCTCAAACACCCAAGAGTAACAAGATCCGCAAGGGATTAGTGGGTGGAATCAAATTTCTCTTGGTGGAAGTGTAGATCGGGGCCTTCTCAACCAATCCCTAGAAAATCAACAAGTTTGATTGGCTAGGGAGAGAGATCGGGCGAAAATGGAGCTTTGAGCAACAATGGAGCTTGGGGAGGGAAGAGGTGGTCTTCTTGGGGAAGAAGACCCCCTTTATATAGTGGGGGAAAAGATCCAACCGTTACCCACTTACTCAGCCCGCGACATGCGGTACTACCGCACACGTCCGCCGTACTACCGCAAGGAGTTGCGGTACTACCGCTAGCCGGTGTGGTACTACCGCTTGGGCGGCAGTGACCAGACGAGGCCCTGTTGCGTATAGCAATGAGCAGTAGAACTTCCGGAGCGGTACTACCGCGCGCCCTTGCGGTACTACCGCAAGGCAGGGCTCAACTGAGCTGGAAAGGCACGGACTAAATAAATTACGTCCGTGGCTACTTCCGCTGAGTTTAGGACTGTGCAAAAATCCGGCACGGTACTACCGCTGGCAGGAAGCGGTACTACCGCGTGGGCGCGGAAGTAAAAAATTACTTCCGCGCCTACTTCCGCACGCGCCAGTGTCAGGGCCAGAGCTAGCGGTACTACCGCTCACCAGGAGCGGTACTACCGCTGGACCCTGCGGTACTACCGCTCCATTGAGCGGTACTACCGCAAGGCCCTGCGGTACTACTGCTCCCTTGAGCAGTACTACTGCATGCCACAGACACTCAAGCATTTGAAAGCCTTCATTTTGCAGAGCTAAGGGTAAACGACCGGTGCTCCAAAGAAGCGAAGGAGAGGTGGTGCAAAGGAACAGATGTGTACGTGTTGATTCCACCCTAACCTTTCCGAAGCGGACCCCCTCTTAATAGTACGTCTTTCCTACGACTCAAATCCACCGAAAAGAAACGTAGAAAACCGCCGTCTTCGATAGGCTCCGAGGGGCACCGAATCGTCTTGTGCCTAAACATGAGATATCTGAAATGCTCCATGCACACGATTAGTCCGCAAATGCATTGCCATCAATCACCAAAACCACATAGGGAGAAATATGCCCTAACACTACCGCCATACTAAGCAAAATAAGATGCATAAAAGATAAACATCACATGCAATCAAAATATGTGACATGATATGGCCATCATCATCTTGTGCTTTTGATCTCCATCTCCAAAGCATCGTCACGATCTCCATCGTCACCGGCTCGACACCTTGATCTCCATCGTAGCGTCGTGGTCATCTCGCCAACTATTGCTTCTACAACTATCGCTAACGCATAGTGATAAAGTAAAGCAATTACATGGCGTTTGCATTTCATACAATAAAGAGACAACCATAAGGCTCCTGCCGGTTGTCAGATATCTTACAAAACAAGATCATCTCATACAATAACTTTTATCACATCATGTCTTGACCATATCACATCACAACATGCCCTGCAAAAACAAGTTAGACGTCCTCTACTTTGTTGTTGCAAGTTTTACGTGGCTGCTACGGGCTTCTAGCAAGAACCGTTCTTACCTACGCATCAAAACCACAACGGTGTTTCGTCAAGTTTGCTGTTTTAACCTTCTTCAAGGACCGGCCGTAGTCAAATTCGATTCAACTAAAGTAGGAGAAACAGACACCCGCCAGCCACCTTTATGCAAAACTAGTTGCATGTCTGTCGGTGGAACCGGTCTCATGTACGTGGACATGTATGGTTGGCCCGAGCCGCTTCATCTTACAATACCGCCGAATCAAAATAAGACGTTGGTGGTAAGCAGTATGACTATCACCGCCCACAACTCTTTGTGTTCTACTCATGCATATCATCTACGCATAGACCTGGCTCGGATGCCACTGTTGGGAAACGTTGCATGGAAAACAATTTTTTTTCTACGCACACGCAATGATCTATCCATGGAGATGCATAGCAACGAGGGGGAGAGTGTGTCTACGTACCCTCGTAGACCGTAAGCGGAAGCTTTTCTAAACGCGGTTGATGTAGTCGAACTTCTTCGCGCTTCAACCGATCAAGTACCGAACGCACGGCACCTCCGCGTTCTGCACACGTTCAGCTCGGTGACGTCCCTCGCCTTCTTGATCCAGCAAGACATCGAGGTAGTAGATGAGTTCCGTCAGCACGACGGCGTGGTGACGGTGATGGTGAAGTGATCCTCGCAGGGCTTCGCCTAAGCACTACGAAAATATGACCGAGGGTGTAAACGGTGGAGGGGGGCGCCGCACACGGCTAGGCAATTGTCTGGGGTGTGCTAGGGGTGCCTCCCCCCCTCATATATATAGGTGGGAGGGAGAGGGGAGGCAGCCAGGGCGCGCCCCAAGTAGGATCCGAATCCTACTTGGGGTTTCCCCAAGTGGCGACCCCCCTTCCTTATTTCACCGGAGAAGAAAGGGAAGGGGGAAGAGAGAAAGGAAAGGGGGGGGGGGGGGCGAACACCCTTTTTCCTTCTCCCAATTCGGCCTCCTGCCATAGGGGGGGCGCGCCACCCCTTGTGGGCTGGTGTGCTCCCCTCTCATGGCCCATATATTCCCCCCGGGGGTTCCGGTAACCCCTCCGGTATTCCGATAAATACCCGATACACTCCGGAACACTTCCGGTGTCCGAATACTATCGTCCTATATATCAATCTTTACCTCTCAACCATTTCGAGACTCCTCATCATGTCCGTGATCTCATCCGGGACTCTGAACAACATTCGGTCACCAAATCACATAACTCATATAATACAATATCGTCATCGAACGTTAAGCGTGCGGACCCTACGGGTTTGAGAACTATGTAGACATGACCGAGACACCTCTCCGGTCAATAACCAATAGCGGAACCTGGATGCTCATATTGGCTCCTACATATTCTATGAAGATCTTTATCGGTCAAACCGTTATGACAACATACGTAATTCCCTTTGTCCATCGGTATGTTACTTGCCCGAGATTCGATCGTCGGTATCTTCATACCTAGTTCAATCTCGTTACCGGCAAGTCTCTTTACTCGTTCCGTAATACATCATCCTGCAACTAACTCATTAGTCACTTTGCTTGCAAGGCTTCTTATGATGTGTATTACCGAGAGGGCCCAGAGATACCTCTCCGATACTCGGAGTGACAAATCCTAATCTCGATCTATGCCAACTCAACAAACACCTTCGGAGATACCTGTAGAGCATCTTTATAATCACCCAGTTACGTTGTGACATTTGATAGCACACAAGGTATTCCTCCGGTATCCGGGAGTTGCATAATCTCATAGTCGAAGGAATATGTATTTGACATGAAGAAAGCAATAGCAATAAAACTGAACGATCAATATGCTAAGCTAACGGATGGGTCTTGTCCATCACATCATTCTCCTAATGATGTGATCCCGTTATCAAATGACAACTCATGTCTATGGTTAGGAAACCTTAACCATCTTTGATCAACGAGCTAGTCAAGTAGAGGCTCACTAGGGACACAATGTTTGTCTATGTATTCACACATGTATTTAGGTTTCCGATCAATACAATTCTAGCATGAATAATAAACATTTATCATGAATAAGAAAATATAAAATAACAACTTTATTATTGCCTTTAGGGCATATTTCCTTCAGGGGGGGCGCCACCCTCCCCTGCCTTTCCCCGCACTCCAAATAAGGAAAGGGGGGAGGCGGCTTGGGAGGGACCCCAAGTAGGATTCCTCCTACTTGGGCGCCTTCTTTGGATGCTCCTCCCTCCCTCCCACCTATATATATGTGGGAAGGGGGCGCCTAGCACACAACAGACAATTGCCTAGCCGTGTGCGGCGCCCCCTCCACCGTTTACACCCCCGGTCATATTTTCGTAGTGCTTAGGCGAAGCCCTGTGGAGATCACTTCACCATCACCGTCACCACGCCGTCGTGCTGCCGTAACTCATCTACTACCTCGCCGTCTTGCTGGATCAAGAAGGCGGAGGACGTCACCGAGCTGAACGTGTGCAGAACGCGGAGGTGCCGTACGTTCGGTACTTGATCGGTTGGAGCGCGAAGAAGTTCGACTACATCAACCGCGTTGTTAAACTCTTCCGCTTACTGTCTACGAGGGTGCGTAGACACACTCTCCCCTCTAGTTGCTATGCATCTCCTTGATAGATCTTGCGTGTGCGTAGAATTTTTTTTGTTTTCCATGCAACGTTTCCCAACTTCTAGATGCCAGTAAGCTTTGCAAAATGTGCTCGAGGTTGATGTGGTTGCATCGAACAGGAACCACTGAGCTCTTATGGAAGTTAGTACAAAGGCCCGTGACCTCCACAAAGCCTCTCAAGATGCCTGAGAGGTTATCAATGTTGCCCTTGATAGGAGCCATAAAGATTGCCGCATCATCCACATAAAGTGGAGTTCACACGGCTCCCCTTGTCGAAGACCGCGGCCATGCTTGACGCGAGGGGGGGGGGGGGGGGGCATTTAGAAGGATCCTTGAAGATTGCGAGCCAAGGAGAGCGGTGATTCAATCCCTAAATTTGCTTGGGACGCACGCTTTTGAAGGAGGTTGATGATGTATTCCCATTTGACCGAATCAAATGCCTTGTGAATATCAAGTTCCAAAGAGGAGGGAGCGGGTCTTCCTTTTGTGCAATCGACGGGCAAGGTTCCGGACGTACATGGAGTTGTCATGAATACTTCTCCTCTTGATAAAGGCACTTTGGGCATTGGAAATAAGGGCATCCATTTGCGGGCCAAGCCGACGGGAGAGCACATTTGCAATGGCATGAATAAGACTAATGAGCTTATAGTCCGAGATCCCGTCCGCACCCTCCTTCTTGGGCAAGAGTGCGACATTAGCGGAATTGAGCCAATGAGGGTTTGCCGTATGAAGGGAGTCAAAATAATGAATGACTCGCATGATATCGCCCTTTATGATACCCCCAACATTTCTTAAAGAATGCACTGGTGAAGCCATCCAACCCGGGTGCCTTGTCACTTGGCATGTCATTGATGGCCTCCTTGACCTCTTCTTCCGAGATGGGGTTGTCAAGTTCATACAAGTCGTGAACCTCCAAGTTGAGTTCATTCCAATTAAAATCTTTGGCACTCCAGTCTCCCCTCCCATGATGTCGGAGAAGTGCTCATGTATGATCTTCTTCTTGGTCGGTGACCCAGCCTTGCCAATGCATGAGCTATCAATGTAGTCCTTCCTCCTTGCATTGGTGGCGATGAATTTTTGTGCGTGTACATGTCTCCTTCCTTTAAATTGGCAATCCTCACACATTGCAAAATTTGTGTTCGCGTCTCCTTCCTTTAAATTAGTGATCCTCGCACATTGCTCACCGCGCCCTTAGCTTGGTTGCATATGTCTTCAGATATTTCTAGCCATATATGGTTGCTAGCATAGGTAACATTTTGCTAAAATTCATATCACTTGAGGTTATTGAAACCTTGACGAATATGTTTACGTGTTAGGCTATAATTAGTGAAGTGCCACGTGTTTGAATCAAACACATGTAGCCAAACCTAATATCTAAAAGCACAAGGTAGCCAAAACAGACTAAACAGAGCTAAAAGGCTAGATAGAAGGTTATGAGAGGGATGGACCAGGCGACCAGATCATTTACGGCGCGATGGTCGAGAGATGATGTCAGATATATTATGTCGATTTAGTACACATGGAGAAGCGTCCATATTCATGGCTTGAAAAATGTAGGCGTTTACTTTGAACGTCGTTAGGTTTCGTCGCGCAATCGGTTATCTCGTATGGCCGACATAGGCTTTGGATTTCCAGCAAATGTGGTTAAGATTTACCACTTTTTACACAACCGGGAGAGATCGAAATGTAATGATAATGCTTTACTATGCCTTTACCTCGAAGCAGAGTTTTATTAATGCAAGTCAAAATGTGCTCTGCACGTAGACGATGACTTGTTGAAAGAGCGCGCTTTTTTCCTTTTTTGAGGAAAGAGACAGCGCTGCTTTAGTTTCTCAGGAAACGAATCTGAGCGTCTTTTCTACAAAAAACGTCTGTCAACCAACATTCTGATGAGGCTAATCTTGGACAATTTGCCCAACAATAGCATCCACACACAACCTGACTGGTAGATTGGATTTGCCGGTGCGTGCAGCTCTCTTCCTTTTGTGACCTTGGAGGTTGTTTCGTTGTCAATCACCTGTCTCCTGATTTATGTACGATAAAGGAATATAACACGGGCACGTTACGATACTGCAGAAGAACAGTGGCAACCGGGCGAATGTGTAGAGTTTGAATTGTCTCCTAATATAAATAAGAGCATTTTTTACACCACACTAGTGTCAAAAACGCTCTTATATTATGGGACAACCGGGCAATGAGATGCAGAATTCAGGATTGCGATAGCCAAGGCGATAAGATGCATAACAGCCACTGCGTGCCTCTGTGAGATGAGAATAAAGATGGGCAGCAGCAGCAGCAATACACAAGAGCAACATCAGCGTGGGGAACGAACATGTATGTAGGTTCTTGTAACTGTTTACGTGTAGTGTAGTTTCTTATGAGTGCTCCTGGTCCTCAACGGCTTCTGGCGCCTGCTCCTCGACGGTTTCTGGCGCCTGCTCCTCTTCCTTGGCTGCCTCTGGCTCGTCGGCGTTCTTGGCCGAGGCGGGCTTGAGCAGGTTGCTGTAGCTGCCCGTCTCCTTGAACAGCTGCCAGAAGTGGTTCTGGCAGTATAGGATCCCGTTAAGGGAGGCGTAGGAGGCGGTCGTCAGGATGCAGCCGCCGTGAGCGCACTTGAAGCAGGTCTTGTGGTAGGGCTCGCCCTCCAAGGTCATCTGCCAAGGAATTGAAATTATCAGACAGACTTTTGCATATGGAAAACGAGGCAACAGGCGCATGCGTAGTCTGTCGTGTCCAAAAGATTACTCATGAAATTTGGGTAGGTTGATCAAGGACTGAAATGATGCAAACAGATATATGCATGTGCATTTTATTGCTCTTGAATTTCGTTAGCCAAAAGTTGAGATTTCCCAGCTACCGAAGTTTCCACTGCTTAATCGCGACCGGCTTAATCGTTCAAGAACGGGAATTTCTTACCTTCTCCAATGGGTACACAGTCTTCTTGCAGGCAGCACACTTGTCCTGAGTTCCACAGAACACAGAGCCATACTTGTTTGGGACCTTAGACTGTAGGGGAAAAAACGACTTATGAGCTGCAATCTGTGACAAATTGGGAAATAATGATATTGCTGATCGTACTCTATGAAATACTCGTATTAAATCAGCAGCAAAGGATAACCTATCAGGCTGCAATATATATTTTTTCATAATCATTTCACAACAAATATAAGTGTGGCCCACAGAATGGCAAGAAAGCAATACCTGCTCATTATTTGCCTTTGCGCCTGAACAAAAAAAAAAGAACAAGTACAATGTGATGAGATTTCTGTTGTAATTGCAAACAAAACAACAGTGGGAAGAGCAATGCAGGACAAACTTACATGTGGGGAAGTTTTTCTTGAAGCTGCCTGTTTCCTTGAAAAGCTGCTCAAAATGAGTCTTGCAGAAAAGAACTCCATCCATGGAGGAGTAGCTGCACATCTAGAAATAGTGCAGTTCAACATGAGCTCATGCACAAGACATAATTCAGAAGATCACAGAGCAAAGGGATGTGAGAAACTGATGCATCCGACAGCAAATGTCAAGAAGGGGGCATTACCGAAAGAGTGCCTTTGCAATGGCTGCATTTGAAGCAATACTTGTGGTAGGGAATGCCATCCGCAGTAAGGAGGTCAATGAAATGAACGGTCTTGTCACAAGCCTTGCACTTGTCCTGTGTACCATAGAATGTCATCTTGATATTCTTGGTGGTGAAACCTAGCGAAATATGCCACTCAGTTGCTAACAAGAGTTGTCTGGCTCAAGCCTTCTAATGCTATCAAGATAACCTGTCTTCGGCTCTCGATCTGCGACCTAATAGAAGCAGATGAAAGCCAAAGAGAGGTTGGACCCAGAGGCAGTGGAAGGCTTTAAATGAATGCCTGAAACCGGATTTGGGAGAGGCAGAAGGAAAAATAGAAGAGGCTAGGCTCTAACACCAAGCCACAGGAAAAGGTCAGAGATGGGAATAGATGTGCCACGTCATAATGCTAACTTTGGAGATTACTCCTTGCACGGTTCTAATTTGTGGTTATTCTCCTATACAAAGTGTTCAACTATATTTAGTGTCCAAAGATAACTAAATACTAACAATAGTCCAAGACATAGGGAGAAGTATTGCGAAATTAGAAGGCGTTGTTATCTGTCGGTCAAGTTTTTCTTGGATGAAGAAGGTGCTCGATGTTAAATCTATTCTTAGTGCACCCAGAAAGACACACATGCATTCTCAATATAACCAGAAAAAACATGCTCGTTTACACCACATATGATAAATATCAAATAACATGCACTTGAATATACAATGAATAAACGCCAAGACCTTGTTTGGCCTTGAACCCGAACCGCTTTTCAGAAACAAAGAAACGATGCAGCAAAAAGCTTATATAAAAATTCAAGGCGCAAAAAGATAACTCCTAGAATTATCTAAATGAACAGTTAAGTTGCTACTAGCTTTAGTCTATGAACTGGAGAAACAAGAGAAATGAAGGTGAAACATTACCAGGGCCACAAACCAACAAGCAATCAGGATACCTCTGATCTAGCTTCAGTCCCAAGAATTTGTTCTGCAAAAGAGTGACCTGTCAGTCCTGTCTGCTTCGCTGCAAAGTAAAGTTACGATGGATGTGAAGGAAAAGTACCTGACAATTAGTCAGTCTATTCTCTATCTTCCAACAAGGAATGCCGGTATGAAGGGTATTCGGATTTGACACAATAATTTTTGAAGAATCGGAGCTTGGAAAACATTGTTATTCCAAGTTTGAAAATTTGCATGGTTATTCATATCATAATATAGTTCGCTGTTTGTACACTCCAAAGCAGAGCGAATATATTTGAACAAAAAAGGGCTACAGTGTTGTACAAGCGCCCACATAGGCAGAAACAAAAAATGAGGTAGTACAACATGTTTGCATCTAGTCAACGTCAGAATAAAAAGGCCTTCAAGTCTCCCATTCTTCAGCCAGGTAGTTGTATTGTGGATGCCAATCATAAATAACAATAGGCTCCGGTGTATGGTGGTCTAGTAAACAGACACTTCAATCTGAACCTTGTATTCCAACCAAATTTACTTGAGAAATCTCAAGACATCACCAACAAGACGCAAGGAGAATCAGGTCTTAATCAATCTTAAGACATCACCAATGAGATGCAGGGAGCCAGTAACCAAGACCTGATTCAGTACACAAAAACAAACCTATAAGCATCGAGTAGGAAAGTAGTTGCAACTTGCAAGAGAATAAATACAGATACATAACACATGTTCTTAGTCGTGGATTAGCAGAACTGAATAAACATAAAACAAACCAAAACACCAGTGTAATAAAGTGGCAGGTATAAATCATGGAATAGCAGAACCAGATGAAGTAAACAAACAAATGAACGTGAATTGAACGAGTAGAAGAATAATATATGCCAAAAAGACAGACAATTACATGTGTAAATGAGGGTCAGTAAAGGATAAGTGATAACGAATCCTACAATGCCTAGAGGGGGGTAGCTAGTTATGGATGGCTGGGTGAAATATTCCAGTCATCGCATCACATAATGTAGTACTGCTATGAGACATTTCAGAGAACATCACTGAAAACAATCAAATATGCCCAAAAAAATTACCTGGCATGAAGTAGATTGGTTTTGTTGAGAAGTTTCCCTTAGCCACTTAATTGCTGATGGAAGAGATTCAAAAACTAAACTAGCCCCGCTAGAACTTGCGCCATTTAGACCTGCATTGTTCCCATTATGGTTCATCAATCATCTTTAACTCAAATGGTCGTGTTGACAGTACAACCCAGTTTGAGAACTAACTGCGATGAATATTTAGTATACCTTTCTTGCCGCGAAGCAAGTCTTCCCAGGCTGTTTGGAGCGACAACTGCCATGACAAATCAATTTGCTCTCTCCCTGGAGGTGGTGATGCATGCGAACCAAGCTTGTTATATTGCGATTGGTTTGGCACAAATAAGGCCTGATCAAAGCAGAGGCCTGGGCAAAATAACTTGTCATTATAGAAGAGCAATGAAAGCATCCACTCAACCTACAGTACGAGTATATTGTTCATTTTGAAAAGTAAGCACAAAGAAAATTATGCCAGTGACTTCAGACAGTCCTCAGCTTGCTCGTAATTCATTCGACCACACAAGCCATTAAGGAAATACAAGACAGATTATCTACATGACACGTAAATGAACAACTTCTCATTGACGTTAAAGGCAGGGACTCTGCCCATTTCATTAACTGAAAAAAACAAGGAGTACAAGCTTATTTACAAAAGCGATAGCTAAAATAAAAAAGCAAAAGGTAAAAGCGAACAATTGCTCTAGTAGAAATTTGTTTCCTCCAAACATGCTGAGTCTATACCTACTAATAAAGCAAGGTGATATTCTTGGTTTCGTCCCGTCATTAGTATTTATAAAAAAGACCCTGTATTTTTTAACCAACCCGCACTCCGTCATGAATATGTGAGCCTCGTGAAAAGAGTAGCTACGGCTGGGGGATCGTACGGCAAAAAATCATGCGCCTAGCCCGGTCTTCACTGCGCTACTGGGCCACAGATGGGCCTTTTCGTATGGATCGTCCATGCAAAAAAAATTGCCACGCTGGGGGATCGAACTCGTGACTTGACGTATACGAGTCGCAAGACATCTGCACCAACCAACTTGGCCGTTCATATTTAGTGTTAATAATACCACCTCGCTCCTGAAGACACATAAGGACCAGTTTATATAGGATTGCAATTTCATATCAGCAAGACGCCTTGACAACAACAGGGAGGACGGACAAGATGAATTATGGGCTGTCGAGGGTATATATAAAGAAGGTACATAGATTCTGATCGTTAAACAGAAACTGTGGGCTGTCGTGTGGGGCTATTAAAAAGGAAAGGTGTGCATCTAAGGAAACGGAATGGAATTTGTGGGCTGTGTCTTGGGGCTATTAAAAAGGGAAAGGATTTAATGTCATGAAATGTGGATGGACTGCAAGGAATATATTCCATAGGATGGACGTGCGTGGACACTCAAACCAGCTTTGTGGGAACTGATGAATTTCAGTATTGTGAGCACGAACAGGGACGTGATGTGCCCAGGATTTGAACCAGACTAACTGGCCTGAACAGGATTCCAATTTCAGCATACAAAAAGTTTGTGTCCCGCCCCTCTAGCAAGGCAAGAAACGAACCAGCGATTAGGCAGCCCATCTGAGCGACTGGGATCTCCACTGTCCATCAGCGAGGCAAGTAACGACCCAGCTATCACTGGCGGCTAATTAAAGGAGGGGGGGGGGGGGGGGGGGTTGAAAGAAGGAAATAAATTTTATATGAAGATTAAAGGCATCACTGTATGCGGCTAATTTTTTGGCTAATTGTGCAGCCGGCGCAGTACGCCCGGCAGATGCCGGACTCGGACATGGCAAACAGAGAATGTAAATAATAAGGATTTTTGGTAAACTGATTTGGCAGACCCTTTTATAAATCCAAACAGAAATCAGAATGCAGAAGAGGGATAGAACAAAAAAGTAGAAGAAGAAAGCTAATGGGAAATATAACTGAAATAGCTTCTTTATTCTTTTTTTAGGGGAGAGTTGAGAACTGGGTGGCGATCCATTTGTTAATTAGAACTTAGAATTGTATGATTCTTAAATCTATTCCACATACAGGCTAAATATTCATGGTTTTGAGTTGAAGGAAAGAGGGAAAGATTCATGAATCTGACATTTAATATTTTAAGTAGCGCTCATATGGTACATATAGAGAAATATATTTGTTAGATTAACTATGCATGCAGATTTTCGCATATGTTATTATATTTTAAGATCCTATTTAGATAGATACATTTTTTTGTATTTGGTTCAACTATAGTCTGATACTGGTTTGATCAACCCGCAACCTGGTGTCCGTTTAAGTGGGGCAACAATGACGATTAGCCAATGGAGTCATGAGTAATTTTGTCATAATTGATTGGTTCCGTTTTGTTAGTTTGATTAAATTATTGGGCATATCGTTCATCTCATTTCGAAGCATGTACATGTGGATATGGTACAATTCTATTATGCAAATCAACTGCACTTCGGGTTGAGTCGTACATATGATTTTCTGTTTCACCATTTGATCGCACTCTCCTTAAATATCGGGCAAGTCATGTGAGTTGTCAAAAGAAGGTGTTACCAATTCCCAGGTAATCATGATGCTATTTAAGATGTTTAGTTAAACATCATCCTGTGCTGCAAATTTATTCCATGTTTTTTTTATTCTTCCACGGATCAAAATGACGGAGTAAACAAGGAGCAGGCTACCATTAACAAAAAGTGAGGTGAATTACGGTGGTAATCCGAGCAAGAAGGACACGATGGATAATAACATATACAACATCCTGAGAGGTTGAAAGGAGCGGCTGGTGTCCGAGCTGCAAAAGGGCTCCAAAGACATGAGCATCGAGTTTTGCATGCAACACAGGAAGCGGCCATAGAAAAGGAAGATGAGTGGCGACATGGGAGATGAGTGTCATGATAAAATAGAGTATGTGAAGGTCAGGAGGGGGATCATCAATGCTAATTTGTTTACAGATCTATGATTTTTCCTCCCGTTGCAACGACGGGCATGTTTGCTAGTAACTACAAAATGAAATAGTTGCATTGTTCAAGATCATCATTGATACATCAGCAAAGAATTATGTTGACGTACCTTCCTGAGCACATGTATCTAGAAGACGTGGAAGCAATATCTGAGGATCTCTTACTGACATGCAATTGAACAGAAGAATCTGAAAGCATCCCACAAGAGAATGTGTGTGTGTGAGAGAGAGAAAGACCATTTCAACATTGCTTTAATCCGAAAGGCTGCCACTGCAAGGCATAGCATACCTTCTTAGAATTGATACCACTACGAGGCTGCTCCAAAGGACCTGGTTGTGCTGCATCCTTTTTCGTAACATGGGAAAACCACTTTGCGCATATTTCCATACTTTCTGGGCTATGTGCCCCATCCAAATAGAAAACTAAGGGATAACTGGCGTCCTTACATTCTGAGCTCACTTGTAGATCTGGGACAATCTGTGCTCGGCCTTGCAAACAAGCAATTGATAGCCCTTTGATGAACTGATCTGGTAAGGTGCCCTACACTCCATGGTAACATGATAACTGATCCTAACATATCCTTTTGCGGAAAATAAATAAATGCCAGTTTGGAGTACTTACATGATCTTTGACATGTATTCTGTCCAAATGTCCTTGCCTCTCAAGCCAGGTATTAGCCAATGCAACTGCAAGGCCTGCATTCATGTACTGGTGCTCGCCATGCAGCCCAAGAGGTTGATCTTCTAATTGCCGTGGCTCCAAAGGTGGAACCATTCGGATAGAAACCTTTAATGAATTTAAGTTTCATAAATTAACTGGACCAAACTATAGTCATGCTCATTCCAATCAGAATGTGGCAGGCAGAGAGGCGACCAAAAAATGTGTAGCACGGAATATAACATACACCCAATTCAGAAGCTCTCTGCTTCAGTACAGACATTGCCTCCTCTGGTTGTGGAACTGTATAGGCTAGAACTCCCTTCTGTGTTTTGACAAAAAAAAAAGTCATGCAGGTACAAAACAACAGTCAAATTTAGTTACAGAAGTTGTCAGCTGAAGGAGATAGGAGCAAAGCAAACATGTTACATTCTCCTAAAAAATATGTTAAGGGAAAAAATAGGTCGAGAGAAACCTTCAATATTCCAGCCTTCTCCCCAGCAATTTCTACAAGTGAATTTCCTGCTCAAGCATTGGCAACATGAATGAAACCAGTTTACTACGGATGCAAAGGATTTTTTTTTTCATTCAGTTTCATGACTAACCAAGAATTTCCATGTGATCGTATCCGAGGGAAGATATCCCACAAACTACAGGTGCTTTTACCTGCAAAAGTTTCAATTTTCACAGCAGTTATGCTCTCCGGTCTTTTAAGTCAAGATGTTGACGGTGATCTCAACGGGCTAAAATAGGAAGAAAGATAAGCTTAGTATGCATTCCAAACAGATTCTAGATATCTTACAGGTGAACTTAGGTTAAACGAACTACATGACTGTCATTCTGCTATAGTTTGCACTGTGATCTCCGACCAGCCTTTTTGCAGCTAAAGTACATATGCAAGTTTAGTATTAAAATCAGGATCAAAGTGACGTATCAAAAGGACCACATGTGCTGGTGTATGAGCTTTCTTTTTGGTTGGCGATCATGTTATACAGACACTTCATATTAATGTGGATTATTTAACTACAAAATGATCATAGAAATGTCACAAACCACATTTGTTGCATCATATTTCCCTCCCAAACCGACCTCCAGCACAGCTACATCCACCTGCTTAAACACACAACACACAAAATGAGTACGTTCTAGGAAACCGTCATAAATGCAGTTCTGAAAATCGAGAAGTATACCACAGGCTCATCTACCTAGAAAATCACGATGCCTTTGAATAAACCTACCTGATAACTGACCCTTTCACAGTTCAAATTACCAGTCATATGACACCTGTCAATAACATAGGCTACAGACAGTTCGAGTGAAGATGAAAATCATTATGGAGGTGGGTACTGGCAGCCTTTTTACAAACAATAAAGCCATTTTCTTTCATAAACGTACAAATAATCTGATACACAATGAGCCAATGTCCACAATATCTAGTCTTTAGATGGGGAAAGTCTTCAAAATTCACATATAAGAAAAGGCTCAAACATGTATTTATCTAGATTCATGACAAGAGTGAAAGCTTGTCGAACAATAAGTATTCTAAAAGTATTAACCTGCTCATCTGAAAAAATCTTGAATGCTAGCAGCGCAAGGAACCTAAAGTAGGCTGGCATTGGAATATCATCACCAGTTTTGACCTGAAACGTAAACCAAATTCACCACATTAATGGGTGTTTTAAGGAAAGTATTAAAGTTCACGAAAAGAAATGATCCAGATTCCACTAGTATTTATTTCATATAGTCCCACTTCAACATGATACAGCCGCAATGGCATCATATGAGACAAAACAGGTGATATTTACCTTCAATTTGTTCCAGCACCACCAGAAATACCTAATAAACTTTTCTTCTGAAATGTCCAGCCTGTAACCTCACCAGTAAAAAAGGGTAATAGGTAAGTACAATGATGCATAGTGATAGGACAAATTAAATAAGTCACTCAACGATAGTAATTCCCTCAAGTCTAATTATAATGAGAAGCAACTAAAGACTTTCATTTAAAAAAATGTAGCATCACAGCAAAGAGAAAAGTACCCATCAAGCCGAAACCGCTCACGGACATCGATCAAGTGTGGAGAGGTGAAAAGTCCAGTGCGGAAACCACATGATCGAAGAATTGACTCGGCAAATGTGCATGTTGAACCCTGACGGATATAAAAAGCCCAGAGAAGTTAACAGCCGCTCTGCTGCAAAATTTTCTTTGCAAGAATATCACAAAGGATTGACTCAGTAAGTGCGCACGAAAACAATAAGAAAGTGCTATAGTCTGTTTACATTGTTAGGTATCGCTAGGTCATAATCCATTATCACAAACAACTAGAAACACAGACACAGACTACAAAATTGCAAACACTTCATTAAAATAAGCAAGGCCTCAGGTAAAGGCTACTTCAGCAATTATGTTAGTTTCTAAAGTAAACTGCTTGATGCCAACTTGTATTACTCCGTGTTTTACGCCAGATGAAGACACGCATAAAAAACAAAGGCAATCCAATGTTTTCTTTTTCTTTTCTTTTTTGAAAAAAACGGTAGGAGCGCCGTCATTCATTCAGAGGAACAAAGTTCTAAGTATAGGGGAGAGGGGGGCTCAGTCGCCTCGGCAAAACAAAGAAGCAGGCTGTCTACCCGTTGGCTTAAACACTGCAAGACACACTATAATGCAAGATATTCTCTTGAGTGAGGAAAGAAATCCACTCGGCATTTAAGAAGTCATTTCATTTCTAAAAATGTGTCTGTTCTGCTCCTTCCAGGCATTCGACCAAACATATAACAGTGTGGCACCTGCGTAGAGTCATGGATGAAGGCCCGAGGATGTGCCCCCACCAGCGTCCAGGGAAGATTGAGACAGAGGCAGAGGGGCAATGTGGTCATCTTGCCAATCCAACGTCTCACGAGAAAACAGAGTTGAAATGCAAACGATGTAGATAACACTAGTTCATACTGTTACAACTATTGCTGTGCTTGGTTACCAATAAACTAAAACCGCAAGCCTAAACCCATCAAGAATTCCAGAACAATTCAAATCTTAACCCAGCAACGCCATCCCTAACGCCGCGTCCAGCTGTACTCACCTTCCCTTTGGTCCCTGCGACGTGAACCACCTTCAGCCGCGCGATGGGCTCCTCCAACTCCAGTATCTAGCAAAACAAAACAAAACAAACCGCAATCAGAAACAACAGAACAGACCACAGATGAATCGAATAGACCACCGTCGCAGCAACACCACCTGCAGGTACTTGGCCATGAGCTCCCACTGGTTGCCGCGGTTGCCGGTGTCCGCGCGCACCTTCTGCTTGATCAGCGACGCCAGGCACCCCAGCACCTCCTCGTACTCCGCCGACCCTGTCGCCGCACCTGCGCCCACCCCCCACGCACCGCCGCATCATTCGTTATCCCCAAATGGAGCAGAGAAAGTTTCCGTTTCGGTCCGGCTCGAGAGCTTACCTGCCTGTGCGGCGCCGGCCATGGCGCGGGGGAGGATGAAGGATGGGCGGAGGGGGCGGGCGGGACTGGGGGCGAGCGGGTGGGGAGGCGGGGAGTGGAGCGAGAGTAGGCGGCGGAGGTGGGCGAGGCGACGGGCCGGCATGGCGAGGGAGGAGGAGGAGGCGGGTACTGGTAGTTTGGTGGTGGTCGGAGTGGCGGAGCGCTTCGGTGGTGCGGGTCGTGGGCTCGCGCCGCCGCTCGCGCGCATCGCTCGCCAAACGTGTGATGTGGAGCGCTCAGCTTCCTTTATCGCCGTTGTGTTGGGTTTTGGGTTTTTTCGGGAACGCTGTGTTGGGCTCTAGCGCTGTGCGGGACAAACAACAGGCCTCATTTCTCTATAGTTTTGGGCTGTCTACGAGGTAGCGTAGCCCATTATATGGAGCTTTTTCCCGCAATCCTTGCCCATGAAATGTGTCATCCACTCATTTCTAAATATCACATTTTTTCTGCCAAAAAACACAATTTTCTATTTTTGTGAGAAAATTCACCATGTTTTGGAGTTGAGGGTGTTACACACTATATATATGAATAATAATAAATGTATAAAGGAAAATGAGTTTGATGGGGTGTCCTATGTATGCCCCTGACTAACAATGTCTTGCTCCGTCTTATCTCGAACATGTCACCAAAGTTCATAGTTGAAAATGTCTTCCTATCATTGTCCATTTCTTTTCTCCGTTGGGCATTGGCTATATCCCGCGAGCCTTCTTCCGTATTGGGCAGGGGATGAGTTGCCTTTCGTTGCTGCCCGAGAATGCATGCGCCACCATTTCTTGTTTTTTTTATTCATTTGACAAATCTAACACTATGTTCAGTGCCATGCTTGAGGGATGAGAGCCCATGGGGTTTAGTGATGTGGTCTGTAATGCATGTGTAACTGAAGTGGCGTTGATATTTGTAATCTCCATATTAGGATGGCTGGCACCGATTAAAGTTGGAAGGACACTTCCTACAGCTATTACTACATTTGAACGAGAACACGAGTTCAATTTTTTTCATCTTCTTCTATGAAAACATAGTGAAATTTTTTGGTCAAGCCTATACAATACAAGGCTCCCATAGTTTTCTGTGGGCTTGCATTCAAACCCACACAATGGGAAGGCATGTGTGAAGCACCCATGAATAGCAAATTGATAGCCTTTTTTGTGATATTGGCTGAATGCCCATGGGTTGCCATGGAAAAAATTATAGATCCAAATGTATGCCATTTTATGATGGCATGTGATTTTTAATTAATATAGAGGTCGATTCTCTCCCGCTTCTTTCAGCCTTGGATATCGTCATGTCTCCTTAATCACCACCTTGCAAGAAAACAAAGTAACATATTTCGCTTGAGCCCTACTACCCCTTTACTTCCATCCTATTCATCCCATTACTCTAGCATTGTCACCGCTTCAAAAGTCTAGTCCACTATATCTCTAATTTACAAATGAAACGCTTCTAACCTATCGCGAGAAATAATGGCATGTTAGTTTTCTTATTTACAAGGTGCATCTAGTGCAATGACATGTTTGCGTCTCCTTATTCTTCGATGACAACAAAGATAATGCTTTTGTGTCTACAAGAAACGTAAAAATAAAGCAATATGGTGTATATCTGAGAAAATCAAACTAAAACAAAGGCCTGACTACAAAATGGACATTTTCTTATACTTCTCCCATTTTTCATGCTAAGCACATTGTCCAACGGTGACTTGTGATTTACAAATTTAACTGTAGCACATGGGTAGTACGAAAAGGGGGTTTGCATAACGAACTTGCCGCTGCCAATTGCCTTCCAATGCGACCTATGTAGCTGGATGATAGAGTGGCTACGCAAGGCCGTTGTGGCAAAAAATTGATGGTAATTCAGGGGCTCTGCAACCTATGCTTGGCTAGGAACGAAGCAAAGGACGGAAAGTGTACCAGTGACCTATGAAAAATTGTTGATCAAGTGACACACCTGGTAGAGGAGTGGCATAAGTTATACAAAGGCGCGTCAATAATGCCCAAACCCTCGCAGAGGGAGCATTGGCTCCTTCCGGCCGATGGTTGGATTAAGGTGATGTCGAAGAACAAGGAATAGGGAAGGAGATAGAGCGGTGCTTAGAGACCATCATGGTCGTTCCTCACTAGAGCAAGTCACCCCTTCCCCTGTCCATCTCTGACCATGAACGGGTAGAACTCATCGAATTTCATTGTGCAATCCAATTGCAATGGAACTAGACATTCGAAAGCTCATTGTGGAGATTGACAAAAGGAGATAGGGGGTAAACTCAATGATACGATAGAAACATGTCTATATATTGGCCCCTTGTTGAAGAAGTGAAGGACTCGCTCCGCTTTAAAGAGGAGTTTAGGGTTTGTTGGGTGCAGCGATCGGCTAAGGCGTCAAACATATCTCAACTAAGGACATTTGTTGTGACGCCCCGGCTTAATCGTGCACTAACCATACACGCAAATGCACACGATCAAGCCTAGGGGCTCACTTGAAGATATCACAACACAACTCTAAAACATAAATAAAGTCATACAAGCTTTATATTACAAGCCAGGGGCCTCGAGGGCTCGAATACATAAGCTCGCATGCAAGCGTCAGCGGAAGCATCAGATATCTGAGTACAGATATAAAAGAAAACACAGATAGGCCTTTAAAAGGCGGGGCAAAAGAAAACACTACGATCGAAAAGGCGCAGGCCTCCTGCCTGGGACCCTCCGAACCTACTCCTGATCGTCGGCCAGCTCGTAGTAGTAGCCACCCTCGGGGTAGTAGTGATAGTCGTCGGCGGGGGGCAGCGGTCTCAGGGGCTCCGTCATCTGGTTGCATCAAACGAATATGGGGAGAAAAAGAAAGCAAAGCAACCGTGAGTACTCATCCGAAGTACTCAGCAATCAAGCATCTACACTACATATGCAATATTATCAAAGGGAGGCTGTATATGTGGACTGGGCTGCAGAAATGCCAGAATAGAGGGGAAAGCCTAGTCCTATCAAAGACTAGCATCTTCATCATCTTCAGCGGTCTTGCAGCATTAGAAGAGTGCAGATTAGCATAATGTAAAGTAATAGTAGTGTCATCAACCTCGCCCAGAGATCCTTCCTCGACTCCCTGCGAGAAAGCAATCCCAGAGCCATACTATCCAGTTATCATCTCAGCTGTCAGGTTCTAGTTGTATCGATCGGGATACAACTCCGAGTGTCCGTTACCGTGGACGCGGCTATCGATAGATGTTTTCTTCCCTGCAGGGGTGCACCAACTTACCCACCATGCTCGATTAACTCCGGCCGGACACACTTTACTGGGTCATGCCCGGCCTCGGCCAAACGATACGCCGCAGCCTGACCTAGGCTTAGAAGAGAGGTCAGCACGCCGGACTAACCTATGCACCCAGGGGTCTTGGGCCATCGCCCCGGGCGCTCCTGCGCGT
Organism: Thinopyrum elongatum; assembly: GCA_011799875.1. Taxonomy (NCBI): domain Eukaryota; kingdom Viridiplantae; phylum Streptophyta; class Magnoliopsida; order Poales; family Poaceae; genus Thinopyrum; species Thinopyrum elongatum. Next base: position 271,912,631 of record CM022297.1, read on the forward strand.
TGCGAGGGCGGCCGGCGAGCAGACCTAGCAGCCTCTAGTAGAACAGAGGGTCCTTAACGCGGTCCAACCCGGCGCGCGCCGCATAGTCGCTGACGTCAAGGAAGCTTCGGCTGATGCGCACGACGCAGAGTACTCATATTATTCCCGCGTGATGGTTAGCGCTGTCGGGCCAGAGGCCCCCTCGTATGAAATATCCAAACCGTTAGTGAATTAGGAGCGCGCGGTAACAAGCAGAGACTCACGATCGATGTGACCCCGTCGCCCCGTCTCGTGGACTTGCGGCAAGGGCTAAGAAATGCCCGGCCACGCCACGTAGTTATCTCGGGGGCACCTTCCAGGTCGACCCGACTCCACATCTCTCGCAAATATGCTCGCGCGGGTACCCCTCAGGGCCGACCCGTCTTTATCCAGTTTAATCAGTATCATCAGTAATATAAAGGCAATCCGTGTGGCTACCACATCAAGAAGGAATCCGAGGCATCACCCTCGTTGGATTCCCACCTGATGTAAACATCAAGGTGAACTTAAGAGGCATCACCCTCGAGGTCCACACTTGAGGTATTGCACGACATCGTCGTTATCTGTGGTGGAGAAAGAGGAATCACCCTCGATGACCACGCCCGAGTAACTACTCCACAAAGTTATCATCAGAAGTGCTTACGAGGTTTCACCCTTGGCACGCGATAGTAGCGCTACGGTGTCGTGCATAAAGAGGGGAGGTGATGTGCGGTGCCGGGGCCTGGTTGTTGATGACGATGATCAGGTCCTCTGATAATCCAGCGGGGCAACTAAACAACTGGGGGTCACGGGGGTACTAACCATCCTATTCTAAGCAGTTTAGGATAAGCAGGTAATTATCAACAGCAGGTTACAAAATCAGGCCATGCATCAGAATAGGTAAAGCAGTAGCAGCAGCAATTTCTAATGCAAACATAAGAGAGAAGGGAATAGGCGATACCGGAATGTTCAAATCAGGGGTGCTTGCCTGGAAGCTCTGCGGCAAGGGTCTGATCGTCAACTGTGTAGTCGTACTCCGGAGCTGCGTCGGCCTCGGGGACTACGTCGATGTCGTGGTATAACGAGAGAGAAGAGGGGGAGGAAACAGATAAATACACAACAAACATATGCAAGACGGAGCATGCTATGCTATGGTGCAGTGCAGGGTTGCCTAAAGATATGTCTAAGTCATTTTAGTTATTTTAGTATTTAAGTTGGATTTATTAACCGGTATATATGCACTATTCATCTACCGGAAATGGGCGGAAAGTTACGGGTTCACATACGTAGAGGGTCCCGACATGGAAACAGACGGCACGATTAGACTCGTCTCGTCGTTCTGATCAACTTTCATGTAGAAAGTTTTTCGATCCGAGCTACGGTTTATTTTCTGCGGATTTTCAAAGATTAAAACAGTTTCCTGGAATTATTTAAATTTAGCAGAAAAAGGAATATGACGCCAGCATTGCGCGGGGATGACGTCAGCGGTCAACAGACGTACTGACCAAGTCTAACCTGACAAGTGGGTCCACTGAGACCCACATGTCAGTGACAGTGTCTAACAGAGGGTTAATTAAGACTAAACAGAGTTAATTAGCATCTGGGCCCCACTTGCCAGTGGCTATATAGTTTAACTAATTATTTTTATTTAGTAAAATGTTATAATTAACTAAAAACGCGGTGGGGCCTGCATGTCAGTGGCTGGGGCCGCCCAGTCAGCACAGTTGACCACGGTCGACGTGGTCAACTGGGGCTAGGTGGGCCCACTGGCAGTGACCCAGGGGCGGGCCCCAGGTATGCCACATCAGTGGCCGTCGCCGGAGCAACACCGGCGAGGCGAAACGCGGCGGCGCGGCGCGGGTGAGCTTCAGGTTTTGCCCACAGGGCATCTCCGGGGCTGTGGTTGGGCTCATTCGAATGGGGGCTCGACGGCGGTTCGAGCGGTGGTGGTGGCAGCGCCGGAGGTGGCCGGAAGAGTCGCCGGTGACGAGGTTTGGCGGGGGTGGTTTCGGGCGATCAGCGCAACGGTAGCAGCAACGCGCAAAAGCGCGAACTAACGGGCACGGGAGGTACTTCGCGACGTGACGAGCGCGTTGGGCACCAGCCCGTGACCAAATGGTCACCGGTGACTCGCCGGCGTCGAGCGCAGGCGGCAGCGCGTTCGGGCGCTACGGAGGGAGTAGCTAGCGAGCGTGCGAGAGCGACCAGAGAGATGGGGGAGGAAGAGGGGCTCACCGAGCGGCACACACGATGGCCCGTGGAGGTTTAGGAGCTGCAGAGAGCGTCGCCGGAGTCGGAGAAGAGCGGCGGCAGTCGGAGATGGGAACGAAGGGGATCCGGTGCTATGGTGCCTCCCAGCTCCAGCTAAGGCCACCAGTCGAAGGAGTCGACCCCAGCGGAGCTTCACGACATGACGGCGGAGCAAGGCTGTGGCTGTGGCCGCGGTGACGACGGGGAACGGCGGCGACCCCGCTCGGTGGCGATGGGGAATGAGGGGGAGGGAGCGAGGGGAGAGGGGAGGAGTGGACGAGGAGGTCCAAGGAGAACGCACTGGCCTCGGCCTTATCCTCCCCGCGTCGGTGGGGCGTTGGTGGCGTCGCGCTGTCGGCGTCTCGCCGGCGCGCGCGGGGCGACCACGGGCGCGACGACACGCAGGTGAGAGAGAGAGATGAGCCTGGTGGGCTGGTTCGGGGCACTGTGCACTTAGGCCCAGTGCACAGTGCCTTTTTCCTTTTATGTTTCTGCATTTTTCTTTTTTACAGAGAGGGTTTTGTATTATTTTGAGCCACCAAATGAATTTGCAAAAATGTGAAACTTGCTCACATAAGTACATTGCAATATCCAGCACTGCCACAAAAGGTTTGAGCAATTTTGGAATTCATTTGGATTTTTCAAAAATTGAAATAGGCATTTATGGTGCTGTTCTCGCACTATTCAAATGCTTAGGCCCATTCTGTGGTTGATGATGATGTTGTGTTCCTTAACAGCAAATGGTTTTGGATTATTTGCTATAAAGTGAACATTTTTCCCACAAGTTTTGAGCAACTTCATTTTTCACTTTGAATTTGAATTGATTTTCAGAGAAGGATTTGAATTGAATCTTTAACCATTGTGACTAAGCACTGCAAATGAGGATGACTTGGCATTATTAGCAGATGATCACAGTGATTATTACACAGGGGTGTTACCAATTCTCCTCCTCTAAAAGAAATTCTCTCCCCGAGAATTCAGGAGGTAGAAGGAAAGAGGTCGGGGTATTCTTCCCGAAGATGATCCTCGCGTTCCCAAGTGGCTTCCTCTTCAGTATGATTAGACCACTGCACTTTCAGGAACTTGCTCATCTTCTGATGGGTTCGATGTTCAGCTTCATCGAGAATACGGATCGGATGCTCCTTATAAGAAAGATCATCCTGCAATTCGAGCATTTCATGATCCACTGCTCGGTGCGGAGATTCCTTGAAGCAACGACGAAGTTGCGACACATAGAAGACGTCGTGGATATGAGAGAATTGCGGCGGCAACTCCAATTTGTATGCCACCTGTCCATGTCTAGCAACAATGCGAAAGGGGCCAATGTAGCGTGGAGCTAGCTTGCCCTTGATTCCGAAACGACGAGTGCCCTTCATAGGAGTGACACACAGATAAGCTTGATCACCAGGCAGATAGGTCAAACCCCATCGTTTGCGATCGTAGTTGCTCTTCTGGCGGTCCTGAGCCGCCTTGAGATTTTCTCGGACAATGCGAACTTGCTCTTCGGCGTGTTGGATAATGTCCGGTCCCACGAGCGGTCGTTCCTCAGTTTCTGACCAATTCAGAGGGGTTCGACATTTACGTCCATAAAGTACTTCGAAGGGGGCCATTTTCAAGCTGGCTTGATAGCTGTTGTTATAAGAGAATTCAGCATACGGGAGAGATTCTTCCCATTTCTTACCGAATGATGTAACACAAGCCCGAAGCATATCTTCAAGCACATGATTTACTCGCTCGACTTGGCCTTGGGATTGGGGATGATAAGCCGAACTCCAGGTGATGTGAGTTCCCATAGTGTGACGACCCCGGCTTAATCGTGCACTAATCATACACGCAAATGCACACGATCAAGCCTAAGGACTCACTTGAAGATATCACAACACAACTCTAAAACATAAATAAAGTCATACAAGCTTTATATTACAAGCCAGGGCCTCGAGGGCTCAAATACATAGCTCGATGGCATACAAGCGTCAGCGGAAGCATCAGATATCTGAGTACAGATATAAAAGAGAAACAGAAAGGCCTTTAGAAAGGCGGGGCAAAATAAAACTCTACGATCGAAAGGCGTAGGCCTCCTGCCTAGGACCCTCCGAACCTACTCCTGGTCGTCGGTCGGCTCCTCGTAGTAGTACTCGCCGGGAGGGTAGTAGTAGTAGTCGTAGTCATCGACAGGGGCAGCTACCTCAGGGGCTCCGTCATCTGGCGGCGACATATGAATATGGGGAGAAAAAGAAAGTAAAGCAAACGTGAGTACTCATCCGAAGTACTCAGCAAGCAAGGATCTACACTACATATGCAACATTTTCAAAGGAGGGCTGTATATGTGGACTGGGCTGCAGAAATGCCAGAATAGAGGGGGAAAGCCTAGTCCTATCGAAGACTAGCATCTTCAACAGTCTTGCAGCATTAGAAGAGAGCAGAATAACATAATGTAAAGTATAGCAGTGTCATCAACCTCGGCCAGAGATTCTTCCTCAACTCCCTGCGAGAAAGCAATCCCAGAGCCATACTATCCAGTTCTCATCTCAGTTCTAGTTGTACCGATCGGGATACAACTCCGAGTGTCCGTTACCGTAGGACAGGCTATCGATAGATAAGTTCTTCCCTGCAGAGGTGCACCAACTTACCCACCACGCTCGCTTAACTCCGGCCGGACACACTTTTCTGGGTCATGCCCGGCCTCGGCTAAGCAACACGCCGCAACCCGACCAAAAACTTAACAGAGAGGTCAGCACGCCGGACTAACCTATGCCCCCAGGGGTCTTGGGCCATCGCCCCGGACGCTCCTGCACGTTGCGTACACCGCCGGTGAGCAGACCTAGCAACCCCTTATACAAGTGCGGTTGTGTTCCTAGTCCAACCCAGCGTGTGCCGCTTAGTTGCTGACGTCTATTAAGCTTTGGCTGAAGTATACGACGCAGAACGCCCATACTATGCCCACGTGATCGTTAGTGCTATCAGGCCAGAGGCCCCTCGGATCAAATATCCAAACCGTTAGTGGATTAGGAGCGCGCGGTAATGAGCAGAGACTCACGATCGATGTGACCCCGTCGCCCCATCTCGAGGACTTGCGACAAGGGCTAAGAATGCCCGGCCACGCCTCGTAGTTATCTCGCGGGCACCTCTCAGGTCAACCCGACTCCACATCACTTCGCATTCATGCTCGCGCGGGTACCCCTCAGGGCCGACCCGTCTTTAGTATCATAGGATCATGGTTCAGTGTTCAGTCATAGTAACCAAATTCCCCGTGTGTCTGACACCAAGGGGAAACCCCGAGGAATCACCCTCGATGGAATCCCACTTGATGATATCATCAAGGTGAACGAAGGAGGAATCACCCTCGAGGTCCACTCTTGAACAGTTGCACGACGGCATCGGTATCGGGGGTGGTGTAGGAGGAATCACCCTCGCTTACCACGACCGATTAACTAACCTACAAGGTTATCATCAGAAGTGCTGACGAGGTATCACCCTCGGCACTCGATAGTAACCCAGTAGTGTCGAGCAATTTAAGGGGGAAGTGACGTGCGGTGCTAGGGTCTGATCTTCGATCCCGTTGCTCGGGTCTTCTGAGAGTCCAGCGGGGCAGTCGGGACAAGTGGGTCTCTGATAAGGCTCTACTCATCCTATACTAAACAGTTTAGGATAGCAGGAAAGTATCAACAACAGGTTACAAGTAAACAGGCTATGCAGCAGATATAGGACAACAGTAGCAGCAGTAACTTCTAATGCAAGCATAAGAGAGAAGAGAGTGGGCGATATCGGAATGCTCAAAATGGGGGTGCTTGCCTATCTGCTCGACGGCAAGGGCAGGGTCGTCGGGGACGTAGTCGTACTCTGGAGCGGCGTCTGCCTCAGGAGCTACGTCATCGTCGGGGTCTACCGAAAGAGAAGAGGGGGAAGAAACAGGTAAACATAATGCAAACAGATGCAACACAGTGCGTGCTATGCTATGATGCAGTGCAGGGTTGCCTAAAGATGCATCTAGGTCATTTTAGTTATTTTTAGGATTATCGTGGGATTTATTTACCGGTGATTAGTCACTATTCATCTATCGGATACGGGTTCGGAGTTATGAGTTCTCCTACGTAGGAGGTTCCGATAAGGAAACAGACAACACGATCAGATTCATCTCGTCGTTCTGAGCAACTTTCATGTTTTAAGTTTTTCGATCTGAGCTACGGTTTAAAAGTTATTAATTTTTAAAGATTAAATGATTTTCTAGAATTATTATTAATTCAAAATCATTTAACAGAAAATGCTACGGGTACACAGGGAAGTGTAGCCAGTTTTGCATCCAGAGGCTGACATGTGGGCCCAGTGAGCTGAGTCAGTGCTGACTGGGCTCATCTTATCCATAGAAACAGTGCAGGGGCCCCACTTGTCATTGACTCAACATTAGAACAGAGGTTAAATTAAACCAGGGTTTAATTGGATGGGTGGGCCCCTGTGTCAGTGAGTGATTAAGTTAACAGGGTCGATTAACTAGTGTTAAACCTAATGCTACAGTGGACGGGCCCACTAGTCAGTGGCTGGACCAGGTCCAGTCAGCGGTGCTGACCCAGTCAACAGGCCGTGGGGCCCGCTGGCAGCGGCACAGAGGCGCGCCAGGTGGCGGCCAGGTCAGCTCCGGCGACCGGAGTGACGCCGGCGACCCACACGCACGGCGGCGCGTCACCGGAGTTGGCCGGAAAACATGTACGGAGCTCGGCTGGGGTCGGACTTGGGCTCCACGGGACGCTGGGAGCACGCCGCGTCCAATGGCGGCGGTTGCAGCGCGCGAGGAGGTCGGGAACGTCGACGGCGACCACCGCGGGCGGCGCCGGACTTCGGGATCGGGCGCACTCGGTGTTGCGGGGACGCGGGGAACAAACGGAGGGCACGGGCGGCTTCGCCGCGAGGTCCTAAACACGCGCCCGTGCCCGGCTGATGCGGAAACGAGCCGTCGCCACGGCGGCGATGGAGCAGGGCGGCGGTGCGGCCATGGCGTCGTGGGACGTCTAGCTAGTGGTGCAGCGAGCTACTGAGGAGAGGGAGAGGAGCAGCGGGAGCTCACCGAGGGGACGTAGGGGCTGGCAGTGGGCTCGAGGGAGGCGCGGGGTGGCCGGAGTCGACGGCGAGGTCGCGGCGGCCGCAGGGGAAGAAGAGGGCGGGGAAGGCACTGCGGAGTCTCCCGTCTCGAGGTCGTTGGCGCGGACGATGCAGCGGACAGAGGCGGAGCGAGCTGTCACGGCGGTGAGGCCAGAGGGGCTCGGTGGACGCGGGATCGACCGGACCACGGCGACGATCGCGTCGGGGCCGCTCTGGATCGAGGGAAGGGAGCAAAGGGAGAGAGCGAGGGGATCTGGGGGGGCTCTAGGGTTGGAGAGGGAGGCGGGGTGGCCTTATCCACACCGGAGAGGCACGAATGGGCGACGCGTGCGGCGCCGGCGATCGGGGCGGCTACGGCGTCGACAGCGACGGGGATGACGACTGTGCATTGGGCTGGGCCGGCTGAAAGGCTACTGTAGCGCTGGGCCGGTAAGTGCACAGGGATATTACTCTCTTTTTCTTTTCGGAAAAAGAATAGCTCCTGTTGCAAATTAGTTGAGCTATCAAACGAGTTTTGCTAGGAGGAAAACTTTGCACAAAAACCATGCACCTTAATATGGTTCTGCACAAAAAGTTTCAGGACACTTAGAAACGTCTAAACATTTTTAGAGAAAGGAAGGACCAAAATAAATGCTCCTGGACCAATGAAATAATTTCCAGGGGCAATTTGGGGTTTAGAAAAATGTTGGTTTCAATTTTATAATCGCCTTGGGAATATTTGAAACATTATGAACATTTTGGATCTGCTGTTTGAAGAAATAATTATTTGGCTTGAAGAATTTGGAGTTGAATTATTTTTCTTATGGAATAATGATGATGACTTGGCATGATCAGAGGGTGATCACTGTGGTGAGAGGCTGGGGATGTTACACATAGCTTCTTGGAAACTTTCCCAGAACTTGGAGGTGAAAAGACCGCCACGGTCCGAACTGATCTCCTTCGGAATACCATGGAGTGATACAATTCTGGAGATATATAACTCTGCTAACTGGCTAGTAGTGATAGTCTCCTTGACAGGCAGAAAGTGTGCCACCTTAGAGAGTTGGTCGACGATGACAAGAATAGCATCGTGACCCTTCTGTGACTTGGGAAGGCCAGTAATGAAATCCATTTGAACCTTATCCCATTTCCATAAAGGAATAGGGAGCGGTTGCAAAATTCCAACAGGCTTCTGATGTTCTGCTTTAACACGACGACAAACATCACATTCAGCAACATATCAAGCAATATCCTGCTTCATCTTAGACCACCAGTACCTCTGACGAAGATCGCGATACATCTTGGTGCTACCCGAATGGATAGACAGCGGTGTATCATGTGCCTCCTTCATGACCTTGTCAGTCATAAGCTCGAAGCGAGGTACCACAATGCGGTCTCTGAAATACAAGGTTCCATCTTCAGCAACCGAGAAATCCCTGTACTTCTCAAGGTGAAGCTCTTTCTTCATCAGATCAACTTCAGCATCTTTAGCTTGCGCACTCTTAACAACCTTTTCAAGATCTGGCTGCACGACAAGGTTATTAAGAGAACCCTGCGGAACGATTCGAAGGTTCAACTTGCGCAGTTCTTCATAAAGATGGGGTTGAGCTCGCTCAACCATGAGGTTGTTACAATAGGACTTGCGGCTTAAGGCATCAGCCATCACATTAGCCTTGCCAGGGGTATATGAAATACCACAGTCATAGTCCGTAATTGATTCCAACCATCGCTGTTGACGGAGATTAAGATCCGGCTGAGTAAACAAATACTTCAAGCTTTGATGATCAGTATATATCTCACACCGGTTACCAAGAAGGTAATGCCGCCACAGCTTCAATGCATAGATCATTGCAGCAAGTTCAAGATCATGCACTGGATAGTTTTCTTCATGTGGACACAATTGACGCGAAGCATACGCAATTACACTTCGTTCTTGCATTAGGACACAGCCTAATCCCTGACGAGAGGCGTCGCAATATATCACAAAGTCCTTGCGAGAATCTGGAGAAGCAAGCACTGGAGCAGAGGTCAGCTTGTCCTTGAGGGTCTGGAAACTCTCCTGACATTTGTCTGTCCACTCAAATTTAACGCCTTTGTGAAGCAGATTAGTTAGGGGCTTGGCAATCTTGGAAAAATTCTCGACGAATCGACGGCAATAACTTGCAAGGCCGAGAAAACTTCTCACTTGCTTGACGTTCTTCGAAGGAGTCCAGTCAAGAATAGCCTGAACACGCTCCGGGTTAACAGCGATACCGTCCTTGGAAATCACATGTCCAAGGTAGGTTACTTCAGATAGCCAGAACTCACATTTGGAATACTTGGCATAAAGTTGATGCTCTCAAAGCTTTCCTAGAACAAGACGAAGGTGTTCAGCATGTTCTTCCTTATTCTTTGAATATACCAGAATATCATCCAGATATACCACGACGAACTTGTCGAGGTAATACATGAAGATATAATTCATTAGGCGGGAGAACGTAGCTGGAGCATTGGTTAAGCCAAATGACATGACAGTGTACTCATAGGAGCCATATCGAGTAACAAATGCAGTCTTCGGAATATCCTCTTCGCGGACACGGATCTGATGATAACCCAACCTCAAGTCGAGTTTAGAGAATACAGATGATCCAGCAAGTTGATCATACAAGTCATTGATCCGAGGAAGTGGATACTTATTCTGAATGGTTGCCTGGTTGATTGGACGGTAATCTTGGACCAACCTATTCATACCATCTTTCTTTTTGACAAAGAGAGAAGGTGCTCCCCAGGCAGAGGAACTTGGACGGATAAAGCCCTTCTTAAGTGACTTGTCGATTTCTTCCTTAAGCTCGAGAAGGTGGTGAGAAGGCATCTTATAAGGACGTTTCGCAATAGGGGTAGTGCCAGGCTTCAAGTCGATGACAAACTCGACAGCTCTAGCAGGGGGTATTCCTGGAAGTTCTTCTGGAAAAACATCCTGGAAGTCACGGACGACTGGAATGTTTTCGATCCCCTCAAGCGGAGAAGTGTTTAACGCATTCAAGGCATAAATCCGAGCCTCGGCATTCTGAGTGATATGAGCATGATAATTCACTAACCCAGCTGTTGGGTGTATGAGATGTACAACTTTAGTGGCGCAATTGATTGTGGCGTAGTGAGCCTTCAACCAATCCATTCCCAGAATAAGATCAATTTTGGAAGTATTCAGGATAATGGGGAAGGCCTGAAAATTCCTCCCTTCAATCACAACAGTGACTTCGGGGCTGAACAGGGAGGCTCGGCACTGACCCGCGGGAGTGTTTACCGCTAGTGGTTGTTGCAAATTTTCATATTTAATGCCATGCATGAATGCGAATTCTTCAGACATGAATGAATGCGATGCTCCAGAATCAAATAAAACATATGCTGGTACTGAATTAACAAAGAGAGTACCCGTCACGGTTTCAGGTTGATCCTAAGCTTCAGCCATGTTGACATGGTAATTCTGTCCACGACCATAAGAAGGCCTGACATTGTTGTTGCGGGGTTGGTAGTTGCCACGAGCATTGGGAGGCGGAGCCAGTTGCTTCTGATTCTGATAGCAGTTCTTGGCAAGATGACCTGGTTGACCACATTTGTAGCAGAGTCCACTGTCAGGACGTGGTGCAGGAGCTCGAGGTGGTGCAGCTCGAAGAGGCTGCCTCGGAGGTGGAGGAGGCAGACGAGGTGCAGCATAAGCAGGCCTGTACACTGGAGCGGTTGGATGGTACATGCTGTGAGGAATCCATATACGGCGTTTCTGAGAAGACGAGCCCGCGTCTCGGGTGCGTTTAACCGCTTCCTTATGCTTCTTCAGACCAGTCTCGACCATGATAGCCTTGTTCACCAAGGTGGCGAAGTCGGGATAGTCTTGGACGAGCAGGGCTAGCTGAATGTCATGGTGTAGCCCATCACGGAACTTCTCCTGCCTACGAGCATCAGTGGGGATGTCTTCTTCAGCGCAGCGAGACAAGTCAAGGAACTCTTGCTGGTAGACTTCTACAGTCTTGTTGCCTTGAATGAGGCTACAAAACTCAGCCTTCTTCCGATCTATAACCCTCTGGGGAATATAGCGGGCACGGAAAGCAGCCTTGAATTCCACCCAGGTGATGACAGTTTCTGGAGGTAGGGTCTGTCTGTGAGTGGCCCACCATTGTGATGCGGGTCCCTTCAGGAAGTATGTCGCGAAAGTGACATAGCTTACAGGAGGAACTTCAGCTGACTCCATATCATAGAAGATGTCACGCAGCCAGTCATCGGCATCCAGCGGATTAACTACATTACGGAATATCGTTGGGTTGAGACGCACAAACTCTGGCGCGTAATTGAAGGTGGCTGCTGGTTGGCATTGGGATGAGGGAACTGATCGATCACCCCTTGCACGAACTGACGGTGCAATTCAAACTGTTGCATCATCGCAGCCATATAGTCTGGCGGTGGTGAATTATTGTCACCCATCCTGCTAAATTCAACAGGGGTAGTTTAGCAGAAGCAATTGCGAGTGTTTAGCGACAAGCATGATGTAACACGACGATAATTAAGTAGGGTAATAGACGCTTAACCATAGTCAATTAAGACATACAGAACCATACACAGTCGGTTACAAATGGACAGCATAACGGCGCAATTTCAAAAGCTAGACATGCTAGGCAGCACGCAGGCACGCGGTAAGGAAGTACACAACGAGACATAGCAAAGGCTACATCAACGTCGGAGAAAACTGATGGAGCGAGGATTCTGCAAGTGACGACACAGGGTGCCCTCGATAAGAGGATCCTGTAAGCAGAACCTGGCCCACAATCTCAAAGCAAGGGGGGTAATTTCAGAACTCCGGGTGGATATGATCACGAGAACCTAATGTTGGAGTTAGTAAAAAAAAATACTCGAAAGGAAGAGAGATCAGAGTCCCAGAGTATAGACGAGGAATAAAAGATCCTAATACCACTCAGTTGGCGACGTGGGCCCGTAAGCCACACAGCCAAGTTAGTAAAACAGTTTTCGGTTACTAGACTCAACTTCGGCCAAGGAGTTGGAAAGGGAATTCCTAGAGGCAGTCGGCTCTGATACCAACCTGTGACGCCCCCGGCTTAATTGTGCACTAACCATACACGCAAATGCACACGATCAAGCCTAGGGACTCACTTGAAGATATCACAACACAACTCTAAAACATAAATAAAGTCATACAAGCTTTATATTACAAGCCAGGGGCCTCGAGGCCTCGAATACATAAGCTCGCATACAAGCGTCAGCGGAAGCATCAGATATCTGAGTACAGATATAAAAGAAAACACAGATAGGCCTTTAAAAGGCAGGGCAAAAGAAAACGCTACGATCGAAAAGGCGCAGGCCTCCTGCCTGGGACCCTCCGAACCTACTCCTGATCGTCGGCCAGCTCGTAGTAGTAGCCACCCTCGGTGTAGTAGTGATAGTCGTCGGCGGGGGGCAGCGGTCTCAGGGGCTCCGTCATCTGGTTGCATCAAACGGATATGGGGAGAAAAAGAAAGCAAAGCAACCGTGAGTACTCATCCGAAGTACTCAGCAAGCAAGGATCTGCACTACATATGCAACATTATCAAAGGGAGGCTGTATATGTGGACTGGGCTGCAGAAATGCCAGAATAGAGGGGAAAGCCTAGTCCTATAGAAGACTAGCATCTTCATCATCTTCAGCGGTCTTGCAGCATTAGAAGAGTGCAGATTAGCATAATGTAAAGTAATAGTAGTGTCATCAACCTCGCCCAGAGATCCTTCCTCGACTCGCTGCGAGAAAGCAATCGCAGAGCCATACTATCCAGTTATCATCTCAGCTGTCAGGTTCTAGTTGTATCGATCGGGATACAACTCCGAGTATCCGTTACCGTGGACGCGGCTATCGATAGATGTTTTCTTCCCTGCAGGGGTGCACCAACTTACCCACCACGCTCGATTAACTCCGGCCGGACACACTTTACTGGATCATGCCCGGCCTCGGCCAAACGATACGCCGCAGCCCGACCTAGGCTTAGAAGAGAGGTCAGCACGCCGGACTAACCTATGCACCCATGGGTCTTGGGCCATCGCCCCGGGCGCTCCTGCGCGTTGCGAGGGCGGCCGGTGAGCAGACCTAGCAGCCACCAGTACAACGGAGGGTGCTTAACGCGGTCCAACCCAGCGCGCGCTGCATAGTCGCTGACGTCAAGGAAGCTTCGGCTGATGCGCACGACGCAGAGTACCCATATTATTCCCGCGTGATGGTTAGCGCTGTCGGGCCAGAGGCCCCCTCGGATCAAATATCCAAACCGTTAGTGAATTAGGAGCGCGCGGTAACGAGCAGAGACTCACGATCAATGTGACCCCGTCGCCCCGTCTCGTGGACTTGCGGCAAGGGCTAAGAAATGCCCGGCCACGCCACGTAGTTATCTCGCGGGCACCTTCCAGGTCAAACCGACTCCACATCTCTCGCAAATATGCTCGCGCGGGTACCCCTCAAGGCCGACCCGTCTTTATCCAGTTTAATCAGTATCATCAGTAATGTAAAGGCAATCCGTGTGGCTACCACATCAAGAAGGAATCCGAGGCATCACCCTCATTGGATTCCCACCTGATGTAAACATCAAGGTGAACTTAAGAGGCATCACCCTCGAGGTCCACACTTGAGGTATTGCACGACATCGTCGTTATCGGTGGTGGAGAAAGAGGAATCACCCTCGATGACCACACCCGAGTAACTACTCCACAAAGTTATCATCAGAAGTGCTTACGAGGTTTCACCCTCGGCACGCGATAGTAACACTGCAATGTCGTGCAGAAAGAGGGGAGGTGATGTGTGGTGCCGGGGCCTGGTTGTTGATGATGATGATCAGGTCCTCTGATAATCCAGCGGGGCAACTGAACAACTGGGGGTCACTGGGGTACTAACCATCCTATTCTAAGCAGTTTAGGATAAGCAGGTAATTATCAACAGCAGGTTACAAAATCAGGCCATGCATCAGAATAGGTAAAGCAGTAGCAGCAGCAATTTCTAATGCAAACATAAGAGAGAAGGGAATAGGCGATATCAGAATGTTCAAAGGAGGGGTGCTTGCCTGGAAGCTCTGCGGCAAGGGTCTGATCGTCAACTGTGTAGTCGTACTCCGGAGCTGCGTCGGCCTCGGGGACTATGTCGGTGTCGGGGTCTAACGAGAGAGAAGAGGGGGAGGAAACAGATAAATACACAGCAAACATATGCAACACGGAGCATGCTATGCTATGGTGCAGTGCAGGGTTGTCTAAAGATATGTCTAAGTCATTTTAGTTATTTTAGGATTTAAGTTGGATTTATTAACCGGTATATATGCACTATTCATCTACCGGAAACGGGTGGAAAGTTACGGGTTCACCTACGTAGAGGGTCCCGACATGGAAACAGACGGCACGATCAGACTCGTCTCGTCGTTCCAATCAACTTTCATGTAGAAAGTTTTTCGATCCGAGCTACGGTTTATTTTCTGCTGATTTTCAAAGATTATAACAGTTTCCTAGAATTATTTAAATTTAGCAGAAAAAGGAATATAACGCCAGCATTACGCGGGGATGACGTCAGCGGTCAACAGACGCACTGACCAGGTCTAACCTGACCAGTGGGTCCACTGGGACCCACATGTCAGTGACAGAGTCTAACAGAGGGTTAATTAAGACTAAACAGAGTTAATTAGCATCTGGGCCCCACTTGCCAGTGGCTATATAGTTTAACTAATTATTTTTATTTAGTAAAATGTTTTAATTAACTAAAAACGCGGTGGGGCCCGCATGTTAGTGGCTGGGGCCGCCCAGTCAGCACAGTTGACCATGGTCAACGTGGTCAACTAGGGCCAGGGGCCCACTGGCAGTGACCCAGGGGCGGGCCCCAGGTATGCCACGTCGGTGGCCATCGCCGAAGCAACGCCGGCGAGGCGAAACGCGGCGGCGCGGCACGGGTGAGCTTCGGGTTTTGCCCACAGGGCATCTCCGGGGCTGTGGTTGGGCTCATTTGAACGGGGGCTCGACGGCGGTTCGAGCGGTGGTGGTGGCAGCGTCGGAGGTGGCCGAAGAGTCACCGGCGACGAGGTTTGGCGGGGGTGGTTTTGGGCGATCAGCGCAACGGCAGCAGCAACGCGCAAAAGCGCGAACTAACGGGCGCGGGAGGTACTTCGCGACGCGACGAGCGCGTTGGGCACCAGCCCGTGACCAAATGGTCACCGGTGACTCGCCGGCGTCGAGCGCTGGCGGCGACGCGTTCGGGCGCTGCGGAGGGAGTAGCTAGCGAGCGTGCGAGAGCGACCAGAGAGATGGGGGAGGAAGAGGGGCTCACCGAGCGGCACACACGATGGCCCGTGGAGGTTTAGGAGCTGCAGAGAGCGTCGCCGGAGTCGGAGAAGAGCGGCGGCAGTCGGAGATGGGAACGAAGGGGATCCGGTGCTACGGTGCCTCCCAGCTCCAGTTGAGGCCACCAGTCGAAGGAGTCGACCCCGGCGGAGCTTCACGACATGACGGCGGAGCGAGGCGGTGGCTGTGGCCGTGGTGACGACGGGGAACGGCGGCGGCCACGCTCGGTGGCGATGGGGAACGAGGGGGAGGGAGCGAGGGGAGAGGGGAGGAGTGGACGAGGAGGTCTAGGGGGAACGCACTGGCCTCGGCCTTATCTTCCCCGCGTCGGTGGGGCGTTGGTGGCGTCGCGCTGTCAGCGTCTCGCCGGCGTGCGCGCGGCGACCACGAGCGCGACGACACGCAGGTGAGAGAGAGAGAGAGATGGGCCTGGTGGGCTGGTTCGGGGCACTATGCACTTAGGCCCAGTGCACAGTGCCTTTTCCTTTTTCCTTTTCTGTTTCTGCATTTTTCTTTTTTACAGAGAGGGTTTTGTATTATTTTGAGCCACCAAATGAATTTGCAAAAATGTGAAACTTGCTCACATAAGTACATTGCAATATCCAGCACTGCCACAAAAAGTTTGAGCAATTTTGAAATTCATTTGGATTTTTCAAAAATTGAAATAGGCATTTATGGTGCTGTTCTGGCACTGTTCAAATGCTTAGACCCATTCTGTGGTTGATGATGATGTTGTGTTCCTTAACAGCAAATGGTTTTGGATTATTTGCTATAAAGTGAACATTTTTCCCACAAGTTTTGAGCAACTTCATTTTTCACTTTGAATTTGAATTGATTTTCAGAGAAGGATTTGAATTGAATCTTTAACCATTGTGACTAAGCACTGCAAATGAGGATGACTTGGCGTTAGCAGATGATCACAGTGATTATTACACAGGGGTGTTACATTTATCTCCGAAAAAGGGTTTTCCCCCGCTTTGTATTACAAAGCAACCAACTGATACAACCAGCGATAGGTGCTGGGGCGGAAGCAGCACAGACACGCCCAAAAGAAAAGAAAGAGAAAATACAAAAGGAACAAATGCCGACAGCGGCGGATAGACAAAAACGAAGAAGCCTCGCGACCACTGCGCCCACCGTAGATCTCCCACCAAGCTCCTAGACTCCGAATCGCCGGTACCAATCAACACCTCCAAGAACGGACGCAATGATGACGACGCTGTTGCCAAGGGTTTCCCCCGGTACGCGACGAGGAGAGAAGAAGGGTAGCCCCCGACGCCCTCCACGAAGGTCCGGCACCCACGGCGCCACCGCGTCGGTGTCGGCCAGGCCGACGGGGATTTCTCCCGATCCCAACCTTCACCTCGGGCGCTCCGGAGCACGCCACCAAACCGACCACAACCTTGCACCAACACGGCCTTGAAGCTTCTCACGCCTTCTCACCACGACACCATGAAGTGAGGTCTGCACACCGAAGAAGAGGAGTCGGGACTAGAGGCAGCAGCACCGTCGGCACGAGGGAGGGCTCAACCTCCACTGTCAACGACGGTAGCCGACCGGACGCAGTAGCAGGAGCATACCAGGCCCGTGGGCCCACAGGCCCGTAAAGCTCCCGCCTTCGCAGGGCCCAGATCGGGGGCCGACCCGCAGAAGACAACGAAGCCACGCCGGGGGCCGACCCGCTAAGACCCAGATGGGGCTCGCAGGGCCCAGATCTGAGCCGGGGGCGCGCCGCCGGTCACCCCGCACCACCAAGTCGCCCCGCCGCAAAGGAGCAGCGCCGCCACAACGTCCGCTGCCGGCCACCGCCGTCGGGTCGCGGACCGCCGCCGGCCCCCGCGCCGAGAAGGAAGGACGCGCGCGGGGGGAGAGGAGATCCCGCCGCCGCCGACACCACCCTGGGCAGAGCCAGGGGCGCCCGCCGGTGATGGCGGGGAGGGGGGTGAGCGAAGAGAGGCTGAAGGCGGAGGAGCGCGCGCCGCCCCGGCCGCCTCCCGGGGAGGCGGCGCCAAGACGGATTAGGGAAGGGAAAGGGAGAGCGGGGGGAGGGGAGCCCGGATCTGGTCCGCGTGCCGGCGAGAGCCATCGGATCCCGCCGGAAACGAGCGGGGGAGGTGGCGGCGGCGAGGGTTACGGGGGAGGGAGAGGGTATGTGAAACATGGCTTCAAACCCCTATGGATTGTATTATGAATGGTGTGCTCTAGGATCTAGCCGAGCATATTTGAATAAATGGGGACACTTCAAAATAAAAAATAAGAAAAACAAAGCAGTCGGGGAATAGCTCAATTATTAACGTTGAAACCGGGGAAATAAAATCCAGCGTTGGAGCAAGTTAAGGAACCTCTATTTATGCAAATAGATCCAGGACATAGCATACTCCTATGGAATCTCTGAAGTGGCCATGACTGATTAAGCAAAAATATCCACTTTCCTTGTTTGGTGAAAAAATGGCATCCTTTATGCAGATATGATACCGCACTGTACCGGGTAACGATAACAGATGCAGATAAGATACCACACTCTAGTTTCGGCGCAAAGCTGCAGCCCTTTCTGCTGGTTGGCGGCTGGTCATTTCAGTCCAGTTGCCGGCTGGCCCTTTCTGCTGTTTTCCTGCTTGCAAATTCCCTGCAAATCAACACCATTTGTAGATCGGCTAGCAGTGCGTTGCAGTTTCCGGTGAAGCCTTGTGCTTTTTCCAGTGTGCCCAACTACCCATGCTTGGAAAGAACCTGCGAATTACTCTCTCCCTCCGTTTCTTTCTAGTCTGCATATAAGATTTGGTCCAAGTTAAACTTTGTCAACTTTGACTATGTTTATAGAAAAATATATCAAGATTCACAATATAAAATCAATATTGTTAGGTGCGTCATGAAATTAATTTTTATACCAGATAGCTTTAGTATTGTACATGTTGATATTTTTACCTACATGATTGGTTAAACTGTATAAAGTTTGACTTTGACCAAATCTTATATGCAGAGTAAAAAGAAACGGAGGGAGTACTACTAGTACTACCTAACTGCATGTAGAGTACTTGTAGCGAGAGTTGTACGGTTTCTTTCTTCTCTGTACTCTGAAAGAAACGACTTTAGAACTAAAAGTCACCAAGTCGTCGGTCGTGACACCAAGGTACTACGTAGTATTCAGGTAGGGAAGCACATGTATGACCGTATGAGTGTCTGACCAGCTCAAGTCGTTATAAATATATACTACCTCTGTTCATTTTTATAAGACGTTTTAGACATTCAGACATTGTTTAAAACAATACAAAACAAGCTGTCTGAAACGTCTTATAAAAACAAACGGAAGGAGTACTAAATATTAATATCAGCCGTCTCACTGGCTAGAACGAAACTACTAACACGACTCTCAACCACCCTGAAAAGAACAT
The DNA here is from genome assembly GCA_011799875.1 of Thinopyrum elongatum. Taxonomy (NCBI): domain Eukaryota; kingdom Viridiplantae; phylum Streptophyta; class Magnoliopsida; order Poales; family Poaceae; genus Thinopyrum; species Thinopyrum elongatum. Next base: position 271,931,664 of record CM022297.1, read on the forward strand.
AAGCAAAGCAAGTTGAGGGTTACAGAAGTCTCCAAGTCTTCCCAGATTGTACTTATTTACTGTAAGTAATGCGTTAGATTTGACCTCCTTGTGCGTAGACTTTGGAAATGGCTCGAGCTCGGAAATCTCGCGACCGGAAGACCAGATCAATAATGCTACACTTACGGATGACTTACGGAAGCTTTACGGAATGACTAGGATAGAATCTGACGTGGTCGCGAGCAGGCGCTGAACAACCAGACCGTCCGCCTTCTACCTTGAAAAAAAAAGAACAGCCCGCCGCCTCCTCGTTTTCCAGACGGGCTGCTCCGATCCCCATGTTCCACATTGAACAGATGGCTGCTGGGATTCTAGGTCAGACGGCGTCGTTGTCGCAGCAGGTGTGGAAAGTAAAAGCAATTCAGAATGGTGTGGAAAGAGTTTTTCCAGAATCTCGATATAGATGGTGTTTGTGGCACATAATGAAGAAGATACCCGAGAAGTTTGGTGGATATGATGAATATGATCACATTAAGGTTGCTATTGGCAAGGTAGTTTATGATTCATTAACAATTACAGAGTTTGAAGTTGCTTGGATGTGTATGCTTTAGAAGTATGATCTTGGTGATAATGAATGGCTTAAAGGGCTTTATTGCCATCGGCATCAATGGGTTCTAGCATTTGTGAAAGATGCCTTTTGGGTAGGTATGTCTCCTACACAACGTAGTGAGAGTATGAATGCCTTCTTTAATGGGTATGTTAATGCAAAACCTACATTGAAGCATTTTGTTAGCCAATATGAGAATGCTCTTCGTGATAAAGTTGAGAAGGAGAATATTGCTGATTTCAATTCTTTCAATTCAACCATACCTTGCGTCACACACTTTGATATCGAGAAGCAATTTCAATCAATCTATACAAATTCGAAGTTCAAAGAATTTCAAGAAGAGCTAACACACAAGATGTATTGTGATCGAAAGTTAATACAAAAAGAAGGGGCAATGGAAACATATGAAATAACTGAGGATGTGTTGATTGACAAAGAAAAAGGGTGGAGAAAAGATATTGTGTACCATGTACATTTCAGAGAGGAAGAGTTTGAAGTTAAGTGTTCATGTCGCCACTTTGAGTTCAGAGGGATTCTCTGTAGGCATGTGCTATGTGTGCTCACTCACAAGAAAATCAAGGAGGTTCCTCCACAATACATTCTTGATCGGTGGAGAAAAAATGTGAAAAGAAAACATAACTTCATCAGATGCACATATGGCAGCATGGAAGATACTCCTGTTGCAAACTGTTTTGATAGATTGTGCAATAGTTTCTACCCAGTTGCAGAGATAGGCGCCATGTCAGATGATTCATGCAATTCATTGATTGAAGATCTCTGCACCTTGAAAATTAAGTACTCTAGCAACTCAAGTTCTGAAAATAATAAGGATCAGGTTAGTACACCAAAAGATCAATTGCAGGAAGAGGCGCCTTCTGATAGGAAGACAACAAGTAGAACTATACTAAGTCCAATAGCTGTTAGATGTGCTGAACGTTCTCCTTCATTGAGAAAAGAATCTAAGGTTGATAAGCTTATTCGTCAAGCAAATGAAAAGAAGAAGAAAGCTGAACTAAGGGAGAAGAAAAAGGCTGCACAAGAGGAGAAGAAGGCTGCACAAAAGGAAGCTAAACAAAAGGTATTTTCCTATATTATGTTTTTATTCTATGAAAATAATAACCCAAACTCGTGCATGTTTTCTTACAAATTTTGTATTTATTTCAGACTTGCTCCATGAATTTGAAAAAGAAAATGTCCAATAAAAAAGGAAATCATCACAGGATGATATTCTAGAACTAGACGTTGTGGAACAAGATGGCCAAGCTTGTAGTAGCATGGCCGAGGTATGCTTTTTTATGGGAAAGGGGAATATATTAATATCATGAACATATCAATTACACCCAGCCCCTGCACCAACAAGATGTCACAAAGACATACAGGATGCACACAGCCAAAGGAGAGAAAAAAAAAATCCCGCCATAGCGACTGACTCCTCTCAATAGCAGCACACATACCACCACCTAATACAACACCGAAAAACATAAAAGGTCTCCAAAAGCAACACCTCCAAGAAAGGAACAGTGCACAAGCGCCGCCGTTGCCCGGTCCAAAATCTTAGGTTTTCACTCTAGAGAAAGTCCGCGCTCTCAAAACAATTCCTTCAGCAAGGCAATCGCCAGACACAACCAATGAAGGTCAGACCTTAGGTTTTCACCCCGAAAGTCATGACACGGTACTCGAGGAGTACCACCAAAAATGAAATCCGCCAGTGCTACCACCCCCACTTATCACCGTTGCTCCTGAGACTTATCTGACACCTGGCTGACTCCATCGCCACCAAGGCTCCGTCCGTCTAGCTGATCCTCCAGTCTCAGCCACCATGACCTTCTCCATCGTTGTCTCCACCATGAAAATCGAGAAGTCGACATGTCCCAAGGTGTCATCAACCAATAGAGCTTCGCGCCACGCCCTCAGAACCTCGTAGGCTGATATGGACATGCACCATCGAATTTTGTCCGATCCAGATATCCTGGGCAAGATCTCCAGCAGTAGTTCCGGAGCACGTCGATGACTAGATCGAGGAGGACCGATCTTGCAAGACATTGCTGTGAAGCGAAAAGAGCACGAGGACCACCACCATAAGCATCACGGTAGCAGGCCCCCACACCGCCCCGATCCAACCCGCCGCCGCCTAGCCGTCCGCCGGCACCACCATGGTGTCTAGCAGCACGCAGCACACCTGCCCGCAGACTCGTACGGGCCAAGATCTGAACCAGCACGGCTGCAGGACGTGCACCGACCGCGCCGCAACACCACGCGGTCACGAGCGACCAACTCGCTGCCGACCAGGAGCAACCCCACCGACAGACGGGGAAGATGCCGTCGGGATCCCACGGAGCTGCCCAGATCTGAGCCGCCGCCGCGAGATGAGATGCCCTGCCGCCACCGTCGTAAGATCCCGCGCGAGCTTTGCCGATGGTCCCCTCAGGCAGCGGCAAGACGAGGGGAAGGAGAGGCGGGCTCGGGAGTCACCGGCGGTGGCGTTTCACCCGTGTCGCCAGATCCGGGCAGAACACTAACACGACTCTCAACCACCCTGAAAAGAACATAAGCAAAGCAAGTTGAGCGTTACAGAAGTCTCCAGGTCTTCCCAGATTGTACTTATTTACTCTAAGAGCATCTTCAGCCACGTACCTCTAATTCAACCCCTCAAACGCCCGCGGACGCGCCCGATCAGTGACCGGGCGTGTCCATTTTGAGCCCCTATTTTTCCGTTCATACATCCACACTTCTCATTTTCTCCCTTATATGTCCGGTCACTTGCATGTGATTGATGGAAAGAAGAAAGAGAAAGAAAAAAAAGGATAAACAAAGAGAAAAAGGTGGTCCGGGGTGGGCCGCGTCCTACACGGCGGACTGCCCGGGCGTGTCCGCGAGCCCTCATAGATATGAGGGTTCGCGGACAGCTCGCACGTATAGGGATGATACGAGGGGTCTTGTTGGGTGACGTTTTTCCTTCTCTCTTCTGTCCGATCACTGACCGGGCGCGTCCGCGGGCATATGAGAGATCATTTGAGGCGTGTGGCTGTAGATTGCTCTAAGTAATGCGTAAGATTTGACATCCTTCCTTGTACGTAGACTTTGGAAAATGGCTCGAGCTTGGAAAACTCGCGACCGGAAGACCAGATAGACTCCGGCAAGGAAAATAATGCATCACTTCTCAAAGTTAACAAAGTGTCTTTGCTTTTTTCGAAAAGAGAATTTCACTCGTTTTGGCGATGAAACTTTCGCCTTGTGTGTGTGTGCGCAGTTTGTCACGGATGTTTCGTCGAGAAAAGAAGCTTCCGCATTTTCCATCCGGAGAACAATGTTGCAATCAGAAGAGTAGGCCGCCGATAACGATACCTGACTATGGCGCACCCTGCGGGAAATGGCGTGTTTCCGGTGAGCAAGAACGACGAGCGAGGGACCAAGACTCGTCCACACCGGTCCAGTCAGTCCAGTGTTTTCACAACTGAGACGCCGTTTTGTTCTCTTGTGCCAAGTTGAGAAACCCATGCCTCAGATTCTCTTCCATTTACAATCGTAATAATCCAACTGCTTCACCGAACTGGAGCTAATTAATCCTGGCCTGACGCCCTTTTTTTTTTGAGCCGATGGCCTGACGCCCTTTCCAGACTCCGGCAGCTAGTTTACGTCTTAGATCCTTCGTATATTTGGTTTGGTTCAGGTTCAGACATTTAAAAGGATCACACCATTATTGTTAATCAAACATCACGTCAAATACACAGGAGTTGGCAGTGATTTCCGTTTCAGAAGCAAATGCACGGAACTGTGCTACACAGCACTCCCCGCAAAAAAAAAAAAAGTAATAATGCGTTGGTAATGTCATCGCTGGTGCCGCGTAACGATCGGTCGGCGACAAACGGGCGCCCTCTTTGGATTAGTGCGGGCAGGCATCGGGCTTTTTGTATCCGCGACGATGTCCTCCGTTTCCCCCACTTAATCCTGCCTCTGCCTCTGTTACTGTGCTCCTGTAATTCTTGGTGGTTGCTTCCATGGAGTGTCACGGTCTTAACGACCCCGCTCTACTATGTGAATCAAGAAAAATCTTCCATGAGTAGAGCTTGTTTAGAATGGTCGCCACACGATTCATGTACGGTACGTGTGCCTTGGTTCACGCAGGAAAACGACTCTGGTTAGTCACCAGCGGCAGCGTCTCCAGATCACCCTCACCAATTATGCGCAATAGATATTTTCTCGCTTCACTTGAAAGCTCTTGCGATCATAGTTTTCAGAGCTTCCTGGGAAAGATTAGCAGAATGGCTACAACGTGGCACATGAGATTGCTAAGTTCTGCTTTGGGGCTAGGTCTGAGAAATTCGTAGCGCCATGCACGGTCGGGAGCACCCTTGATTACTGGTGTGCGTGTGTGGATGTGCTACATCCACCCCATCTCATAATTTTTTTATTTCATGTATAAATTAAATTTATTATGTCTTTTCAATCCAAAATTCAAATTAAGTTTTGATTCCATATTTGTGTTCATTGCGAAGAACTTTCGAACAAGACCACTCTTGAATATTTGCGTTTTGTATGCCTTGATTACTGCTCTTGAATACAACTTTTCAAATGTAAAACTTGATAGTAGTACTATTAAGTTTTTATCAACTTTCACCAAATTCCATTTGCTTTTAGGGTTTAGAGTTTAGGGCTTTCGACTCCGAATTTAAGGTTTTAGTTTTAATTTTTAAAACATGAATTTATCATTCATCTCTATCAAGTTTTAGTAGTTGCAACTTGATGTAGCTTTTAAAGTTGTCAAAACGTATTCAAGAGTGATCTTGTTTTAAAGCCCTCGTCACAGGGAACACAAATATGCAAACAAAATATAAGTTGAACTTTCGGTTCAAAGGATATAATAGTTTCAAATTTATAAGTTAAAAGAAAAAGCATGAGAGGCGGGGTGAATGGGCCATGCAATATCTGCTAAAAGTTGCATGAATGTAGTAATTAAGCCCTAAAAACATTTACAAGTTTCCGAATCTTGACGCAATCATGTGGCCTAGAATCTGCGTGCCCCGCTCACGCGTGCTATAAATGTTCTCCTGGCTAGGTCTGATGGCTTGTTGGTTAGTAGTTTTTTTCGAGAATACACATGAGTATGCGTATCAAATCTTACATTCTTAAGAAGTTGATTCCCACTACTACTAATTCTTTCAACATGCACACTGTCCACATCAGTGTTCATATGAGTCTAATTCTTACCATGCATGACACGTCAGCGGTCAGTTGTCTCCCACAAAAAAAACTTTTCCCCGAGGTAGTCGTTGAAGGCCAGGCACATCCATCTCTCGCTCAAAAAAAGCGGACCAACCTTTTCCATGTTTTCTGGTGATGCACTTCCTTCCCCACTTCATCTTCTCCACCGTATCCCCTCCCTGATCCCCACTATCCTTCTCCCGCTCTCCGTTTCCTATCCTGCATGCTCAAATCCATAACATCTCTATACATCTACTCCTGTATATGAGATCATTGATACGTTCATTTTGCATCATGTTTTTCTAATGTTATTTATAGTGTTTTCAAGCAATATAACACTTGGTGGAGCAATTCTAATGCCTTTTCTCTCATAATATGCAAGGTTTACACAAAGAGGGAGATTACCGACAGCTGTAATTCTGGACCTGAAAAAGCTATGTCAGAGATACCTATTCTGCACACCTCCAAATGAACTGAAATATTACGGAGATTTATTTTGGAATAAATGAAAAATAGTGAAGCAAAGAAGTACCAAAGGGGTCACCCAGGTGCCCACAAGGCACCAGGGCGCGCCTACCCCCTCCCCCAGGCGCGCCCTGGTGGGTGGTAGGGCCCCTGGCCAGCCCCCGGTGCCCATCTTTTGTATATGAGGCCATTTGCCCTAGAAGAATTAAAGAAGAGGACTTTCGGGACGGAGCACCGTCGCCTCGAGGCGGAACTGGGGCAGGAGCACTTTTGCTCTCCGGCGGAGCAATTTCGCCGGGGAAACTTTCCTCCGGGAGGGGGAAATCGAAGCCATCGTCATCATCAACAACCCTCTCATCGTGGGAGGACCAATCTTCATCAACATCTTCACCAGCACCATCTCATCTCAAACCCTAGTTCATCTCTTGTATTCAATCTTTGTATCAAAATCTCAGATTGGTACCTGTGGGTTGCTAGTAGTGTTGATTACATCTCGTAGTTGATGCTAGTTGGTTTATTTGGTGGAAGATTATATGTCCAGATCTATTATGTTATTTAATATCCCTCTGATCTTGAGCATGAATATTATTTGTGAGTAGTTGCTTTTGTTCTTGAGGACATGGGAGAAGTCTTGTCGTAAGTAATCATGTGAATTTGGTATTCGTTCGATATTTTGATGATATGTATGTTGTGATTCCCTTAGTGGTGTTATGTGAACGTCGACTACATGACACTTCACCATCTTTGGGCCTAAGGGAATGCATTGTGGACTAGTTATTAGATGATGGGTTGCTAGAGTGACAGAAACTTGAACTATAGTTTATGCGCTATTCCGTAAGGGACTGATTTGGATCCATATGTTTAATGCTATGGTCAGATTTTATCTTAATTCTTCTTTCGTAGTTGTGGATGCTTGCGAGAGGGATTAATCATACGTGGGAGGCTTGTTCAAGTAAGAACAGCACCCAAGCACCGGTCCACCCACATATCAAATTATCAAAGTATCGAACGCGAATCAAACCAATATGATGAAAGTGACTAGATGAAATTCTCATGTGTCCTCGAGAATATTTTACTTATTATAAGAGATTGTTCCGATCCGTCCTTTGCTACAAAAAGGATTGGGCTACCTTGCTGCACCTATTGTTACTATTGCTACTTGTTACTTGTTACAAATTATTTTGCTATCAAACTACCTGTTACCGATAATTTCAGTGCTTGCAGAAATTACCTTCTGAAAACCGCTTGTCATTTTCTTCTGCTCCTCGTTGGGTTCAACACTCTTACTTATCGAAAGGACTACGATTGATCCCCTATACTTGTGGGTCACCAATCATCAAGGCATTCTTTGGGCTTCTGATCCCAACTCCTCCACCCCATTGCCTTTTCTTATGGAGTTCTTAGGGCCAATCTTGACATTGTTGTCCACCTACTATATAAGATTGGCGCCATCAACCGCAAGATGGATCACCGCACCTATGGAATCGGAGTTTGTCGATCGACCTCCTATACAGGATCTGGGCCGTCAACCACAAGATGGATCACTACACCTGCGGAATTGGAGTTCATGCATTTCATCTCCTCTGTGGATCTCATACTCAGGTCTTCTCTCTGCCCCATATTTTCTCCATTCAAATTCGAGTCATTTTCCCCTAATTATTTCAAAGTAGTGTAGATCTGATTGTAATGCGAAATATTGTTTCATCTAAAAAAATGTTTGGTTATCTTCCTACAATTTGTGTTTATTTTTCGACTTCATTATCAGACTTTGTAGGATGATTTGGTAGGTTTGGGCGTGAATATTATATCTACCCGCGCTTAATACTCCTAACCTAAACACAGGGACAAATTTCTTTACGTGGTGCTTCACTAGAGAACCAACACAATCTCATGCATATGTCAAAGGACCAACACAATCTCATGCATATGTCAAAGGAGAGCTTGAGAAATTGTAGGAAAGGAAATTCCCACAACTGCACTAAATTTGGTTTGTTGTTTAGCCAAATTCCATATTATAGAACGATTGGTTCGGTACATATATGGTTGTTTCTTCAAGTTAAGATAGTAATGTCTAATCAAATGCGACCCATTTTTTCTTAGAAAGCATTTCACCTTTTCCTTAGAGTACAATTTCAACAACTCCAAGTATGTTAGTTTATCATGCCCTTCTTAATTATATTGTCGCTTACTGGTTTTCTACTTTCATTTTTTTAAGAAATTACTTTTAGTTCAGTCTTTTGATGTTATATTATGCTTGTCCTCCCCCTATTGTATTTATTTGGTAAGCTCTTCCTCATTCCCACTAAGAAAGCCAAATTTATCATCTCTAATATATGTTTATTTCTCCATTAAATGATTGTGGAATGTTGTTGTCATAGCCTTGCAAAAGAAACTTGATAGACCAAGGTATCTCTGCACATATACCAACCCATTTCTATTTCTCAACTTTCTAATTTTGGATGTGCAACAAGTCACATGTTCTTAGTTCTTATAGCAATTATGTTTACTGTATTTGCTGGCTCATAATTGTGGTGTTTCCTCTAACCTTTCTCTGCCTAACCTACTTCATGCAGATATGATTTTAGAAGACAAGGGTGTCAAATTCCATATGTTTTGGGCTTTTGAGATATAATTTACTCCTTTCTATGTGCAATTATTCTCTAGAAGTGTTGGTCACATGTGCTATACATTCAGATTTTTACTATGGCCTTTATCATAGAGCTATATTTTATATGCCCTATTTTTTTGAAAACTGACATTAATTTGTTTTGTGTGATTTAGATTAGATTGTCTTTTATATGAATCTTCTAATACACCTTTTGGATTTGCAGGTTATTGGCTCGGTGAGAGATGGGGATGGGGTAATTACCAGTTAGCCTTTTTCATTAATTATCCTTAGGTAAATATCGTGTTGTTCTCTAACTTACTGTAACGGACATTGTATCCTGCTTCAAACAATTGCCCTCCTCACTTGATATCACAATGTAATATTCTTCAAAGCCCCTAAATGATATAGTTGCACGCTGCAGTTTCCCTTTCATGATATTAGAATTTAGAAGATGCATCAATGTTGACTTTTCTGCATTAAAATATGTCACTCGAAATAAATACCTTACATTAACAAAAAAAAACATATCTCTTCAAATCATTGTTAAATTGCCGCTACAATGCGTGGGGAATTCTCTAGTATTTAGAGAAAGAGAAGGGTGGAAGATCGCCCGGCCACAAAGTTGCACTTTGCCCAGAAGGACAAAGTCTGGATTACATGAGCTAATTCTCCCCACCAGCCCACCTTGTTCGTTAGTAGTGTTCCGTGCTAAACTATTTATCGAGGAGTTTTTCGTTGTCATCATCTCTTTGTTCGTGAAGATCTAATCTGCTCCCACCACCCACATCAGTCAGTGCTCTAGGCCGCCGTGCCTCGCCGGCCTTCCGTCACTACAGCTCATCGTCGTGCTGCCGCCACTCCCGACCATCCCTCTAAACCTCCTTGACCATCAAATTTCTTTGACAAGCTAGCGCACCCCCACCCGCACCAGTTAACCCGCTTCCTCGCCTCCATCGAGGATGTCACAGCTCAAAATTCAGACAACTCACAAAATAGTTCGTGCTAAAAAAATCTAGAAACATAACTTTAATGAAACTTGCTACTTCTTGAGCTTGCGTTGGTTTTTTCCTTGAAGAGGAAAGGGTGATGCAGCAAAGTAGAGATAAATATTTCCCTCAGTTAGAGAACCAAGGTATCAATCCAGTAGGAGACAACGCATAATCACCAATACCTGCACAAACAATCAAACAACTTGCACCCAACGCGATAAAGGGGTTGTCAATCCCTTCACGGTTACTTGCAAAAGTGAGATCTGATAGAGATAGATGAAACTAAACCAACGATAAAGTAAATATTTTTGGGTTTTTGGTTTATAGATCGGAAAGTAAAAGATTGCAAAATAATAGATCGGAAACTTATATGATGGAAAATTGACCCGGGGGCCATAGGTTTCACTAGAGGCTTCTCTCAAGATAGCAAATAATACGGTGGGTGAACAAATTATTGTCGAGCAATTGATAGAAAAGCGTAAAGTTATGACGATATACAAGGCAATAATTATGAAATATAAGCATCACGTCCGTGTCAAGTAGACCGGAACGATTCTGCATCTACTACTATTACTCCACACATCGACCGACTCCTGTCTGCATCTAGAGTATTAAGTTCATGAAGAACAGAGTAACGCATTAAGTAAGATGACATGATGTAGAGGAATAAACTCAAGCAATATGATGTAAACCCCATCTTTTTATCCTCGATGGCAACAATACAATACGTGCCTTGCTGCCCCTATTGTCACTGGGAAAGGACACCGCAAGATTGAACCCAAAGCTAAGCACTTCTCCCATTGCAAGAAAAACCAATCTAGTTGGCCAAACCAAACCGATAGTTCGAAGAGAATTACAAAGATATCAAATCATGCATAAAAGAATTCAGAGAAGATTCAAATAATATTCATAGATAAGCTGATCATAAATCCACAATTCATCGGATCTCGACAAACACACCGCAAAAGAAGATTACATCGGATAGATCTCCAAGAACATCGAGGAGAACATGATATTGAGAATCAAAGAGAGAGAAGAAGCCATCTAGCTACTAGCTATGGACCCGTAGGTCTGTGATAAACTGCTGACGCTTCATCTAAAGGGCAATAGAGTTGATGTAGAAGCCCTCCGTGATCGAATCCCCCTCCGACAGGATGCCGGAAAAGGCCCCTAGATGGGATCTCACGGGAACAAAATGTTGCGGCGGTGGAAAAGTGTTTTCGTGGATACTTCTGGTGATTTGGGAATATATGTGAATATATAGGCTGAAGAATTAGGTCAGGGGAGTCACGAGGGGCCCACAAGGCAGGGGGGCGCGCCCTCCCCCCTTGTGGCCGCCTCGTGGCTCTTCCGACTTGATCTCCAAGTCTCCTGGGTGTCTTCTGATCCAAGAAAAATCATCGCGAAGGTTTTATTCCGTTTGGTATTCCTTTTCTGCGAAACTCAAAAACAAGGAAAAAACAGAAACTGGCACTGGACTCTAGGTTAATATGTTAGTCCCAAAAATAATATAAAATAACATATTAATGCACATAAAACATCCAAAACAGATAATATAATAGTATGGAACAATCAAAAATTATAGATACGTTGGAGACGTATCAAAACCATACGAAAATAGTATATGCACTAGGCCGAGGGATGACATCCGCATGGTATGGGTATGGGTGGAGCCAACCCATACCCTTACCCGTCCAGCCTGGACTTACCTATCACCCATACCCATACCAGTCAAGGGTACAATTGTTTCTCATACTTGTCACCCGATAGGGTATATGGGTATCCGCGGGTAAAAATACCCACATTTACAACACATCAATTGAGCAGAAAATGGTTATAAAAATCAATATATAATCATAAATTATTAATAGAAACACATTTTAAACAACAATGTACAACAACATATTGTAACAATAACACATTCTCATAAACAAAAATACTTGCCCATGAAGCAACACATAAAAATGTTAAACAACAACACATAATCATAAATAACAACACATATTCATACACTTTAAGTTCATGAAATCACGATAAATTATAGAGATAATTTGACCGCACATTAGAATTTTTACCTAGCGTGATTAGGAGGGAAAAGTTATTGCGTTAGTATATTAAAGGAAACCCACTTGGCAACATTTTAGATGGGTACATGGATACACGGGCATGGATTATACGATCCCATACCCGTACCCTCTCTACCCGATGGGTATGATATTTTTCATTTAAATACACATGGGTAAATTTTTGTTCCATACCTTACCTTAATAGGGATTTTACCCGCAGGGTACGCGGGTAATGGGTACCCATTGTCATCCCCACAACCTCGAGGAAAATCATACAAAAATACGCGAGATGTACTGGACACAGCTTCTCAGCTTGATCTCAAATGAGCCTGCATGAACAGTACAATCATAAAAATTTGAAAATAAAATAAAAGAAATTGTTTTTTTTGTGCGAACATTGACAAATTTTCTCAGGCCTGCAAAATTTCATCATGAAATCACATTTTTGAAAGTGGTAGCAAAAAAAAAAAACCAATGCTCCAAAAATGCTATTTTCAAAAGCACTTTGGAGTGTTGATTTTATTTTTCTTCTGCGACCTCAAAAATGTCATTTCAAAGTGAAAATTTGCATGCTCTTTGTTAAAGTTTGTCACACAGAAATTTCAGAATTTTGACTTTTTTTTTGATGAATTTACTGTTCATCCGAGCTCATTTGATCATTTGGGAGCAGGACACTTTCGAGATGTACACGCTACACAATCCCGTCGCTGAAGAAGTGTCCATGCAGGTCGGGTTTACATTTACTAGTGCATCTTTCTCCCATCTCTATCTCACGATCTGAGCCATCCATTTCCCAAACAAACGTACCTGCCGGAGGCTGATCCCTTTTCCAATCAAGAAGCCTGGAGTCCCGGTACCACACACATGGATCACGAATTCACGACTCACCAGAGCTCACACCCTCACACCACCGGACCCACCGGGCTGGCCTTGGTCAAGTCAGTCCTCCATCTCCCCCATTGCTCGTCCACACAGAATTATTATTGACGAGAAATCATTGTCTGCCAAAGGAAAAAAGAAGAGCGTCAGTAAACTGCTCCCTAATTTCGACGCAGTTGCTCACACATTCTATATCTCACGGTCGCCGTCACTCTCACTGTGTAGACGCGCGTGCATATATATGCGTGCTAATGCCACTCTTTTCTCCACAAACCTAGCAGCAGCAAACACACTAGCTAGCCGCACGCACCATTGATCACCTTCTCACCCTCCTTCTCGAGAATTAGCTGAGAATCATCCTGAGGCAGTGGTAATGGCGGGCCCAGCGGCGTCGTTGAGGTTCACTGTGAGGAGGAAGGAAGCCGAGCTGGTGACGCCGGCGGGACCGACGCCGAGGGAGCTGAAGCGTCTCTCGGACATCGACGACCAGGACGGTCTGCGGTTCCACATCCCCGTCATCCAGTTCTACCGGCGCGACGCGTCCATGGGTGGCAGGGACCCCGCGGCGGTGGTCCGGGACGCCGTGGCCAGGGCGCTCGTGCACTACTACCCGTTCGCCGGCAGACTGAGGGAGCTTGAGGGTCGTAAGCTCGCCGTCGACTGCACCGGCGAGGGCGTGCTGTTCATCGAGGCCGACGCCGACGTGCGTCTGGAGCACTTCGGCGACGCCCTGCAGCCGCCCTTCCCGGGACTCGAGGAGCTCGTTTTCGACGTCCCCGGGTCGTCCGAAGTCCTCGGCACCCCACTCCTCCTCTTCCAGGTAACTTTGCCTTTCTTTCGTGAAAGACTAACGCATGTTTGTGTGCACGTGCGAGCGTGATCGATGCATGGCCCATCCTGGCATATGGCTGACCGTTGCTCGTACGTTCAGGTGACACGCCTGGCGTGTGGAGGCTTCATCCTGGCGGTGCGGCTTATGCACACGATGGCGGACGCGCAGGGGCTGGTGCAGTTCCTGGCCGCCGTGGCGGAGCTGGCGCGAGGCGCGGCGGCGCCGTCGGTGCGCCCGGTGTGGGACCGGGAGCTGCTGGAGGCGCGGAGCCCGCCGCGTCCTAGCTTCGCGCACCGGGAGTACGACGAGGTGCCGGACACCAAGGGCACCATCGTGCCGCTCGACGACATGGCGCACCGCTCCTTCTTCTTCGGGGCCCGGGAGGTCGCCGCCATCCGGTCCCACCTGGCGCCGGGCCTCCGGAAGCGCGCCACCACGTTCGAGGTCCTCACGGGAAGCCTGTGGAAGTGCCGCACCGTGGCGCTGGCCCCCGACGCCGACGAGGTGATGCGGATGATCTGCATCGTCAACGCCCGCGGCGGCAAGCAGGGCGGTGCGAGCGCCATCCCGACCGGCTACTACGGGAACGCCTTCGCTTTCCCGGTGGCCGTGTCGGCCTCCGGCGACCTGTGCGATAACCCCCTGAGCTACGCCGTGAAGCTGGTGAAGGAGGCCAAGTCGGAGGTGAACGTGCAGTACATGCGGTCGGTGGCGGACCTGATGGTGCAGCGCGGGCGGCCGCACTTCACGGTGGTGCGCGCGTACCTGGCCTCGGACGTGACCAAGGCCGGGTTCGGCGACCTGGACTTCGGGTGGGGCAGGCCGGTGTACGGCGGGCCGGCGAAGGGCGGCGTGGGCGCCATCCCCGGGGTGGCCAGCTTCCTGATCCCATTCAAGAACGGCAAGGGCGAGGACGGCATCGTGATCCCCATGTGCCTGCCTGGCCCGGCCATGGACAGGTTCGTGGAGGAGATGGGCAAGCTGCTGCGCCCGGCCGTCGACGTCCCCGACATGTTCCCCGCCATGATCAAATCTGCGCTCTGAATCAGCGAGCGCGTACGCGCTGTCCCATCGTCCGTTTCGCTGTCCGTAATTACGTCCCCGGTTATTTGTTGGTGAATAGTACTAGTAAGTTGTTTGTAAGTACTGTAGAAATTTAATCCGCGGTGTGTGTGTGTGTGTGTGTGTGTGTGTGATGGAGCGGAGAGAACAAGGCTCGTCGGATGCACTGCGGCTGACGGGCGCGCATGGGTTGTAAGGGTGACTTTGTATGTGTCTGTTTGAATAATTCCAATGTATTGCCATACCATTTTGAACAGAAGTACTGTACCGTGCCATGCCATTCTCTGCTGCCTGTTGCTGTATGTATATGCCTGTCTCCACGAAACAACTCTGCATTTCTTGGGTGTTGGCTGCCTTTCTTTTTGCTAATGGGCCTTCCACTAGCGGTAGCCAGAGATAGCGATAGCCTGGGCAGCCCTGAGTCAGTTGCCTGCCGTAGTACATTCTCCTCGACCTTTTTTTTTGTGACATCAATGTGTCCTCCTGTCCTGAGTTTCTGCCTAATTCATCAAGATTTTTTTTTTGAGAGAAAATAATTCACCAAGTTTTTTTTAGTATCAAATAATTCATCGTTCAAATGTTCTGGAAACTAAAACTCCCGCAATAATTTAGCCCAAAGTCCCAGCCCATTCCTGTAGCTAGATGCTGCTAGCTCAATATCAGGCCAGAATGGACCTCTAGAATATTTCTGGCAAAATCCAGTCGTCGCCCTATCTGTCCGTCTTTCTATGGAGTGCTCCTGTTCGGCGCCCTAAGCATCGGTTAGCACTGCTGACGCTCGCACGCGGCGCCTAGCGGGACGGCCGAGCAACATGCTGAAAATGACACACAAAGAAAAGAAATTGTCGGTAATACTGCGAGGAGGAGTAATCTAACTCAACAGGACATCGTCGACGCTCTACCATGTTAACCACTAGACCGACCTCGCATTGTCGTCTACTACTAGGAAACTGTACTATTTGACCCTTAGTACTGCATATAACATATATTAAATACCCATTATAAATTATTTTAAAAAACATAAACTTGAAAAATAATTGACAAAAATATAGAGAAAAAAACACGAACTTGAAAAAAGTTAATCGATCTTTAAAAAAATCATCAATTTTAAAAAACACAAATTTGAGAGCAGTTCATCGATTTTGAAAAAAATCAATTTTGAAACAAAGTTCATCATTTTTGAAGAAAAAGTTCACAAATATGAAAAAAAGCTCATTGATATTGAAAAATGTTCATCGATTTTTTAAAAATAATCAATGTTGATGAAAATTCCACAAATTTCAAAAAAGTTCATCAATTTTGAAAAAACTTCATGGATTTTAAAAAAAAGTCCACGAATCTAAGAAAAAATTCACAAATTTGAAGATAAGTTCATGTGTCTTAAAAAAAGTTCAAGGATTTTGGAAAAAAGGTTAGTGGATTCAAAAAAACACGAATTTGAAAAAAATAGCGAATATTAAAAAAGTTCATGTTTTTAAAAATTCCAATAAATCTAAAAATGAAAAAAAAAAGAGAAAAAGGAGAAGAAAAAGAAGAAAAACCGACAAAACAAAAACTGAAAATAAATAAAACCAAGACAGGGAAACCACGTTTTCTTTTTAGCGTTATATTTGAAGAGGAGAAAATAAGTATTCTAGTCACAACAGCTAAGGAGTCCCATCGGTTATCGTGGTTTGCACGATGGCTAGGGTCTTGAGTTTGAAACCCATCAGGCGCAGATGTTTGAACTTTAACATAAAGGGAAAAAAGGTGTGTCGAGGCTTTCTTTGTGTCTATGTATCTATCTATGGTTTGGCAATGTTCTAGAATAATGAAATAAAGATTGAGTTTTTAGCTTGCTCAAAGTATCAGATAGATGCTAAGGTGGCTGATCTTGGGGGTGCCCCTGGAGAATTTCGTGCTTCTACGGGAAAGCTCAAACACACCTACGCCATATGAATTGGGACACGATGCAAAAACTCGCGGCACTGCAGGACCTCCCTTGGCTGTGCATGGGAGATTTTAACAAGGCACTCCATTCTGACGAGCGTGCTGGAATAGGGCAACGGATACAGATGCAAATCTAGGGCTTCCGAGATGCCGTTGATGTATGTGGGCTGGTTGATCTGGGTTTCCAAGGAAGGCCATGGATAGTTGAAACAAAAGTGGTAGGTGGATCATTTACTAGGGTTCACGTAGACAGGTGCTACTTGTGAGCTGCGTTGGGATTTTCTCAACTGGCACTGGGCAGTATGTCAATAGGTTAGTCCCAAAAAATGATATAAAGTTGTTATAAAATGAATGTAAAATATCCAAGAATGATAATATAACAGCATGGAACAATTAAAAATTATAGATACGTTGGAGACGTATGAGTAAGCAATCTGAACATCAACGCCCACAACAACTTTGTGTTCTACTCGTGCATATACATCTACGCATAGACCTAACTCTGATACCACTTATGGGGAACGAAGCATGAAAATCAAAAAAAATCCTACGAAACACGCAAGATCTATCTCTGGAGAAGTATAGCAACAAGAGGGGAGTGTTGTCTACATACCCTTGTAGACCGAAAGCGTTAACGATCTAGAGATCGTGGTTGGCGTAGTCACACTCGCGTCGTGATCCAATCCTATCCAAGTACCGCACGTGCGACACCTCCGAGTTTAGCACACGTACGGCTCGGCGGCGTCCTCTCCTTGTTGATCCAACAAGTGAGGGAGAGGAGGTAGATGAGATCTGAACCAACATGACGGCGTGGTGGTGGTGGTGGCAGCGGAACTCTGACAGGGCTTCGTCAAGCGTTGACGGAAGGTGGAGGAGGAGTAACGGGAGGGAGACAGGGCAAGCACGGAAAGGGTGGCTTCCCCCTGCGCCTCCCCACTATATATAGGGGTGAGGGAGGGCGTGGAAGCCCTAGCCCCCCTCCCAAGGCAGGGGCGGCGGGCAAGTGGGGAGGAGTGGCCTCCAAGCCAAGTGGAGGCCCTCCCCCTTAGGGTTTGGTGCCCCTGGCCCATTAAGGCCAGGGCGCCCCCTACAACACATGCTACTGTATGGCACATGGTGGAACCCTCCGAGGACTTCCGGACCCCTCTGGAACCCCCTGGAACTTTCCGGTGGCTTCCCGGTACAATACCGAAAAAATCGGACTTTTTCTCAGTACCCCGACAACAACTTTTCATATATAAATCTTTACCTCCGGATCATTCCGGAGCTCCTCATGATGTCCCGGGTCCCATCCGGGACTCCGAACAACCTTCAGACTTTCCACTATTAATATCTCAATACTACCCTAGCGCTACCGAACGTTAAGCGTGCGACCCTACGTGTTCGAGAATCATGCAGACATGACCGAGACTCCTCTCCGGTCAATAACCAACAGCGGGGCCTAGATGCCCATATTGATTCCTATGTATTCAATGAAGATTTTTATCGGTTGAACCACGATGTCAAGGATCAGCCAATCCCGTATGCAATTCCCTTTGTCCAGCGATATGTTACTTGCCCGAGATTTGATCGTTGGTGTCGGTGTCAAAACCGGCGGATCTCGTAGTAGGGGTCCTAAGCTAGGCGTCTTGGAGCGATGGTAACATGGACACAGGATTTTACCTAGGTTCGGGCTCTCTCAAGGAGATAATACCCTACATCCTGCTTTCGATTGTATTGATATGAGGATAGTACATAGTATAGGTATCTACCACGAGATTGTAGTAATCAATATGAGATTGTCCATTGACTAGCCTGGCCTCGGTTTATATATGCACCGTAGGCCTAGGGTTTAGAGGAGTCCTTGTCTTGTGCGCCAAGTCTTGTGGAATCCTCCTTGTATTCGGCATGGACTGCCCGAAGTGGCCCATTAGTGAATCATCAGGGGGGTCCTCGGCCCGACCCACTGGTCGGGAGACGACGTGGTGAGTACCCTGAGGGAGTCCTGGATTAGGGGGTCCTCGGGTGTCTGGACTATTTGATATGGGCCAGACTGATGGGCCGTGAAGATAAAAGCAGAAGACTTTCCCCCGTGTCCGAGTAGGACTCCTATATGCGTGGATGGCAAGATTGGTGTCCGGATATGTTATTTCCTTCCCCCACAAACCAACTCTGTACAACCCTTGACCCCTCCGGTGTGTATATAAACCGGAGGGTTTAGTCCGTAGAGGCTATCAGAATTCTCATAGGCTAGATAGCTAGGGTTTGGCCATTGCGATCTCGAGGTAGATCAACTCTTGTAACCCCTATACTCATCGAATATAATCCAGCAGGACGTAAGGTTTTACCTCCTTTAAGAGGGCCCGAACCTGGGTAAACATCGTGTCCCCATCGTCCCCTGTTACCATTGATCCTCAGACGCACAGTTCGGGATCCCCTACCCGAGATCAACCGGTTTTGACACCGACATTGGTGCTTTCATTGAGAGTTTCGCTGTGTCGTCGACAGAAGGATCGATGGCCCGACTTGTCATCGGCGACGACGTTGTTTCCGAGGAGACTTTTCTCCCTGGCCAACTCTTTGTGTTTGGCGGCTTCGCTCTACGTGCCAATTCAACGGGTCACCTCAAGCAGATCGACAGCTACGCCCCTGGTCATCAGATCAGGTTTGGAAGCTTGAATTACATCGCGGATATCTAAGGAGACTTGGTCTTCGAAGGGTTCTCGGCCTAAGCCGCCACTCTTCATCCACATGAAGGAAGCCCGTCGGATCCGTCGTCAGATTCCACTCAAGGATCGATTCTTGTGCCTGCCCTGGCCTTAGATCCAGGGCGGACCACTCTGTCCGAAGACGGGAGGATAAACCCCGCCGGACTCTCTCCCATTACGGAGCTTCCTGCCGGAGACCCAGAGGTGACCATGCTGTCAGCGGGCCCGGAGTCAAACAGGATTCCCCTTGTCATCGGGAAGCCGGACTCGCCTCTAGATGTCAACTCCGAACTCTCGAGGTCCGCGTCTACTGAGCTCGGTCAAGTGGTGATCACCGGACCCAGTTCCGCAGGTCCTCAGTCACCTGTCCAGCTTTCGCTCCTAAACGAGGCGCTGGACCTAATGCGATCTCTCGCCATCACGGAAGTATCACCTCCGAACTACGCCCAACCTAAACTGGGGGCTGAGAACAGGGAATTTTACATCCCACCCACCACCCACTTAATAGCCACTGTCGAGGACCTAACCGACATGCTAGACTACGCCTCCGAAGACATCGACGGTATGGACGACGATGCCAGAGTCGAACCAGGCCAAAACCCGCCTATCACTGGGCGTTGGACGGCCACTTCTACTTACGACGTGTACATGGTGGATACGCCCGAAAAGAAGGACGACGATGGCACTCAAGATCCGATTGAGGACAAGCCCGTCGAGGCACCACCAAAGCGCCGGCGTCAGCGGCGCCGCTCACGATCACGTCGGGAAAAGGAAAGCAATACCGGCACCGGAGATAATGACACTCCGGACAATGCCGAAGACCCCGACCACCCCGTCGACCCTGCATTCGAGCAGGATGATAGGGAAGAGGGACAAGTCAACTCCGACGAACCTGTCGATCATGAGAATTCGGAATATAGTAACTATCTACCGGCCTCCAAGGAGGATGTTAGCCTCGGTAACGAAGATTTCATCATGCCAGAGGAACCCCTCAAACAAGAACGCTTCAAGCGACAGCTCATCGCCACTGTGAGGAGCCTGAAAAAGAAACAACAACAGCTTCAAGCCGAACAGGATACGCTCAACGACAGATGGACCAAGGTCCTGGCTGCCGAAGAATACGGCCTCGAGCGCACAATAAAGAGCTACCCAAAGCGCAGGCTACTACCATAATTCGACGATGAGGCCCTTGAGCCAATACCATCAAAATACAATCATGCTGATGAACCGGACCGACCACCACGTGGACGGGACAAAGCGGCTAATTATGCCGAACACCAGCCCGCGCCACCTCGTCGTAGAGGCAAAGAGGCAGCGGCTACGGGCTACACGTACGACTTACGTCAGGACCTGGACAATAGAGCCGGCCAGACCAGATCAATCTACGGATCAAGGGGACGTGCTCCAACACGAGACGACGGCCATCAAGCCAGGCGCGACAAGCATAATCAAGTTCGGGCCGAGAACCGAACACGGACGTCATCCGAACTCCGTCGCGATGTTGCCCGATATAGAGGCGCCGCACACCCCATGTGCTTTACTGATGAGGTAATGCAGCACCAGTTTCCGGAAGGGTTTAAACCCGTAAACATCGAGGCATACGACGGAACGACAGATCCCGCCGTATGGATTGAAGATTTTCTTCTCCACATTCACATGGCTCGCGGTGATGATCTCCACGCCATTAAATACCTTCCCCTAAAGCTAAAAGGACCAGCACGACACTGGTTGAATAGCCTCCCAGAGAACTCCATTGGCAGTTGGGAGGACTTGGAGGATACTTTTCGAGACAACTTCCAAGGCACTTATGTCCGGCCACCGGACGCTGATGACCTTAGTCACATAGTCCAGCAACCCGGAGAGTTAGCCCGCAAACTCTGGACCCGGTTCTTAATCAAAAAGAACCAAATCGTCGACTGTCCGGACGCCGAAGCCTTAGCGGCCTTTAAGCACAGCGTCCGTGACGAATGGCTCGCCCGACACCTCGGTCAGGAAAAGCCAAAGACTATGGCAGCTCTCACTGCACTCATGACCCGCTTCTGTGCGGGCGAAGATAGCTGGTTGGCTCGTAGAAGCAACAGTACCAGCGACCCTGGCACCTCTGAGGCCAGGGATGGCAATGGAAGACCACGACGCAGCAAAAATAAGCGTCGGAACAACAATGAAGAAACCGAGGATACGGCGGCCAACGCCGGATTCAGCGGTTCTAAACCCGGTCAGCGGAAGAAGCCGTTCAAAGGAAATAGAGACGGACAGTCCAACTTGGATAAAATACTGGATAGACCCTGCCAGATTCATGGCACCCCTGACAAGCCTGCCAACCACACCAACAGAAACTGCTGGGTTTTTAAACAGGCCGGTAAATTAAATACCGAACACAAGGGGAAAGGACCTCAAAGCGAGGACGATGATGAGCCCCGCCCTCCGAACACAGGGGGACAGAAGAAGTTTCCCCCCGAGGTGAAAACAGTGAACATGATATATGTCACACACATCCCAAAGAGGGAGCGCAAGCGCGCACTAAGGGACGTCTACGCCGTCGAGCCTGTCGCCCCAAAATTCAACCCATGGTCGGCTTGTCCGATCACCTTCGATCGCAGGGACCACCCAACTAGTATCCGTCATGGAGGTTCGGCGGCCCTGGTACTCTATCCCATCATCGACGGATACCATCTCACTAGAGTCCTTATGGACGGCGGCAGCAGTCTCAACTTGATTTACCAAGACATTGTCCGTAAGATGGGTATTGACCCGTCAAGAATCAAGCCTAGTAACACTACCTTTAAAGGAGTAATACCTGGCGTAGAGGCTCGCTGCACGGGCTCCTTAACACTGGAAGTAGTATTCGGCTCTCCAGATAACTTTCGAAGTGAAGAATTGATCTTCGATATCGTCCCTTTCCGCAGTGGTTATCATGCACTGCTTGGACGAACTGCTTTCGCCCGCTTCAATGCAGTCCCACGTTATGCTTACTTAAAGCTCAAAATGCCCGGACCGCGCGGCGTCATCACAGTCAATGGTAATATGGAGCGCTCCCTCCGTACTGAGGAGCACACCGCGGCCCTTGCAGCCGAGGTACAGAACGGCCTTATCAAGCCGAACAACTCATCAGTCATTAAGACCCCTCACACTGCCAAGCGAGTCCGATCCACATTACAGCACTACAGCTCGGAGGATCCAGAGCTTGAATAGCAGTTCAGCCTCCGCCGATCGCCCCATAAGGTTGTGGCATACGTACCGCGCGTGCATAATTACGCACTTAAAATACCTTGGGCAAGCGCCGGAGTCATACTGCGGAAAAGGTCTATATTACGGCTTGACCCTATTCGGACCTTAACCCTCTTTCTCTTTTTTCTTTTTCTTTCATTACAGGTTCATTAAAAACCTACCTACTCTACGGTTGTATAGGGGCTCCTTTCTAAGCTCCCCTTTCTTATAGACGACCATCGACTTCTCCTCTCAAAGGATTTCTCATCAAGGAGAAACGGCGCAGACGTGCGGCAGGGCATCATTGGATCTTCAAACCACTGCTTTTCGACCCTGTGTAGAACTTTCCCTTGTGTAAACTCTCGGCATGTAAAACAGCCTTGATATTTATGGCATCATCTGTAATAATACGTCTTGACGTATCAACCAGGATATAAAGGAAACAGTTGATCACCACTTTCGTTTGGAATTGACTTATTTCATATTGCCATCTGTATTCCCTCCTTACTTCAGATTGCCATGCGTGCTTTAGTCCGGCCTTAACACCGGGGGCTGCATTCGGCCCCGCACGCTTTCAAGTCCGAACACCTATAGGGTACTCTCCGGCGTCCCGAATATTGCACTATATGCATCGGCTCCGAATCATGTCTTTGGTCTATAGTTGGGTTACCCGGCTCTTGTGCTTACCACCTTACGTTCCGCTCGTTCGGCTAAGGTGGTAAAGGGAGAACTATTGTGATTGTATTTCTGGTTCGTCCGGTCAAATACCTCAGTAGAGAAAGCCGAAAACTGACTGTCATGATAAAGTGAGAGCTGGTCGGCGATTCGGTGACCTACTACAAATCGTTAGTGATTTACTCCGTGTTATACGAGGGGGTGGTCTTCATCCAGCCGCATGGAAAAGGCACCTTAATTCGGATTGCCGCACACGCACAAGGGGCTAGTACTTAGCCTCACTGTCAAACTCCTATGGCTAAGTGAAAGTAATAAAGCCGCATAGTCTGATTGCCTGGTTCACCCCGCGGACACCTCCTTCATGGACCAAGACGTTGGATAAAGTGTGGTCATGCGATACGCCGAACACCCCCGTAGCATCTATGTGGGGGCTAAAGCCGACGACTGGCAACTTTCAGAATTAAACGGCCGCACAGGAGGAAAATAGCTTAAGGTAAAAGGCGCAATATATTACAAGCCTGGGTTCACAAACATAGTTTTTACAACCCGAATACATCTACTCAAATATAACGTCCTTCGAGCATTGGCCCTCTACTATTCGGGCCCCCGCCAGGACGTCTTCAAAGTACCTCTCCGGCTTGCGGTGGTCCTTGCCTTCGGGTGGGCCTGCGGCCACCACGTCGGTGGCCTTCATCTTTGCCCAATGCATCTTGACGCGGGCGAAGGCCATCCGAGCACCCTCTATGCACGCCGAGCTCTGCACAGCATCAACCCGAGGCAGCGCGTCAACGAGCCGCCTCACCAAACCGAAGTAGCTACTGGGAATGGGTTTGGCTGGCCAAAGCCGGACTATTACATCCTTCATGGCCAAGCCGGCCGCCCTATGCAGCTCCATCAGCTGCTTCAGCTGGTCGTTCAGGGGCGCCGGGTGCTCCGGCGCAAGAAACTGCGACCAGAACAGCTTCTCGGTCGAGTTCCCCTCCTGGGCTCGAAAGAACTGTGCGGCCTCGGCGGTACTCCTCGGCAGATCCGCGAACGCGTCTGGAGAACTCCACACTCGAGTGAGCAAAGCATATCTTTGACCTCCGAATATACTCTGCAAAAGAAAGGCCTTACCAGCCGCTATCTGCTTCGCCTGACGGATCTCTTCGCGAGCACTCCGGGACTCGACTCGCGCCTCTTTAGCCTCCTGGAGGGCTTTGGCGAGTTTGGACGATTGGGCCGAAGTCTTCTCCTCCAAAGCCTCGCATTTGCTGATGGCATCCTTCAGCTCCTGCTCGACTTCAATCACCCGAGCTTCGTGTTGGCAGCGGACGGCCTGCTCGGTCTTCAGTTCTGCAGCTGCTTTGTTAGCGGCTGCCTTGTTCACCTTCGCCTCTTTCTGGGCTTGGGCACGAGTGCCTTTGAGGGTCTCGACCTCGGCTGCTCCAACTATGCTCATAATCAAAGCATTATATGAGTTAATCTCTGAGTATAGCTATCACTTATGATATACAACTAAACTTTTAAACACTATACGCATACCTTGCGTCTCATCGAACCGCTTGTTGATGCGGTCGATTTTTCATCGGCCACCTTAAGCTTCCGATTGAGTTCGGAAACTTCTGCGGCCCGGGCAGTTGCCGCCAACAAGGAAGCATGTTAAAATAACAGAGAAGTATATTAGCTTTCCCAAATTTCATGTGGATCATCTGTCCGGTTTCTTTTACACCGGACAGAGCCTCGGGGGCTACTATCTGTATACAGGTCTATTCCTCTATATACGAAAAAGCGTTTAGAGCATTACGTCGCATACCTCGAAGCCTGTCAGTAGGCTGGTAACAGCTTTGTTTAATCCGCTCTTGGCAGACTGGACCTTCTCTATCACCACACCCATCAGGGTGCGGTGCTCCTCCACGATGGAAGCACGTTGCAGTGCTTCCGCTAGAGCATTTGGCGCCTCCGGATTAGCGGAGGTCGCCGACGGAGCTGATGCTCCTCCCCCCTCTTTTGAAGGGGGCAGCTCACCTGATCCCGGAACCGCATTGGTCTCCGGAATGGTGTCCGACTGGGGCCCGGATTGTTGGGGGTCCCCGCCGTCGGTTGTCATAGGGGTCGCCTCCCCTATGTCTTCGGCGACCGAGGTATTAACCTCGGGCGCTTTTTCGACAGCCTCGCCCGCCCCTCCGTGGCCAGGAGAGGTCCTTCGGGATAACACCTCGGTGTCATCCATGGTGATAGGCGAGGGGGCTCGTGGCGGCATCTCGCTCTCTGCCATCTCGGGTGGCAGAGAGTTCCCCTCCGATAACGGAGTGTTCGGAAGCTCGCGTGGAGGGCTGAAAGGCACATGGCATAATAACTTATATGATGGAAATAGGAAAACCGAAGATAAATAGTGAGTATTTAAATACTTACGATTCGGCCAGGGGCTTCGCCCTGGAAGGCTTTTTGGGGACCGGTTCAGCATCTGAGTCCGAACTGTCCTGGAGGATCATCTTCCCCCTATTGGGCGCCTCCCCCTTCGGGTCTTCGGAGGCCGCCCTCTTCTTCTTCCTCCCCTTACCAGGGGAGTCACTTTCCACCTCCTCTTCCTCTTCCTCTTCCTCTTCCTCGTCCCCCTCGTGGGAGGAGAGAGCTTCGGTCTCTCCGGACATGGCGTCCGAAGGACCCTTATGGCGGGGGCCGCCCTTGGCCTCCTTGCCCCTCGTCTTCTTGGCCTTCTTCTCCGGCGCCTGATACGGCGCCGGGACCAGCATATCTGTTAGCTGGGGTGTGGCTGGGTTCTCAGGCAGCGATGCTGGACAGTTGATCCGCTCCGCCTTTGCCGTCCAGCCCTGCAGGCAATATGACTTACATTATATTCAAACTACTGACCGGATAAGTCTTCGGAAAGGTTATGCTTACCGGTGAGGCCGGGTTCTCGATGTCGAGTCCGATGTCCTCGGTCTTCTTCGACCATGTTTTTTGGGCCTTGAAAAGCTGCTTCCAAATATCTTCGTGCGTTGTGCCGAAGAAGCGCTTCAGGGTCCGTGGCTCCTCCGGATTGAACTCCCACATGTGAGAGGCCCGGAGTTGGCAAGGAAGAGTGCGGCGGAAGAGCATCACCTGAATCACATTTGTGAGACCGGTGTTTTTGCCTATCATGTTGGTGATGCGTTTTTGCAGCATCTGCACCTCTGCTGTGGATCCCCAATCCAGGCCCTTGGCGGTCCACGAGGTGAGCCTCGTAGGGGGTCCGGATCTGAAGTCAGGTGTGGCCGCCCACTTGGCATCGCGGGGCTCGGTGATGTAAAACCACTCCTGCTGCCACACCTTGACAGTCTCCACAAAAGCCCCCTTGGGCCAGACGGCATTGGGGAGCTTGCTTACCATGGCCCCGCCGCAATCCGCATGCTGGCCATCGACCACCTTTGGCTTCAGATTGAAAACCTTAAGCCATAGGCCGAAGTGCGCTGGGATGCGGAGGAGAGCCTCGCACACGACGATGAACGCCAAGATGTGGAGGAAAGAATTTGGGGCTAGATCATGGAAATCTAGTCCGTAGTAGAACATGAGGCCTCGTACGAAGGGATGGAGGGGAAACCCTAGACCTCGGAGGAAATGGGGAATGAATACAACCCTCTCGCTGGGCTCCGGAGTGAGGATGACCTGATCTTTATCAAGGAGCCTGTGCGCGATATCCGCGGATAGATATCCCACGCTCCGGAGCTCCTTGATGTCCTTCTCAGTGACGGAGGAGGCCTCCCACTTGCCCTTAGAACCGGATCCAGCCATGGCTGAGGAGGGTGGTGGCGGTGGAAAAGATTGAAGTTTTGGGCGCTAGAGCTCGAAGGTGGGAAGGCAGGAGCTAGAAGAAGGTGTGGGGGAAAAAGAAGGAATCTTTACCCTCTTATAGGCGGTGAAATACCAAACGCCCCCCCTCTCAAGCCTTAAAACTCGCCTGTTCCCAAAGAGATCATGCGAATGGCACGGTTGGATTACCCAAAACCGTATTGATGAGGATCCCGCAATGGGCGGGCATGATCTCTGTTTTGACAGGACGTGCCAATGGAGGCTATGCCTCGAAACGCGAAACGGGAGACGTGAAAATGGTTCGAAATGTTAAAGAGCTAGATGTGATGCTTGGCGGAAAACGTTGTCAGTAAAAGACACTATTTTATTTTGATATCTTTGCCTTCATGGCTAAGGGCTAAATTAATTGTACAGAGCCGGACATAGATCCTGTGTGCAGGGAGTTATCTTAAAATGTTTAGGAGAAGGAACCCGCCTTGCAATGCCGAAGACAATCCGCGTGCCGAACACATCGTCATCGAAGACTAGTTCAGGGGCTACTGAGGGAGTCCTGGATTAGGGGGTCCTCGGGTGTCTGGACTATTTGATATGGGCCGGACTGATGGGCCGTGAAGATAAAAGCAGAAGACTTTCCCCTGTGTCCGGGTAGGACTCCTATATGCATGGATGGCAAGATTGGTGTCCGGATATGTTATTTCCTTCCCCCACAAACCGACTCTGTACAACCCTAGACCCCTCCGGTGTGTATATAAACCGGAGGGTTTAGTCCGTAGAGGCTATCAGAATTCTCATAGGCTAGATAGCTAGGGTTTAGCCATTGCGATCTCGAGGTAGATCAACTCTTGTAACCCCTATACTCATCGAATATAATCTAGCAGGACGTAGGGTTTTACCTCCTTTAAGAGGGCCCGAACCTGGGTAAACATCGTGTCCCCATCGTCCCCTGTTACCATTGATCCTCAGACACACAGTTCGGGACCCCCTACCCGAGATCCGCCGGTTTTGACACCGACATACCCCCTAGTCCAGGACACCGTCAGTAGCCCCCTGAACCGGTCTTCAAGTTGAGGACGCTCCTCGGTTCTTCCGAACAATTCTTCGTCTTCGATCGTTGGTCTTGAAAACTGGTTCAACAAATCTTCCCATGTCCGATCTTGACGATCCCCGAGCTGAATCCGAAGAGTTTACATGTCGGGCATCCGAGGAGCCCCTTTAAGTTATCGGCCTTTATCAATGCCTTGTAAGTTTTTTACGCCACACCTGGGGTTTGAAGTGTTTCCCGTGCGACGGCGTCCTCTTGCATCCGAGCTCTAATGCCGAACTAAATTCGAGGCGTCTTTTCACAGCCGAGCTCCAACACTATTCGGCATTCAAGGTATCCTCTTGCGTCCGAGCTCCAACGCCGAACTAAATCCGAGGCGTCTTTTTACAGCCGAGCTCCGACGATGGTCGGCATCCGAGGCATCATAGATTACCTTGGCCTCTGAAAATTTGAAATGAGTTCATCCGAGCTTAAATGCCGGAGTAGTCTTCTATGGAACGAGCCATTCGAACCCGAGCTTTATGCCGGACCGCCTCCGAGCTCCAACGCCGGACTGCATCCGAGCTCTAACGATGGTCAGCGTCCGAGGTGTCATAAACTACCTCGGTCTTTAAAAGGTTGAACGAATTCAGCCGAGCTTAATGCCGGAAATGCTGTGGCGCCCCCGGCTCGATCGTACACTAATCATGCACGCAAACGTGTACGATCAAGATCAGGGACTCACGGGAAGATATCACAACACAACTCTAAAACATAAATAAGTCATACGAGCATCATAATACAAGCCAGGGGCCACGAGGGCTCGAATACAAATGCTCGATCATAGACGAGTCAGCGGAAGCAACAATATCTGAGTACAGACATAGGTTAAACAAGGTGCCATAAGATGGCTAGCACAAACAGGGATACAACAGATCGAACAGGCGCAGGGCCTCCTGCCTGGGATCCTCCTAACTACTCCTGGTCGTCGGCGTCCTGGACGTAGTAGTAGGCTCCGTCCTGGTGGTAGTAGTCGTCGTAGGTGGCGTCTGGCTCCTGGGCTCCAACATCTGGTTGCGACAACCAGCAAGAAGGGAAAGGGGGGGAAAAGGAGGGGGAAAGCAACCGTGAGTACTCATCCAAAGTACTCGCAAGCAAGGATCTATACTACATATGCATGGTATATGTGTAAAGAGGCAATATCGGTGGACTGAACTGCAGAATGCCAGAATAAGAGGGGGATAGCTAGTCCTGTCGAAGACTACGCTTCTGGCAGCCTCCATCTTGAAGCAATAGAAGAGAGTAGTTGGAAGTTAACCAAGCAACAACGTAAAGCATAATCCTACCCGTCGATCCTCTCGTCGCCACCATGCGAGAGAGCGACCACCGGAACGGGCACGGAAGGCAGCTTGGAAATCCGGCCAAGTGATGACTGTGCCAGCTGGTTGAGTGCGCCTGTGGCTGTCCCACCATTGAGCAGCGGGGCCCTTGAGAAAGAAGGAGGCGAAGGTGACATAGTTTGCAGGGGCAACGCCACCAGATTCCAACTC
This sequence comes from Thinopyrum elongatum, assembly GCA_011799875.1. Classification (NCBI taxonomy): domain Eukaryota; kingdom Viridiplantae; phylum Streptophyta; class Magnoliopsida; order Poales; family Poaceae; genus Thinopyrum; species Thinopyrum elongatum. The sequence goes on from CM022297.1 coordinate 271,961,193, forward strand.
ATAGGTGATGTCGCGAAGCCAGTCATCCGCATCCAGGGGCTGAGTTGAGCCGCGGTAGACGGTTGGGTTGAGGCGCATAAAGTCCTGCAAGGTCCCTGGGCCCGGATACTGGTTCATATTGGGACGAGGAAACTGATCCATGATCCCTTGCATGAACTGACGTTGCAGTTCAAATTGCTGCATCATTCCAGCCATATAGTTCGGCGGTGGTGGACCGTTGGCACCACGTCCACGACCACGACCAGCGGGTCTAACCATCCTGCTAATTTACAACAGGGGGGGTAGTTTAGTAAAAGCAAGCACGAGTGCTTAGCGACAAGCATGATGTAACTCGACAATAGTTTAAGCAGTGCATCAAATACATAAAAGTAGTCGATTAAGACATACAGATCCATACACAACGTCGGGTACAAGCGGGCAGCATAACGGCGCAAATCAAAAGCTAGACATACTAGGCGGCGCGCAGGCACGCGGTAAGGAAGTACACAACGAGAGATAGCAAAGGCTACATCAACGTCGGAGAGAACCACTGTATCGGGGTAGCTGCGAGTGCGGACGACGAATGTTCGTCGCGGAAAGATCCTGTGCTCCATGTGCACTCTGATGCAGAACCCGGTCTCGAGCTGTAAGAAGAGGTCCACGTGTCGGTGTGTGACCCCCAACAATAGGCCAGTCAATACCAGCATACATCTGAGTCCTGCGCGGATAAAGGATGTGCTCCGGATGTATCCCTGCAGAACAGCGGGCAGCAACTGCGTCATAGCATCGTAGAGACGTGCTCGAGTGGCAACCAACTCGACGGCAAGAGCCCGAACAGTGCGATCCAGAGCCTGAGTGCACTGAATCAGAACGCGCGGGTCGTAGCGACGAGGCTCGTACGGGGCACAGATAGCTGTGTAGTATCCGGTAGCATCTCCAGCAGGGGCATACGGAATGTATCGGAACTCGGAGTCATCCAAGATAGCATTGTGCTCCCCTCGTAGACGTACGACAGCGGAGTAGGCGGCATCATGGACTGCCATCTCAATCGTCACGCCTAATCCGTGAAAAAGGTGTAGCTCGGTGTCTGAGTTGTTCTGCTGATCATAAATCCGAACTTCAGCATAGTACTGTTCCTGGTTGAACTCGCGGTAAACCTCATAAACCAAGTACTCAGGGTACCAACGGTAGCCAAGTCTGGTCATGAGAGCGATCAGGACAGCTGGAAACCCAGGGGTATTACGAGCCCAAGTGCGAAGCACAAGCTGTGTCGTAGGGCGCGGTGGAAACAAACGGTCCATCTGAAAATAGAGGAAATTCAGGTTTGTCAAACGACAATAAGAGGTTTAACACAACTCGGAGAGAAAGGTTAAACAAAACAATGGAAAGGAAAATGATTATCAGACTAATCAGATCAACGACAGGGAAATCGCACAGATATCCAGCTCTCCGGGTAGACAGAATTTACGAGATCCTAAGTGTCGGCGTTAGTAAACTTCATTTAACCCGAGTAGAAGAGAGATCAGAGTCCCAGAGTATAGACGAGGAATAAAAGATCCTAATACCACCCAGTTGGCAATGTGGGCCCGTAAGCCACACAGCCAAGTTAGTAAAACGGTTTCCTTTGTCTAGACTCAACTTCGGCCAAGGAATTGGAAAGGGGGATTCCTACAGGCAGTCGGCTCTGATACCAACTTGTGGCGCCCCCGGCTCGATCGTACACTAATCATGCACGCAAACGTGTAGGATCAATTTGGTTTGAACTATTTTCTCTACGAAAATATTTCATATAAAAATATATGAGAGGAGATAATAGGACTTCTCCAAAAATAAATGGAATATTGGAGGAAAAAAATATTAAAAATCAAATAATATTTTATTTGATTTTTATTGCAATTTTATTTGATTTAGAAAAAGACGCGTTTTCAAACATTGCAGTTAGGCCCAAATAAAATGTCATTAGTCCGGCATTTTTGTATGAGGACGGGGGGAAAATTATTTCAGGAATTTTGGGCTGTTCTTCTCTTTCTCATTCTCCGTCTTTTTTTCCCCCTTCCCGCCTATTCCTCTCTCCCACTCCATCTCTATTATCTTCTTTCCTCAAGTCACCCGTTGTTTGTCAGTGTCGCACCTTTTCCTTTGCTTTTTGTGTCCCCCGTTCTTTCCCCTCGTCCTTTTTTCTTTCTCTTTTTTGTCCCGCTCAGGGTTCTTTATGTTAACCATCACCAAAAAAATAACAATTTCGCCGGACCGAAATGGGCCGCACAGCAACACGCCCGGTGGCACCAGGGCCAACGCCGCCGCTCTCCCCGCCCCCCCCGGCGCCCCCTTCCCCCCCCGCGCCTGTGCCCGAGCCGGAGATCGCCGGAGACGTCCTCCTGGGACGCCGCCGCCGCCGGTTCTTGCCCACTTCCACAAGCGTCCACCCGCCCATCCACCCCCCCCTCTAAATTAGCTTTAGCGCCCAGCCCCCCAACCTTCGCCTGCCCTGCCTCCCCACACAGCCTTTGCACGCCCGCCTGCGCCGCCGCCCCCACAGATCGCCGCTGCAGCCCCGTCGCGAGCAGCGCACCCCGCCGCCGTGAGCACCTCCCGCCCAGACAGCAACGCCCCCCACCGCCTCGCGCACAGCCCCCGCGCACCCCCGCCACCACCCCGCCGCCCAGCAGCACTGCCCCCTCCGCCCGGAGACCGCCCACCACCCCCCGCCCCGAACGCCGAGATCACGACGACCCCCCCCCCCGGTCTTTTTTTACCGCGTTCTGACGCCCCCGGTGACAAAACCACCCCCGACTCGGTGCCCTTTTCTCTTAGGCACCACTAGACATGACGTCTTTTTTTATTTTTTAGGTTGTCTCGGTTTTCACCGCCCCTCATCGGCCTCCTCTATCTACGCACCACGCCGCGCAACGTTCGCCTCAGGCCCTGACCAAGTCCGACAGCTTCACTTTAACGAAACGCTGTCAACCCCCGTGCAGACGCAGACACCCCCCCCCCCCCAGCGAAAGTTACGTGTCCGCTTACGCCCCCTGTTCGTTAGTTTTTTCTCTTTAGCCGGGTTTTCGCGATTATTTTCGATCCGCCAGCTCCTGATCCGTTTTCTTTTAGTATAAGCTTTCGCTCGTTTTACGGAAAATACGGGCGACTTCAAGACGCCTCCTAGATCTTCGTCTCGAAGCCTCCGCTTTCTGTTTAACCCCCCCCCCCCCCACCTTAACACAGTTTTTGCTACTTGTAAAATTTGACTTTAGTCAAAGATTAGTATCATAAGCCTTGTTTCTTCGCAGTTTGAGTTTTCGTTGCTTTGTTTGATTTTGATTCTTTTTGCAACACGCGAGTTCTTAGGTTTGAACTTATCTGGTTAGGTCTCTCTTATCTGGTTTGCCCGTGCATCTTCGCTTGATTACTTATGTAGCATCTGTTTTGTTTGCAGATTAGCATACCGGACCCGTTGCGAAGCGTGCTACTACTGCGAGTCTTTAGAGATTTGCGGGGATCGGCAGGCATAGGCAAGTAACACATTGATTCATACTTCTTCGTTACCCACGTTTGTATGCATTAGATTTCGACCCCCACCTCAATATGCAGATTAAGGAATGTGATTAACTTTGTGGGTAGAGTAGTATGAGGTAGAACCTATTGCCATCTTTAATAACAAACCTTGGGAGTGACTTCTTACGACTATGCTTATGTTGCCATGCTACTGCTGGATACGTTGATTGGGGTGGTGAGTGTATCCATGACTAGAGGTGAGATTTTTTTGTAAAATGGTTCACTTAAGGTGGCACTTTAATACACATCTGGAGGATTGCTTGTTTGGGCACTACCACCACCGGGGATATACCGTGTTGTCCTAGGAGGAATCCACGGATATACCGTGTGATCCCCATACGGTCCCGCCACCAGGCTCAAAGGGATCATTAAGATTATTCATGCTAATAACTTCCGTGTTGAGCAGCACAAGCTATTTATGGGCTCTAGCATAGTTTGATTAGGTTTAACATGAAGCCTCTTTCGAGTAGGTTAGGCTAGCAGAGTCGGGAAAGTAGGTGTAACTGTTTCTCACAATAGAGTAAAGAGTAATGTATCTTGAAAGACTGTGTGTGCAGCGGTCACTCCGTTTCTCAAACAACCATGTAGTGCGCGAAATCCATGGAGGAGATCGAGTCTATGGGGAAAGTGCACACAAACCTCTGCAGAGTGTACACAAACTAATCCATGATTACCGTATCGCCGTCTTCCCCAGTATGGAAGCTCTGAGTATCCTGGTTCTTGGATCATCATATTGGCAAATCCTCATCACTCTAAATTAATTTGTTGGATTAATGATTACCTTTTATTGGGATTGGAGAGGGGTTTTACCTTCTCAGATGTATCAACCAACCCCATGATAGCTACACCCAATAAAATATAGTTCCTTTGTGTAGGGAAAAATTGGCTTTTTCGCAAAACATTATAACCTAGAGCTTTTCCACCAGCCAAATATGCCATGTTTTTTTTTTTGTTTAGCATTTAATCTTTCATTGCTTCTACTGTGTTTTATTTGCCAGCATATTCCATGTGCTGACCCGTTCGTCGGCTGCAACGTATCATGTTGCAGACCTTGTTCAGACGAAGAGTAAGTGTGTGCATAGGAAGGTCCGTTGCCTCGTGCATCAAGCTATGGCCGTTGGAGTTGATGGACTCCCTTATCTTCCAAGCCTTCCGCCTGTCTTATCGTATTTACTATGGCCCTTTAATCCATATTTTATTGTAATCAGTCTCCTCGCTGTGAGACATAGATGTAATACACCGGTCCCTGTGAGTTGCTACTCTGCGTTATAAATGCCTCAAGTACGTTGTGTGTCAGCATTGACCGATCCAGGGATGATACTTGACACACACGCACGATTCGATCCATTCGAGGCTTCCTACGGGTCGCTACTCATAAGCACATTCATACATAAGGACAAGTCACAAACACTAAACCAAAATGGATCATATGAATTGATTTACAATGAGGATCTAGGGTTGCAAACCAAATGAGCAAATGCAACTACACACACCAGATATTCAACCATCAAAATAAGGGAAAATGAGAGAGCTACCTGTGGGTGATGAAAATGGAAGATCCCACCGGAGCAAATACTCAACAAAGTGAGAGAGATTTGAGAGGCTTCTTGGCTTGAGAAGGAAGAGGGGAGACTGGAGCTCGAGGAAGCCAGGTGAGTGAGGGGGTGGGCCCCTGAGACCCTGGTGGGTGAGGAGTGGGGGGAAATATCCAGCCCTCCCACACCTTATCCCCCCCAGGACCACTACTCCAACCGACCTATGGGTGTGCGCGGTAGGCTTCAGTACCCTACCGCCAGGGCCATTGCGTAGGTCCTTTTCCAGCTTCAGCACGGGCCGACGGACGTCAGTCCCGCCGTCAAAAGGGCTACCACCAGAGCTGATGGGCGGTAGGACATGCCAAACCTACCCCGCCACACCCCTGGCGGTAGGCAAAGGTCAGATCCCGAAAAACTTTCAAAACGGGGGTCAGATCCTGAACTTGTTAAGAACAAAGGGTCAAAACACGAATTTGTCGAGGGGCGGGAACGACGGCAGCTACTAGTGAAGGCGGACTGTAGCGGGACTTTGCGGGATGGGGCAACCGACCGGAAAACAAGAAGAGGAAATTTGCCCGAACACACGCGGTGCGGGGATATCCTTCTGCTGGATTGTCCAACTTTATGTTTCTGTCCCTCTCAAAGAAAAAACTTTATTTCATACCTACGGGAAATGCCTTTTCTTTTTGCTGGTTTTTTTTCTGTTGAACTGTCTTCGCGGGAATGGCGTGATGTCAGCTGGAGTGGTGCGAAGTGCATCTCGTGTGCCGCAAGCTTTTGCGGGATGCGAACGGATTTAGGCCAGCGAATCCACGACGCTTTGTGCGGCAGGCTACTCTGCTTGGAATGTACGTCGCAAGGAGCAAATGTGCGACATGTAGCTGTATTTGTACATGTACTCCTATTTGTGTAGAAACAACCAAATATATTTTATCTCTCAAAATAACTCGTTAACGCTGTAATTACAAAATCATTGCTAGTGTACCTGAAGGATTCTGTTTGACGCAAGCCACACTGACATGTTCTGGCGAACGAAACAATCAGTGAGGTCGGAGAGGGTGGAGCCGTGCGGCTCTGACACGAATCAGATGCATTTGCGAGAAACTGTTTCGGAACCGTTCGCAGGCGCAGACTCGGAAAGGGACACCGCCCGCCCTGACCCAAATCTCACGGTGCGCTTTCAAGCCTCTTTCTGGGCCGTCAGCTGTCGGTGTTCGTCCCCGTAACAATATGCCTCCCTCCATTTACTTATATGAAATATATATTTTACTTATATCAAGCCACACACACAGTAATCGAAGAAAAACAATACTCTTTGAAAAGGGAGCCCGGGGCTACAACGATTTTCCGCGTCCGAGAGCTTGCACAGCTAATATATGACCGTGGTCACGAAGAGGGGTGAGATCTACGAGAACGATTGCTGCACAGCTATGGAGAATGCCGCTGGGCAGGGACATTGGCCAAATATGGAGTGAGACCGCGATACACTAGTTCCTACTCTATGACAGAGTGGAGAATAAAAAAACTGAACACCGCGTGCAAGACTCGATCATCTGGGCCTAGGAGAAGGGGGGGGGGGGGGGGGGGATGGCAATTCCTCTGCCGCTCGGCATATGTGGCAGGTTTGTCGGGACTTGAGGGTTGCGCCGACGGCCGATTTCACTTGGAAGTCAAGAGCGGCGCTGCAGTGCCGTTCTTGTGTGGTTAGCTCTCAAGAATCGAATGCTGGAACGTCAGCCGGCTTCAGCTAGACGTGGGCACTACACCATCAGGAGGCATTCTCTTTTCTGCGATCAACACCATGAGACATATGAATACACCTCATGGTGAACTGCACACTCTAGAGAAAGTGTTGGCACGGGAATTCGCGTCGCGCGGACGGACGCGAGCTGGAGCGAGGGCAACGACACCTGGGCTTGGTTACGTTAGCAAGAGACGCGTGCAAGAAACGACGACTATGCTGAGCATTGTGCCTGTCGGCAATGTGGGTCATCTGGAAGCAACTGGAATGCTATCGTCTTGACGGTATGCGGTGCCCTCCACCGTTCTCGGGTCATACGCCATTTCGATAGCGAGAGGGAGGATTTGGAGGCAACGGCAGGACCTCTTGAAGGGGATCTCGATGGATGGTTTTGCAGGGCTTACTAGGTGGGCCGTTGGAGTAGTTTGTCTTCAGGGTGTATGGGGATGTGGTCCGGAGGTGACCGTGTAACAAACGTTTGTAAAAACTGATGGATGTCTTTTCCCCTTCTTTATAGAATGATACGCACACTCGTGCATATTCGAAAAAAAGTAATCGAGGCAAAAATTATGATGTTTTTCCTTATACTAAAACTGTTATATACTACCTCTGTCTGTTTTATGTGGTCCCCCCATTGTATTTTTGTGCCAACCTTTTGACCAAAGATTAACTACTAACATAATGTTAATGCCATGTCACATAGTTTTTTAGGATATGATTTATTAATGGATGCAAAAATATTTTTTTAGTAATAAATCTTTGGTCAAAATTTTTCCAAAATAACAATGGCGGACCCAACTACATCAGGACGGAGATAGTACTTTGACATATGGCATTGCAATCATAATGACATTCGGTTACTCTCTTTCACTCATTTTTCTTGCCTGCATGTTTGTATTAATAATCTCAGTAAACGAAAAACAATAGATTTAAAAAACATGTATTAAATTTTTCCTTGGTACATGTAATTTTGAGAATTGTTGGCCTTGTATATTAAAAATGGAGGGAGTACAAAAAAGGTCGTCGACAACGGATTCAGACTTATAAATGGATTCAGATGAACTAGGCAATAGGCCAACTCAACGCACACCCCGATGATTCTGTCCGGTTTGGGTCGACCCGCGGACAATCCTTCACGGATTTTGGGAATGGGGGGTCAGTACGGGTCCACGGGCCCGATGCGTTTCAACCATTCCGGTTTTTTGAACTTAAATTTAAACATAGGGGAACCATAAACAATAAAACTTAGACTTTATTATTACATAACGCCCAAATCATCCAAAGTACTCCCACAGTCCCATTAAACATTAAGTAAACTACAAAAATAGTAAAAACTTAGATCGGTTTGTAGCCGCCGCCGGCCGTCCGTATTCACGTCGTTCCGCTTCGCCCCTTACTTCCTCGTCGTGTCCTGGTGAGGTCGTGAACGGCGGGGGCTGCGCAAGGGTGGGCCTGTGGCGGCTTGGGAGTGGGCAACACCGTCGGTGGCTCCTGTTGTGGTGCGCAGCAGCTCGGGCGGCTGTCACGCGGGTGGTGAGAAAGGTCGGCCGCCCATCCAGAGGACCGTGCAGGGCAGCATGAAACTTCAGCTCCAAGACGCACCCAGCCAATGGCCGGATCCCAGTCAAACTGTTAGGACCGAGAGTATATCGACGGGGGGTGTGAATGGGGCGATTCAAAATTTCATCAGCGGGTACGAAATGGAATGGATCCTTGTACGAACAAAGCAAAACATGAGCTTAGAACAAGATCACCGAATAAAAACTAAGCAAATCTTTTGAAGAAAAGAATGCTATAATCGTAAGAGCATAGTATACTCAAGTTTTCATCACTATCACAATGGACAATCAGTAGTCGAGAGAAATACAGCATGGTGCATGGTATGTTAACATGAAATGCGAGAGTGATAGAAATCGCCAGTGCAAGAGTTGAAAGTTGCACAAACAGGAATGGATCAATGAGTGGAATGATATAAAACGAAAGATAAGTCCAGCTATGCACATGCAACGTGAAGAGAAAACTAGGACGATAACTATGGCTACTGTATTGAGCACACCACATATCAAGATACATCATCACGAATGCACACCGAAAACAGCTACCGAGGAAATTGTATAGGAAAGGAAGAACTAGAGTGTCGATGGCGACAATGAATTTGGTAGAACCAGTTCCCCCTTCTGCCAATGATATGAACTGCATCTAGTGGGGGGACTCGTGTGATTGGACATGAGCAACCTCTCCTCCGTCCCTATTCTCCTTCAACTCGGAGCTCACCAGACTCCAATTGATTTCACTTGTGGTAGATTTTACTTGTCGGTGAGCTCCAGAACTTTCGCACAAGACTTTCTTCGCGAACCACACTCCTCTTGGTGCTGAACACTTTTCTTGGTGAAGATAATTACCTTCGTCCACTCCCAGAGCCGAACCTATCCGCTAGAAGTGCCAGCTCTAAGAGTAAAGTAGCCAAGCACTCTAACTCAGATTTGTTGTGATCTCAACCACCGTCTAAAAGTTGGGCTCTTGTTTTTCTCTCGGTGGATCTAAACTCAAATCTCTCAGGAGGGAATGCTCAATCAATGCTCTTAGAAGAAATCTCAGCGGGCCAAATTCCTGGATAGCCCTTCAAAAATGGACCAAATCCTGGACAAGGTCGGTGGTGCCATCACGGTGCTCCCAACAAGCTGGCTACTCATCCAACCGGAATTTTTGGGTGGTCAGCAAGCTAGTAAGATATGCGGCTGAAAAACAGAGCAAAAGCCGAACTCGTACAAGAATAAGGCCAACCTGAGCTGATCTGGAGCACTAGCCGATAGAAACAATTCCCCCTGTGCACGTAAAAGATATCAACATGATTACCCCACCTCATATCCAAAGGGGCAAGCGAGAGGCACCCGCTACGCCAACCAAGACAAAGCAACCATCTCGTTGCAACGAAACGCTCGAAATTTTCCGATTAAACGTGATTGCCAGGAGTCTTGGAGGATCTCCTCTGTTACGGAGACACGGCCCGTATTGTACTGACCCTTGTGGATGGTTTTCACTTAACCCGCGTACTAAATGAAACACAGAAGAAGCTTCAATCTACTCATGACGATACGTCAGGGAGAGGCATATCAATCTGCAGGATAAGGCCGACGCAAATCATGATCAAGGCTTCACCGCTAGGGTGTGGACCCAAAGATTTGGAAGTATCGCGCTTGACGTAATATCCGGCAGCATCCGAAAAATTTCACAGGTCGAAGGCTTATCTTTGAGATATAGCCTCCTTTTCATAGTGTTTTACAAGGTCACACTCCTCGGGCAACCCACCTTCGCTTGTTTCAGTCCTCCCATGTATCGGGCCATTTAAAGCTCCTAATGATGGAACCGAAGGGTAGATCATGGTAAGTGGTTGCCAGCCTCTTCCCCATTAAGGGAAGGAGCTAACCAAGGCCATCGGGGCCGGAGTACAAGCAGCCGAAGGATGTGTGCTAGTAGGGCATGAAGCATATCAGACAAGTCGGGAACGCTTTGTGCCCTATCGTGGTGGTGGACTCCTCAGCAAAGCCGGTCGTACCCACGAAATAGGGGACGGCCCACATCCTTGCTACATGACACAGGACTATGTTCCTCGGCTGCACACACTTCAACGTTGAAAATCCCATGGGGGATGCATGGAGCAAATTCAAATCGAAAGAACAGAGCATTATGGATGAACCAACGACCCGTTTCTCGACATAAATTTGCCTCGATAAGCCACACGGTTTTACACCGGGGGGGCTGGCAAGTGAAAGGACCAACGATGTCGCCTAGAGGTGGGTGAATAGGCGTTTTAAATCTTTTACGGATTTGGCTTATATCCTAATGCGGGAATATACTAAGCGGATACTTTCAAAGCACAAACTCCTAAATATCTAGGCTAAACTAAGTGACAGCAACACACTTATTCTAATAAGATGAGCACAACAAGGTTACTAGTAGCAACAGGTAAGTTCCACAAACTTCCCAAGATATTCACGCGAAAGTAGAAGTTGAATGCGGACTACAAAGTGTAGGCCTAATAATCTCTACAAGAAAATGGCAACATGTTGAACCACACAATTATACTAGTACAAAAAGATATAGTGAAGCACGGGTCAAGTGACCAAGTAACCACAAGTAAGGAAAAAGGTTAGGGCATACCGAAGTTCGCGGAGACGAGGATGTATCCTTGATGTTCACTTCCGTGGACGGAAGTCTATTCACACTTGGAGGGTGGATGTTTACCACGAAGGCACCACCAACCACCACGAAGGCTCACCCTATTCTCCTTGAGAATCCCACGAAGGTGATTCCCAACCACCGGGTGAGACCTTGAGACGGCTCCAAACCTTCACAAACTTTCCGGGGGACAAATCACAAGTTTTATCCTCACCGGAGTACTCCCTACCGCCTTTAGGAAGGTCCTCCAACCTCCAAGAGTAACAAGACCAAGGGGGGAAATGCTCAAGACTTTCCAAATCCCAAATTGCTTTGTGTCAAAAGGGGAGGATGAGTGGATGTATGCTTGGATGAAATCTCTCTCAAGAACTCTCCACACTCTCTTTGGGATTTAACACAAGAATGCTCAAATCCCTCTCCCTCAATCCCAACAAAAGCAACTAATGCTATGGAGGGATGGGAAGGAAGGAACAATGGAGCGAGGTCAACAATATATTCCCTAGGATCCATGGGATAGTTTCCCCCAAAGGATTGGAGATTTGCTTTTAGGATTGGGAAGGAGGAGAGAGCTCTCAGAATGGGAGGAAATTTTGGATGTGGAAACCCTAGCTCGTTGGGGAAGAAGGGAACCATTTTATATAGTGCCCCCCCCAATATGCCCTTTATGCACACAAAAACGCAGCCCGGAACTATCCGGGCATGCCCGGAACTTCCGGGCTCCCTTTGGAGGAAAATATCACGCAACACCTGGAAACCCGAAACTTCGCCCCGGACACCTATCCCGGAACGTCCGGAACCCCGGAACCTCCGGGAAGCCCGGAACTTTCCGGCCCTCCAGAATAGGTCAAACATTCAACTTTTTTCATACGAACTCGATTTTGATGTCTTGGGCTCGTTTTTTGTAGCATGGAGAAAAACCCAGGTCCTACTAATAAGACCATCAAGATCAACCAAAATGGAGGATGCCAAATATGCAAGGTGTTATCATATTTTGGGAAACCTATCTGGCTTTGAATTTTGTTTGGTATATAGGATAGGAAGTGGAATTGTGTGTAGAGAAATGTTGCTTGAGCAAATCCATACACGAACCCCTTGATCCCCTCTTATAGGGCGTGATCCCTATAACTCAAGGAATCATAAAAGAGCTATACTACTCAGCTATCGAGAATCCTTTTCTTGAGTGTATGGTTTTCTCGTGGTCATCATTTCCACAACACTAACGTCAAAGGAACTAATACCTTTGACCGATCCTTTCACTTGAGCTTGTGTGATGTTTCTTCTTGGCTCAATTTGAGCAAGTAATTGGTGACAGTCTTCAGAGTAGCTCCCCCATACCACAAGTGGGAAGCTTTGCTGTTGTAGTATCTTCACGTGGTCATCACAGGTACCATCTGCAGAGCCCTTCAAGCATGTAATCTTTTTCCCCCCCCAGACTACCTATCTTGAACTTGCCCTTGTAACCACCATGATCATCATCCTTGATGTATCCTTCATGGGCACTTGAAATTTCTCTTATGTACGTCCAATGATTGATCACTACCCACACGACACTGAAAACACATAGGAAATGGGGTAGTACACACAGCGCAATTGACAAATTCTAAACCATACCAACAGATCTCATGTGCACATGATTTGCGCTTGTGTGTTGACCATCTTGGAAATTCAATCTTCGATCTTCATCTTGGTCAACATTTTATCTTGCTCCATGATTAATCGTGATGCACAAACTATATGTATATGGCATTCATTTCCGAATCAATTCAATCTCCTTCTTTGCATCACCCATGGGGGGGACAACTTCCATATATAACTTGATGTCATTGTCTTTCTTCATAGGAATTGGTCATGCATTATCCGTCCCAATGCATATTTTATGTTGATGGATTATCACCCTCATTCATCCAATATTCTTCATGGCATTCGCAAATGGAACTTCTTCAAATGTTATATCTCAATGCGCAAACATCTTAGCCATTAGGATGTCATTTAATTACCAAACCACACATGGTGACTACATGTACTGACAGCAAAGAACCTTGGGATGTCTTCTTGATAAAACCCCACCGAAGTACGCCTCCTCGGACGGTCGCTGATTAATGCCCTTAGGCAAAAGCCCCAGTAAATCAGCTGGGGCTAACCCTTCACGGTTTAACAAGAAGCAGGGACAACATAGCTAGAAGAGCATAAAGGAGAAGGATTGATAAAGATCGCTACGCATTGGGATTCGGCGCACTTCCCTTACTTGGCGCTCCTTTTTTCACCATGCACAAACGTTCTCCCTATGCTTCACACAGCTTATCTCCAATTGTTCCCGATAGGTACATCCCTCTCCTAAAACTCTCCATTACTATGTAGTTCTAATTCGACTGATCCAGGCACCTCATTGTAAATAAAGAAGAAGAAACTTTTTCAGGCCAACCACAACTCTTCAAATATAACAAACTTTCTGCACTTAACAAAACTTTCAAGTGTTCTATTCGAATCCGACCCTCCACTAATTCTCTGTACGTATCCTCGGCCCCAAGCATCGGTCCTTTGGCATATAATGCATCATTTTCAAGTTGGTCTTTGTGGTGGATAGCTGGATTGCCCGACCCTATGTTGCCAGCCTACGTTTCCCCGCTTGTTCGACTAAGGTGGAAAGGAAAAACCACGCGATTGTCACGTTTGGTTTAACTGCGTCAAAGTGCCTCATGTGGACAAAGTCGAAAGATTGAACTGTCACAACCATAGCATAAATGTGGTCAGCAAACTATAATGCGGTGTTAACCAAAACATAGCGATGGAGGTTATCCGAGTAAAATGAAGGGCCTCCTTTTTCGAAAAGGCCAAGTGGTTAGGGCGCACCTCGGCCAGCAGTAGTCCACATATACCATGGGGCATTAAGTTGCCCCCAACATACGCTCCTACGACTGAGTGTAAGTTAGTTAAGCCGCACAGTCCGTTGCCTTGTTTTATTCCGATAAAAAACTGCCTCCAGGCCCGGATACTCAGCTAAGGGCTACAAGTCCGATAATAGTACCCCGCGTGTACTAAGGGGCATAAACTGACATTGGTAAACTACTCCTCGTTCAAAGAGTCATAGCAAGAGGTCAAAATAAAGCTCAAGCTAACTTCAAAGCGGAGCGCCCAAGTAACAGCATTAATTGTCTTACATAAGGAGCTGTGGAAAATCCCTAAGGCAATATAAATTGGTTATTATCAATTCTTAATTACATGAAAATATTTATTTTCAGCAGAATTGTAATTGGCCGGAAAACTGAAATACATATGTGATACAAAACAACACCGTGTCCCCCAATTGGAGCCTCTACTAGACTAGCTCGTTGACAAAGACTGGTTAAGTGTTCCTAAACCATCGACATAGTTTGTCATTTGATAACGGGATCACATCAATTAGGAGAATGATGTGATGGATAGACTCACCGTAAGCTTAGCATGCATCATTAGTTTATTTGCTATAGCTTTCTTCAATGTCAAGTATCGTTCCTTAGCAATGAGATTATGCCCACTCTCGGATACCGAGAATGCTTGGTGGTGCTATCACACATCACTTCGTTCACGGGTGATCATAAAGGTGCTCTACAGGTATCTCCAAGGGGGTTCGTTTGGGTTTGCATGGATCGGATTGGGCTTTGTCACTCCCGTGTGACGGAGAGATATCTCTGCCCCTCTCGGTAATACACACATCATAGAAGATTCATGTGACACTGAGTTTAGTCACGATATCTTGTATTACCGGAACGAGTAAGAGACTTACCGTATAACGATATTGAACTAGTATGGAGATACCAACTGACGGTGTCCTGGACCTTAGGGGGTACTCACCACGTCGTCTCCCCCAGTGGGTCGGGCCGAGGACCCCGATGATGGATATATTCATACATGGGTCCACTTCGGCAGTCCATGCCGAATACAAAGTTGAGATTCCATAAGACTGGCGCAACAAGACAAGGACTCTCTAAAAACACTGGCCTACGGTCATATATAAACCGAGCCAGGCAGTCAATAGCAATCCCATAGATTGAATTCTACAAATCTCGTGGTGGTAGATACCTGTAACTATGTAACTTCCTCAATTAATACTCGAAGTAGAGTAGGTATTACTCCTATGAGAGAGCCCGAACCTGGGGTTAAATCCTGATGTCCATGTTACCATCGTCTCCAACACGTCCGTAGCTAGGAAACCTACTACGAGATCCGCCGGTTTGACACCGACATTGGTGCCATTTCATTGAGCCTTCTAGGTGTCGTCACGGATCGACGGATAAATCAGTGTTTATGATTTCGATTCAGATCTATTTTGTCTACCTCAGATTACTTCTTTTATCAATTATTGCCTGTATCTGCGTCTTTTGTTCGCAGACTATTTTAATCTGGAAGGACGGCGGCCGATCCGAACATAGTAGGCGGAGTCGGGCCTCTGCCAGAATGCCTTCGTAAGACGACCCAGCAGCCGGCACGGCTTTGCGTGGACGTACACGGTGCTGGGTTCAAGGGAGTTCATGCCTCAGATCGTGCAAGACATGCGGCCGCCGAGGACAATCCCGCCCAGGCATCGGCCAGCAGTGGGATTGTCTTTCCTTTCTTCATGGCTCTTCTTTTTAATCCAAGCACCTGAGTGTCACTATCATGCACTAGTCACTATAGGAGGCGATAATTTTCCTTTGATCGCTGACTAACTCATCAAGCAGCTAGTTTTGCAGCATGATTTTCTAGCCTAAGTTGAATGAACAGTGCAAGCAGCTTGTGCATCAGAGGCGTCGTTCGCGTCGGTGCACTTTAATTTATTGCAGTCTGTACGGACATTACATCTGCACAACATACTGCGTCTGGTTGGGGAACGATCTATCTACAGACAAACTTTAGCACGCTTCTCGATATATAAATGGATGAATATCAACCGTTTTTTGTCGGCTACTATACTATCTGTCCAATACTAAATTAAGCAGTGCTTTTTCCTTGATCATTGTTGTGATCACGTGTGGCCCAGGCTAGCTTTCACTTGACCGGGTTTTCTTAGGAGGCGTTCACAGCTGCAGGAGAAAAGACGTGTCGTCAAAGGTATTAGAGGGCAGGACGCAATGCGCAGCAGCGCGTGCATAAGGCGGCGGCGGCAGTAATCCAGCCGAAGAATCATGCGCGTCGGAGAGAGACGTGCGGGGGCAGCATCGATCAAAGCTCGGCTCGATGGCAGCCACACCCACAGGGAGATTTTGTTTTCCCGTTTTTTTGTATGTCAATACCCTACCTAGTCGATCGCCGTATCCTCACTACTTTTGCGACAAGTACTCAAAACAAAGCACTACTAAGTATAGTGAGGACTATTTCGCAGCATGTTCCAGTACGATCAGTTCGTCGTATTTCTTTGGTGCCCGCTAAAGGTCGTCGCCGGTCCGGCGAACGGTTTTATTTTTTCCAAACTCTTCGGTTAGCATTATTATAACACAGCATATGTTTCGGCGCTTTATACTGCCTTTTATTTTTGCAGAGGTATTCTACGGACGCTGTACGTGACGTTGGCCCTGGACACCCTTTCCGCCGCCACCTCGGCCGACCGACTTGTCGAAACCGCCGACTCTCCGCCTGATAATCGACTTCTCGACTACGCTTGCCGCTACCTCGGCGCCTCAGGCCATATCTCTTACTTATTTGGCTTCACTTAAATGAACTAAGTAGAAGAGTTTTTAAATAATGATATATATATATATAATATATTTCATTACCTTGTTTTTGTTATTATTTTGGCTTGCATATATTATATGCGCAGATAATTGGCTTGGACCTGTGTAACAACGGGCACCATGGAGATGTCCGCTTAGTCTCAACTAGACGGCTTCTCAGTGCGCCACGTACAGCTTGCATACAGGGGAAGCGGTGGTAGAGACGTGCCAAAGTGACCCTGAGAGAAGGACTACTGAACACACATCATGGAAAATTGTTTTTTTTCTTCATATGTTTCCTTTTTTAAATTCAGCTCAATAGTTGGCCTTTGGCAGACACAGTATCTCCAGAACATGTCTCTTCTTGGTTTGAGAATTTCATTGTGGCAGCTCGACAATCTTGTCTCCCTTGCGTCGCCGTGTATACGATGTGATTGGTTTTTTTTCCTGTCAGCACGCCCCGCACAACATCATGTTCGGCAAGCTGCCCGACAACATATTGTTCGGCAAATTCTGATCGTGCATGACACTTTGAGCTTCCACTCGCCGTCGAGCCGACCCCCGTGTCCAGGCCGTGTTGTCCTTTCAATTGATTTGTTTCACTCAAATTAATTATGGGAGGAATTTTGTTTAATTTTTGTTTTAAAAACATCTATTCTTATACTTCTGCCGTTCACTATTTATGTGTGGAATAATTTTTTTTTGATGCGTACGCAGTCCACTCGGCGTACGAAAGCGTCCCTCTCTCCTCCAATCAATTCAATTCCACCGCACCATGGTGTGATACCCTGTGTAGCCAGTATCGCGTACGTCGCTTCACCAACTGACGTCCACCATGCCGACCTGTTGTCGACCAACGTCGACTAACTGGGGGGCTTCATTGTCACGTGCCCCAAACTACTCTGCTCCTCGCTGGGCCCGGGGGGGCTTCGCCTGGCACTTCGCAACTGTCGTGCTATCACTTCATCAAGACAAGCTCTTCGGCATCGGGTTACATCAGACTGGCTTGGGGGTTGGGAACCTTGAGTGCCCGCTACAACGCTCGCCCACGTAACACCGGCACAATTAATACCAGGTAAGTTGCTTTCATGCTGAAAAACTTTCAGTTTTAAAATTTTGTTTCGGTTCGACCAAGCATTATACTTTTTTGACACAAAAGTCGTTTGCGAAAACTTTCTTGTCAAACTTATTTGTTACAAAACAAATCAATACCCCCGTTTACTTGGGGGCGTCCTTTATGAAGCCATTCTTCTTGCATTATGATTATTAATGATTCGCACCATTCCTTGTTCGTGTATTATGCCAAAATATGTCACATGTATTGTTGACTTAGTGTTTCCGCAAAGCTGGGTTGCTGGCTCCTGTGCTTACCCCACGTCCTGATTGTTCGGCTCGGGGAGTAAAGGGAGCACCTTCTGCGATTGTTACGGGGGGGGGGGTGAACCGGGTCCATCTGAACTCGTACCTTCAGACGGGTTGAACCGAAAGCTAGCGCTCTTATTGTTTTTCAACTAGTGGTCGGCACATTCGACGAACTCACGGTACACCAAACTAATTGCACAAGTCTCATAGACTAATCAGAGCGACCAAAGAAATGTTCCGATTGGGGGCACTATTTTTCTTTGAAGATGCTTACTTACATGTACATAGATAATATAGCAAGTTCCCTGGACACGCTTTGGTCTGTTACAGCCTTATGCCTGATTGCCTGGTTATCCGAAACCCGCCGATATTCTTGTAGGCGAGGTAGAATAACACTTTTCGGCCCTTGGCCGAAGAGGGAGAAGCCGACGGTCGGTTGCATGCTTTCAACGTATTCGGAGCGAACCAGAGTATTATATAAGTATACTACCGTACCTATCTCGGACATACATCATTTTCAAATAAAAACAAATAATTTTTTTTTTACCCAAGCACTTGGGGGCTCATTAATTATGTGCCTTTTTAATAATAGATGTTTTTTCTTAGTCGCCTTGGCAAGTCTTTTTTTCTACATTCCTTTTTCGACTCAGGTGTATTTATCAATAGCCGGTAGCCTCTGCGTTCATCTCTAAAGCGCTCGCTTTAGTTCGCTAAAACTGGCCTGAGAAACACTCGCGCTTCGGGATAGGGGAGGTTGAAGCCGAGGCTGACCACTTGAAGTTCTAGAGATCGATTGTGTCAGTCAAAGCACACGACGGAAATACATTTAAGACCCAATTTCGTATTGGCCCAAAAACACTTGATTCAATTCAGACGTAGTTTTTTTACCGCATGTTTTTTGGTCTTTTTGAGCTTAACATCTTTCACCTATTTTTAGTTTTCCTTTCAGAGCGGAACATTACTCTGGTTGAGGTGTGCGGCGTGGAACTCTTTCTAAAACTACAGTTCGCATCTTTCCTCGAACTCCACCCGGTATTGTCAAAACATACCAGACAGTTGAACTAGTTCCCGAGGAGGTACGATCTAGGGTCGCCATGTTGCCCAACCCCCCAATTCGTCGGGGGCTACTGCTTATTGACATCCAATGCAGAACAATTTAAGTGCAATATAGGTTTTCGAGGAGATTGTGATCCTCAGTGGTCGGCCGCACCCAACCTAGTCTCGCGGAAACTGTTGCACACACCACCTTTTTTGTGTCCCGAAGTATTCTGCCGAGCTAGAGTTCTACCTCAGGCCGATTTTTGCGAATACAACCTGATATCAGGGGCACTGGGATTAGCGGTCTTATGTCATCCTTCAGGTAGCATCTCGGGTTTTTAGACCGACACACCACCTTGAGGGCTAACTAGGCTATAATATCTCGGCAGAGAATATAAACTTGCACCATCAAAATATTCCAAAAATCAGCCCGCAGTCGGGTGGTGCACCACTCGGGAAGCAGTCCGGCATAAAGCTCGGGACACCATGGCGGGTTCCATAGAGGGCAATTGTAACACCACCCTGTAGGTAAGCTACAGTGAATCACCCTTTTGATGAGGCCCATGTCATCATGATTAATGTGCATATCAATCATTAGCATCTATTGCATTTTCCAACTCCTAGTAAATTCAAATTTAAATAAGTGGAATATAAAGTTGTCCAACATAGAAACATAAACTGTCGATAAATAACAAATATTCAGAGGCCTTTCTGACAAATTGAAACCAACATCATTGGAATTGTATAGTGCTCGACACCTCACATCAGTGGATAAAGATAATATTTTAATAACCATTATTAAAATCTGAATAACATATGGGATAGTTTTGTCGCAAACAATAATTTTAGGTTTAGGGGTATCATGCACTGGATATTTAGGATAAGTAGGTCACACTTTTAACAAAAATCCAGTTGAGGCATAAAACATTTAAACAGAGAGAAAAGAGAATAAAGAAAGGAAAAAAAGAAGAAACAGAAAAGAGATAAAGGAACCCCCCCCCCCCCGACTGGGCCTCGGCCCAGCAAGCCACCGGGCCGCCAGGCCGGCCCAGCGCGGCGCCTACTTACTGGCCTCCCCCAGGGAGACCGAAACCCCAGCCCTACCCCCGAATCCCCCCCCTCCCCTTCGCTTTCCCCTCCCCCCCCATCTGGATCGGGATCTCCCGATCCCCGTCCGCAACCGCGCGAGGACGAAGAGACGACAAGACCGCAAAGTACGCAGAACTAACCTCGGAAGAACCCACTCACGTAAAGATGAGATGTGGGATCGCGGGGAAAACCCGTAAGACCCGGTCGCTCGACTGTCCCGCCGCCGCCTCGCCGTCGCCCCCCCGTTGGACGCCGCCGCCCCGAGCCCGCGCTCCTCGCCCGGTCTGCCTTCTACGTCGCCGCCTTGTGTCCCCGCCTGCCTGCCTCCCCATCGCCTCGTCCCCGTCTACCACCCCCCGCCCCGCTGCCCGTCCCTCGGATCACGGTGAGGCCCTCGGGCCTCTCCCCCGCTCTCTGCTCGCGCACCGCACCGCGGCAACCCAGCCTCGCGCGCTCTGCCGCACGCGCGCGCGCGCCGCCCACTACCCTCGCTCGCGCGCTCCCGCGTCGCTCCTCCCGTCCACCGCCCGCTCCGCCAACAACCCCCCGCTCTCTGCCTAACGGCGACCGCCGCCCGCGGGCCCCGCTCCAATCCACCGCGCCGCCGCCCGCCTCCGCCCCGCCGTGGCCCTCCCGGCGCCCGCATCCCGCCGCCGCCGTTGCGTCCCCTTTGGCCCGGACTGTCCGGTCCCGAAAGGGGCACGCTCCCGGACGTGTCGCCCCTGGGCCCACTGCCAGTGGGGCCCGAACCCCTGTGACGCTGACGAATTGGGGCCCACGTCACGCATAAACAGTTTAAGAACAATAGAAATAAAAATAAGACTTAAAATAATTAAAATAATTAATTAATTAATTAGTTAACTATCCTCGATTAGTTTAATCTAATTACACAATTAGTGTTAATGAAACAGTAAACTTAGTAGACTTAACTTAATTACTGCTGACGTCAGCATGATGTCATGCTGCGCATCAATTACTGTTTCGGATATGTTGAATTAAATAATTGATTTAAAATTTCAGAAATTAATTAAAACTGTTAGAAAATCATATCTTTTAAACCGTACTACCGGATGAAAATATTTGTACTGAAACTTGCTCAGAAACGATACGACCTGAATACATCCTCTGTATCCCGTTCAATGGCCCGCAGCTATAAGAAGCGTTGAACAATTAGACGTCTTCGATAAATTAATGTGTACCAACCTAATTAAATAATCGACATAAATTCCTAAATTTAACTAAATCGCTTAGTTAGGCTTGTATATCACCATGGCCTGCGTTTAGAACAGTCATGTCACCTGTTGCATCATTGCCGTGTGTGTTACTGTTTCTGGTTCCCCCTCTTCTCTTACGGTAGACTACGAGACCGACGCAGCTGCTGGTTGACCCCCGACCGACTACGTTTTGTTGACGACCCCTACTTCCAGAGCAAACCAGGCAAGCCCCCCCCTTGATCACCAGATATCGCCTATTTTCCTCTATACTGCTTGTCTTAGAGTAGTGTTAGCATGTTATACTATGCTTTTTCGAACCTAGTCTGTGCATAGCCTGACACTGTTCTACATTGTTTGATACCTTACCTCAATCCTAATACTTAGTATAGGATGTCTAGTTTATCATCCATTGGCCCGGCATCTTGTCAGTCTGCTCTTGGCTATACTATCGGGCCGTGATCCCTCGGGAGGGTGATCACGGGTGTTACATAACATATAACATATTATACGATGGTGAATAAAGTCGGTGTCGGCTCGAAGAGTACCGCGGTCGATTCACGGATTTGGGGGCCTGAAAGGAACCTTTGTCCCACTGGCCCTTTGGGAGTGGATCTTGTGGCGGAGCGACAGGCAGGTTCGAGACCACTACGGAGAACGGTGGGTCCGAGGCCCTGGTCGGCGTTCGCGTTTACTACTTCATAATAACACGTTTTCAAACGAGGATTGGATTTTGATCTGAGTCTGGCCACTGGCCCTATACGCACTACCCAACTACGTCGGAGTAGGTGTATGGGATCCCGGCGTCGTGTATCAGCTTAAGCCTTCTTGACGTCAGCGACTGAGCGCCGCGCCGCCGTGTTGGGTACCGCGCCTAACGTAACCGCCGTGATCGTTGTGGGTTGCTTAGGTCTGCTCCGGGCGCGTACGCAACGCAGGAGCGCACTGGCGATGGGCCCACAGACCCCAGAGTGCCTAGGAATTAGTCCAACAGTCCGCGTTGTGACCTCTCTTTGAGCACTAGGTGGGGCTGCGACGTGTGGATCTTCCACGGCCGGGGCATGACCCAGGAAAGTGTGTCCGGCCAAAAGGGGACTCGAGCGTGTTGGGGAATATGGTGCACCCCTGCCAGGGAAGTTTTCTCTTAGACAATGAGCCGTGTCTCCCTCGGTACAAAGTGCACGACCCGAGTGTCATTCGACTCTATGACACTAGAGAAAATGGATATAACTAAACTCACAAACACACACCCTTACAGTGACAGATATAACCGCCCGGTGGTCGCCTCTCATCGATGGTGGCGACGAGAGGATCGAAGGGTAGGGATTATGCGTTACGTGTTGCTTGGTTAACTTCCAAACACTCTCTCTCTATTGCTTCAAGATTGGAGGCGCCAAGAAGGTAGTCTTCGAACAGGACTAGACTACCCCTCTTATCTGGCATTCTGCAGTTCAGTCCACCCGATATTGCCTCTTTACAATATACCATGCATAGTAGTATAGATCCTTGTCTTGCTTTGACGAGTACTTTGGATGAGTACTCACGGTTGCTTTCCCCTCCTTCTTTTCCCCCCCCTTTCCCTTCTTGACTGGTTGTCGCACCAGAGTTGGAGCCCATGAGCCAGAGCCACCTACGACGACTACTACCACCCAGGACGGAGCTACTACTACGTCCAGGACGCCGACGACCAGGAGTAGTTAGGAGGATCCCAGGCAGGAGCCCTGCGCCTGTTCGATATGTTGTATCCCTGTTTGTGCTAGGCCATCTTATGCGACACTTGTTTAACCTATGTCGTATCAGAATATTGTTGCTTCCGCTGACTCGTCTATGAGGAGCATTTGTAAACCCATCACTGGTGGCAGGCTGGTCCTGAGCTTCATTGAAATCGTGTGGTTGGCCTGAATACGCCCATAGTCTTGGCATTGTGTTGGCGAGCTGATTGTTCCTACGGCCAGTTGGCAGGAAGTGCCGTTGGTTCTGGTTCTGAACGCAGTTCCTTGAAAAATGACCTGGCTGTCCCACCCCAACTTGTAGCACAGACTATCATTGGGATTAGGAGGCAGGAGCTCGGTGGTGGAGCTGGAAGTCCTGGCTGCCTAGGTGGTGGGGCAGGCTTGGTGCAGTATAGGACCGTCTGGAGCAGGTGCAGCTTGGACGGTACACGCTGTTTGGAATCCAGTCCGACGCTTCTGTGCAGGCTGGCTCGAAAGATAACCAGTGTCACGGTTGCGCCTAAGAGATCCCTGGTGTGCCTGCAGACCAGTTCTACCTGGATAGCCTTTGTTCACCAAGATGGAGAAAATTATCAAATTCATGCACAAGGAGCGCTAGCTTGTATGTCAGCTTGAAGTCCTTTGCGAAACTTTCCTGCGGCGAGCATCAGTGGGAATGTCTTCTCATCATAGCGGGATAATTCCAGAACTCCGCTGATAAGCTTCCACTGTCTTGTTGCCTGGGTGAGTTTGCGGAACTCTTTTGCTCTTTCCGGTCATGATTCCTGGGGAATGAAACGGGCACGGAAGGCAGCTTGGAAATCCGGCCAAGTGATGACTGTGCCAGCTGTTGAGTGCCCTGTGGCTGTCCACCACTTGAGCACGGGGCCCTTGAGAAAGAAGGAGCGAAGGTGACATAGTTTGTGCAGGGGCAACGCCACCAGATTCCAACTCATAGGTGATGTCGCGAAGCCAGTCATCCGCATCCAGGGGCTGAGTTGAGCCGCGTAGACGGTTGGGTTAGGCGCATAAAGTCCTGCAAGGTCCTGGGCCCGGATACTGGTTCATATTGGGACGAGGAAACTGATCCATGATCCCTTCATGAACTGACGTTGCAGTTCAAATTGCTGCATCATTCCAGCCATATAGTTCGGCGGTGGTGGACCGTTGCACCACGTCCACGACCACGACCAGCGTCTAACCATCCTGCTAATTTACAACAGGGGGGGTAGTTTGTAAAGCAAGCACGAGTGCTTAGCGACAAGCATGATGTAACTCGACAATAGTTTAAGCAGTGCATCAAATACATAAAGTAGTCGATTAAGACATACAGATCCATACACAACGTCGGGTACAGCGGGCAGCATAACGGCGCAAATCAAAAGCTA
The DNA here is from genome assembly GCA_011799875.1 of Thinopyrum elongatum. NCBI lineage: Eukaryota > Viridiplantae > Streptophyta > Magnoliopsida > Poales > Poaceae > Thinopyrum > Thinopyrum elongatum. Next base: position 271,985,645 of record CM022297.1, read on the forward strand.
GACATACTAGGCGCGCGCGAGGCACGCGGTAAGGAAGTACACAACGAGAGATAGCAAAGGCTACATCAACGTCGGAGAGAACCACTGTATCGGGTAGCTGCGAGTGGCGGACGACGATGTTCGTCGCGGAAAGATCCTGTGCTCCATGTGCACTCTGATGCAGAACCCGGTCTCGAGCTGTAAGAAGAGGTCCACGTGTCGGTGTGTGACCCCCAACAATAGCCAGTCAATACCAGCATACATCTGAGTCCGCGCGGATAAAGGATGTGCTCCGGATGATCCCTGCAGAACAGCGGGCAGCAACTGCGTCATAGCATCGTAGAGACGTGCTCGAGTGGCAACCAACTCGACGGCAAGAGCCCGAACAGTGCGATCCAGAGCCTGAGTGCACTGAATCAGAACGCGCGGGTCGTAGCGACGAGGCTCGTACGGGGCACAGATGACTGTGTAGTACCGGTAGATCTCCAGCAGGGGCATACGAATGTATCGGAACTCGGAGTCATCCAAGATAGCATTGTGCTCCCCTCGTAGACGTACGACAGCGGTAGGCGGCATCATGGACTGCCATCTCATCCGTCACGCCTAATCCGTGAAAAGGTGTAGCTCGGTGTCTGAGTTGTTCTGCTGATCATAAATCCGAACTTCAGCATAGTACTGTTCCTGGTGTGAACTCGCGGTAAACCTCATAAACCAAGTACTCAGGGTACCAACGGTACCAAGTCTGGTCATGAGAGCGATCAGGACAGCTGGAAACCCAGGGGTATTACGAGCCCAAGTGCGAACACAAGCTGTGTCGTAGGGCGCGGTGGAAACAAACGGTCCATCTTGAAATAGAGGAAATTCAGGTTTGTCAAACGACAATAAGGTTTAACACAACTCGGAGAGAAGGTTAAACAAACAATGGAAAGGAAATGATTATCAGACTAATCAGATCAACGACAGGGAAATCGACAGATATCCAGCTCTCCGGTAGACAGAATTTACGAGATCCTAAGTGTCGGCGTTAGTAAACTTCATTAACCCGAGTAGAAGAGATCAGAGTCCCAGAGTATGACGGGAATAAGATCCTAATACCACCCAGTGGCAATGTGGGCCCGTAAGCCCACAGCCAAGTTAGTAAAACGGTTTCCTTGTCTAGACTCAACTTCGGCCAAGGAATTGGAAAGGGGGATTCCTACAGGCAGTCGGCTCTGATACCACTTGTGGCGCCCCCGGCTCGATCGTACACTAATCATGCACGCAAACGTGTACGATCAAGATCAGGGACTCACGGGAAGATATCACAACACACCTCTAAAACATAATAAAGTCATACGAGCATCATAATACAAGCCAGGGGCCACGAGGGCTCGAATACAAATGCTCCTCAT